>JARQZK010005072.1:57500-500000 GCA_030704885.1 Cynegetis impunctata
TATATATATATATATCATATATATATATATAATATATTATATATATATATATATATATATATATATATATATATATATATATATATATATATATATATGTGTGTGATCGATAAACTCCAACACCGTGTGACATATCATCGCCAAACATGGTACATCGATGTATTTTTTCATGGAGATAGTTTTTTTTTTGAATGAATTGTGAAAATTAGCTGTGCGGTTTCTGTAAAAATTAATTTTTTAGAACTTGTGGCCAGGTAGCTGGTAGTGCAGATTCACCTTTAGTTTTCAGTAACCTACTAGTATTTCTCTTATTTTTTTGATTTTTATTGGTTGTTTAATTTTCCTATTTTGTTATTGGGATTTATCCTTTAAAACAGTGTAAATAAAATGAATGAATCAATATATATATATATATATATATATATATATATATATATATATATATATATATATATATATATATATATATATATATATATATATATATATATATATATATATATATATATATATATATATTTCTATATTAATATAACATTTCTTATATATATATATTTATATATATATATTATATATTATATATATATATATATTTATATATATATATATATATATATATATATATATATATATATATATATATATATATATATATATTATATATATAATCAAGGGCGGATCCAGGCAATTGTTTTGAAGGGGGCCATAAGTCTGAGGATGCATTTGTAGCGTAAAAAAATTGCACCTCCTTTTATACTGTATGATCATCCATAATTCAGCCAAACATCAAACTGGTGTGATGAAATTTTTTTATATAAAATAATATACTTTATTTAAAAACATTACATGTTAAATCAAACCCTCAATATAACTTATGAAAGTACTAGTAATAACCACTATAAATATTTCAATTGTAAACGATAATTTGAAGTGATTAAGATTTTAAATTTTTTTCAAATTTAAAATCTATTTGAAATGGCAAACTAGATTAAGTATTTGAAGCATTAAAAATGATCAATTAATACAAATTTCAAGAATAATAACGATGGTATTCCACGTCAAAAGTACAATTATTTTTATTTTAATCTGTGGGAATCACTTCATCATTTTAAGGATATTCAACATGCTCTGGGGGGGCCATGTCTCTTTGGATCCACCCTTGAATATATATATATATATATATATATATATATATATATATATATATATATATATATATATATATATATATATACATATATCATACATCACAAAACTTCACAAATTCAGTTTCAAACGGGAATTTTGAAATTTCATTCGAGGATCATCTCAAAATAATCAGCATTTTCAACAACGCGCAATCAAATATTATACATTGACATACGGACGCGTTATTTTAGTCTTCAATAGTATAAAATTGAAACTACACACACGACCTCGATTACTCACGGACGACCTAATTAGAGAAGAGCCAATTATAAAAATTATCGTCGTCGTGCCTTAGCGAAGTTTCTCGTCCTGCTCCTGGCTACCTCCCCCGGGAGCGGGAAGAACCCCCACGACCCTAGGATCGATCCGCCCACGATGTTGGCCAACGCAAGGTCTCGAACAAACATGTACGTACGACCAAGAGTTGAATTTGGCTTTCCGCCACACGTCCGACTTTTCAATTTTCCCTTTGCGATAATTAAAAGGGATAAATCACTGGCGCGCGCTCTTTTCGCCAGTTTCCGTAAACAGAGACGTCTCCGTAGACGGCTAGTGTCGTTTTCCGGCATTTTCGAACGAAAAGTCTCGATTTGTTCGGCTCCGAATCTCGATATTATTAGGCGGGAAAATCGACAGGAAGGAAAGGGGGGTTGGAACGAATGGAAATTGGATTTTGGGGACCAAGAAATATTTTCTCGAAAAATACGTCTTCGCGTTTCGAACGATTTAATAATATCAAAGGGAAATTCATGAACTGATTTACCGTAAAGAAGATATCCAGATGGAAGCTTGTAAAAGTAATCGTGAAAAAGCTTGTTGAGGATATTTAAGAAACGATGCGCTTGAATATATAATACGTTGAACGCCTAAATAAAGATATATTCCCTTTGTGAAAAACTTGGAGCAGAAAATATATATTATGCACAAAAAGTAAATGAAATTAAAACCGCTTCTGAAGTTACGAGCAATTAGAAATAATTCGAAGACGAAAGAAAAACAAAAAAAAAACTTGATTTTACTACGTTTATTATCAAAAATAGTTAAAAAATAAATACTGCTATTACAATTTCGGCCTACGACCATCATCAGGCAGATTGAGTTTGAAAGTAAATGAAAATGTATGTCTTTTATACATAGGGTTGCCCTCCGTCCGGGATTCTCCTAGTTTAGGGGACGTCCGGGGGTTGTCCGGAAGGGGCTTTCAAAATATGTCCCGGTAAAACCCGGATAAATTTTATGTCCGGGTGTGTGAAGCTTGAGTGTCAGTGACGGAGATAAGCTATTAAATGCAAAGCAGTTGTGGCCCAATTTTTTTGCTCAAAATTGCTCAGTAATATTTTTGTATACCAGGTCACAATGCGAATATAGAGTGAGTTTTTTCCCTAGTGTCGCAGCAATGGAGGAAGGAGAGAAACTTGCTAAATACACATACGCTTTCTTCTCTGATCAAAATAAAATCTAATTTTAAAGACTTGAGTTGCTCCGACTTTTACAAATTCATGATGGAAAATGAAGACATTTTGGCAAAAATTGGTACGTCTGAAAAATTCCAAATTATGTTGAATTAGTAAAAAGAACTTGATCTCGTTAAATTTAAAACTTGTTAATCACTTTTAATTTATAGTTAATAAATAATTTAGGCTTTTGGGTACCTTACCTATCTAAACGAACTAGATGACCTATCCTATAATTTCCTATTACAATGTAGAATATAGTCTATTTGATTTTTGATCTACCAAAAATTATTGTTATAAGTTGTTTTTTATTTGATGATACCAAAAAAAAGAGAAAACTGTAAACTGTGTATATTAGAATTTTATTTGTTTTTTGTTGTTTTGTTTATATGACAAACAAGCAGTTTAAAGTTTGAATGAATGAAAAAATTAAAATATAAACGATGTTTTATTTTATTAGAAAAAAATATTTTTTACGGGGTGTCCGGAAAGAAACAAACTATCACCAAAATGTCCGGGGTTTTTGAAATTTTTGTCCGGCGTCGGCAATTTAGGCCCTATTTATACAGGAAGTACCATTCCATGAAATTTTGGTATGGTTGTTAGAGATAATGGCCTAATGGAATATACACTAAGGGCAGGTTATTAAAATTTGAATTTAAACTTGATAATTCGAAACTTTTTGGGATACATTATGGTTTGAATATATCGAATATAGGTGAATAGATCAAGTCAATCTAGTCGTTCAGCAATTCATTATTCATCACGTGATAACGACGGATTCATCAACTATGATATGACGAAAGAAAACTTTTCCTTGTTCATCCTTCTTGTTTCCTTGTTTTTCTGTCATACCAAACCCGAATACGTGTTTCATCGAGAAAATAAGAAGGAACTTTCTCGTCTATCTTCGACCGCCAGTTGTCAACTATACGGGGAGGTTCAGTGTGGGTGAAAACTCCATGATACCTCCCTTAAACCAATCCCTTTTCTATGTTTGCGATGGATGATTCTAACCTTTGAAGATGACCTCGTCTACTGTCTGCGACCCAGGGAGCGACGCGTCACTTTTAAATTGAAAAATTGATAATCCACAGATGAAAGGTCTGTCTGGTATCATAACATTTAGTTTCTCTAGTTTATTATTCTGTATTTCTAGGGCTAGGCCGACGTGTTGACAATCGAAAATGCTGAATCATATTCGCTCACGCCCATAGACAAAATTGCTTTCGTAGATTAAAATATAATGGCTCCGTAGCTCAGTGGACAATTAGTCGAGTACTTAGCGTTCGAACCCCGGGGCCGACTGATCTGCCATGAGTTTTTTTCAGAGGTTTCCTCGTGGTAATGTAAGTCACTGCATGCAAACTTATAAGGCGAATGCTGGGCCAGTATTAATCCTCTGAACCCTACCCACACTTCCTATGTTCCATAAATATCCCGTCTCACATATCCTTAGTGCACTTGTACATACAAGTGTATCCTCTGATCTGGCTGAAGGAGTTAATCCCAAACTCAAGCTGCCCGCCTCCCTGACACATACTTCAGGGAGGAATGAAAAAAAAAATGTTTCTTTTTTTTCCAGTGGTCAGTGCGTTGGACTACTGAACAGAAGGTCGCTGGATCGAATCCCTTTCGAACCAACGAATCAATGCGGAGCCACCTATCGAAAGGCAATGGCAAACCACCGAGAAGTATTCTGCCTTGTGAGGCCTCCCTATAAAGTCGTTCGGAACCGTCGTAAAACTGTAGGTCCCTTCTATTCGTGTATCACTGTATCACGCACAACACGAATAGTTGTAGAGAGGTCGCACACACCCGAAACCGAGTAAGGCGCTTGAAGAAGGGGAAGAAGATTGAAATATATCTAATTATAGTAGTTGTAGAAATAACATCTTCAAAATTTATTGCAATCGATGACTCGAAAGCAATGAATAGAAAATTTGATATAGGAACAATTATGTCTAAAACTAAAAAAAAAACGAGAGCAGTAGAGCTCCGTCGCTAAGAACGTATTTTTAGCGTGAAGTTCATCGAAGATTATTGCAATTGACGACTCGAAAGTAATTAATAAAACTCTATCGCAGGGAGATGCATTAGAAGAGCAGGTTTTCATGACGTATGCAGTTTAAAAATTATATTCATTAAACTATGACATTTCTTCCAAATTCCAGAAAAAATGCGCCCTCTAATGCGTAAACAATATTTATTTCCTAGCCGGGGGATCAACCTCCCAACCAATTCGTACCAAAACCAATCACATCCAAGGTATCATACGAAACTAAGTACTTACAAACTTTAAACCCTATTTTTATAAAATTGCGCCCTTTATCGTTGCTAACAAGATTCCAACCAATTCATATGGAAATAAATAGCATCCAAGATATCATACGAAACTACCTACCTACAAAGTTTCAACCCTATGGTACCAAAATTGCTCCTTCTATCGTGTAAACAAGATTTATTTCCTCCCCAGGGGGGTCAACCCCCCAATCAATTCGCATTGAAACCTATCCCAGTCAATATATCATACGAAACTACCTACTCACAAACTTTCAATCCTATTGCTCCCTATTATGCCCTTTATCATGCAAACAAGATTTATTTCTTCCCACAGAGGGTCAACCCCCCGACCAATTCGAACCAAAACCAAACATCATCCAAGATATCTTTCGAAAATACCTACTTACAAACTTTCAACCCTATTACTACAAAGGGGCTCGTTCAGACACGCGGGAACCGCGCGATTTTAGAATCGTGCGGTTTGGAATCGCAAAATTGTGTTATGTATTCAGACAGAGCGGTTAGTACGCGATTGGCGCGAGCGGATAGCGTTAGTTTGAAAATGGAAGTTGACGAAGAAATACAATGTTTAATGTGGTTGCTCATAGAAAAAAAGAAAAGAAAAAGACAGTATTGGATGCATCCAGTATTAAGTGACCGACTCGTACATGGCCAATTCGTAAAATTATATCCCAAATTAAGAATGGTCGAGGAAAAGTTTTTTGACTATTTGAGAATGTCAATAAAATCTTCTGATGAACTGATTGAATTGATCAAAAGAGATATTTCAATGTCGAAACAATGCGGTTCCAACAACGCAACTGAACGCTGAGGAGAGGCTCCATAGTAACAGAATCGCGCGGGCACCGCACGATTCTATTTTCTGGCGGTTGAGTCGCGGGTACCGCGCGGGTTGACCAACCGCACGGTTACGTCTGAACGATTGCAAAAGTACTTATATAAATAAGACCCGCGCGATTCCCACGCGATTCTAAAATCGTGCGGTTCCCGCCGTGTCTGAACGAGCCCTTACAGTGGACTACAGGAGTCAATTTTAAGACATATCGAACTCTTTGTGTCAAATTAAAATAAGCCCAATATAAAAAGTGAAATGTTACAAAATACAAAAGACAAATACAAGCTTAGGTACACAAAAATAACTACGATATTCACATGCGGACATTAATAAAATACAGAAAAGATGAAAATCTGACGATCAAGCGCACTAGACAATGCGACAACGGCGCTAAAAGAACGACTAACTAACTTGACGTTGTCAATTGTCAATTTTCAAAGTGAAAACCTGCTAAAAAATTAATAAAATAACAACACGCATCTGTACAAATACAGCAATTTTTCGTCTAGCAACGCTGTCGAGCCAGTTGCTTCTGTCGGGTCAGTCGTGACGGACACAAATTTAGGCATATCTTCCGTTTTCCAAGGGTCTGAAGTGTGACTTCCAAAGATTGTAGTAGATTGAGTACGAATCCCAGCTCGTATTAAGGGATGAATAAAAAAGTAGCTAATACTGCATTTTCGTAATCTCTTTCGTCCCATCGAAGGCGACCTAAATATTTCAACGTTTCGGTGGGAAACTAGACCGGAAGTTACAGATAACGTAATTTGAAAAGACTATCTCCCTTTTTCGCCCTTTATGGGAATCCGTTGAGTAACCGCGCCCGGGATAATTTTGAAGGACACTTTCCGAAACACTTCCGAATATATCTCGATGAATTATCGATGAAGAATAAGGACAGATCTATTTGTATCGTTGATAAATGGAAAAAAGCGTAATTCACTCAAGAATTTAGCAGAATTGTGAAGGATTGACCAAAACCCATTTCCAAAGTTTTGTTATTTCACTTTATATTTATGAGGATGGGGTTCTCATAAAATTCATGTCCCGAATTTTCGTCATCAGAACTGAAATTCGACCAAAAAACTTTTATGAAAGCAGAATCGAATAACAATTTTTTCATCAGGTTCAGAAGAAATGTCTGCGATTCATATACAAGGTGCTTCATTCATAAGTGTAAATATTTCACACAAAAAATCTTGAGAATAAAATGTGATAAAAGATTGAAACAAAATTATTAAGTAAATTACAGTTCTTCACAGATATACAAGGTTATTTTATGTCGAAATCTAAAGACTCTCGGATATTTTTCTACCACACATGGTACTTAGTGTAAGCAAATGAAAAAATATTAAAATTCATTAAGATGTTGTATCTGTCCCCTACCAAAGCAGTACGACCGAGGCAAGGGTGGATTTCTTCTTTCCTACGTTCCACGCCACTGGAAGAATTGTAACTTCAATAGAATTTTTCGAAACTCCAATACTTTTTATTTAAATGATCTATTCTTAATTGGTACAAAGAAAGAATAGGTCATTTGGAAACAATTTTCAAATATTGACATGAAACACCCTGTACCTCAGAAGAGATCCTTATTTTATTCAAGTGTTTTTAAATCTATGCAATAATGAACTGGTGCTCAGACAATGGAATGGAGTTAAACATAGAGAAGTGCCAAGTGATGAGGTTCGGAAGAGTAAAGTCACCATATTATTTCCATTACCATTTGAATCAACGAATTTTGAGGGACGCGAGTGTTATTAGGGACTTAGGGGTGTACTTCGACCCGAAACTGGATTTTATTGCTCACATACAATGCACTACTAATAAAGCTTTTAAAATGCCTGGTTTCATAAAAAGATCGATGTGTCATTTCAACAATTTAGATGCAATTAAGTCAGTTTATTGCGCAATTGTGAGAAGTGTGTGTGAGTACGCATCCGTGGTATGGTCACCGGTTTACTATGTTCATAAACATAATATCGAGAGAGTTCAGAGAAAATTCTTGAAATGGGTTGCATTCAAGCAAGGATTTCCAACCTCGTTTCAAAATTTTTATTTCATCCAAGAGCAAATGAGTTTGAGGTCTTTGGAATCACGGAGGGAAAACTTTGACGTGATGCTAATTTTCAAATTGATAAACAACTTTACTGACAGTAAATATTTGTTAGCTAAAATAAGCCTTAATTGCAGGTCCGCATTATTGAGATCTAGACAAATTTTTAACTTAAGTTTTGCTCCAACTAATTATTTTATGAACAGCCCCTTAATTAGATCTCAAAGACTTGCGAATGAATGCGAAGTTGATCTTTTTGCAGTCTCAATTTTTTCCCTTAAGAAATATTTCGAGTCGCAACCGATAAGCAGATAGTTAGGAGCAGGCTCGTTTTTGCAGGTGCTTATGAAGTTGTCGGTTTAATTTATAAAGGAATTAGATTATGAATGTTGTTTCATGTTTTTTTTTGTATTTTTAAATTGAAATTTGGAATTTTATTTTTTTATATCTTTGAATTTACTTAGTTTAATAATGTAAAATGGCAGGTCCGTTTGATTAAATAAATAAATGAAATCTTCATATCTTAGGCTCAAGATTTTTGTTAAATGTTTACACTGATTAATGAATAGGTTCACTGAATTGGCCCCTCTATTCTTCCACAAAAGTTTTCCATGGCGGCAGAAGTTTTCTTTTTTCATCGATATGTATACCTACACGCGAAATGCGAAAAAAACATCCTGCTTTCGACGAAGAGAGATCTTCGCAACCAATAAAAACATCATTAAATATGTTTTTCAACCTTTGGAGCGTATCTCCAGAGGTCTTTTATGTCTCCTTTCGTTTAATTCTTCGATAACATGAGTTCAATTATCGAGCACAATCTGACGTATTTCATATATCGCATAAACCGAACAAGGAAAATTCTTTAATGATTGAAAATTATCAATCAATTCTTCAATGGTACATCTCCAGCGACTACCATCGAGTCTAATGGGCTGAAGTTTGGTACCTGGAATTGTTTTCGTTGCAGGATGAAACTATCAAAATTTGGGTAAATTTCTGCAACCGCCCCCATTATTACGTAGATATTTCTAATTTTCGGATCACACCAAATGAGGTGAAATTTGATATCTGAAGTGTTTTCCGAGTCGGAACGAAATTGCAATTGCATACACGCTTGAAAATTCAATTTATCCTATGGACGGAAGTATGATAAAATAAAAAGAACACATCCATAAAGACGACTAACATCCAAGAGCTGTATAATCCTTTATAATCTTGCATATTTCATAGTTTATGAACTACAAACTCGGCTGCTTATAATTCAAGTTTCGGAAAATCGATAGCACTATTACTGGCCAATGAATTTGAACTCGGAAGCCATGAAGCGACAAAGAACCTTCACAATCGACAATTTCCAGATGAATTCCCACGTCAGTACCTTCGACATGGCACAGATGGTTTGAGAAGATGTGAAAATCATTTGTTCAATTATAGAGTTGTAGAAAGTTTCAGATTTTTATATTTTCAAGATTTGATCGATTTTTTTACAAACTTTATTGTCTAATTTTCCATCAAACTTTCGTGAAATTTTCGATAAATTGAACATTTTCTTCACTTATATGTTTATTAGATATTTATTTCTTTAATATGGGGTTACACTGCACCGCGACCTTAAGGTCTATTGTGCCCCCCCCCCCAGTATAACTGCTCACACTACTGCACCACCTACAGCTCGCCTTCTAGTTCCAGAGTACTAATGGAAAAAGGAAACACACTTGTTTCATTCCTCCCTGAAGTATGTGTCAGGGAGGCGGGCAGCTTGAGTTTGGGATTAACTCCTTCAGCCAGATCAGAGGATACACTTGTATGTACAAGTGCATTAAGGATGGGTGAGACGGGATATTTATGGAACAGAGGAGTTGTGGGTAGGGTTCAGAGGATTAACACTGGCCCAGCATTCGCCTTATAAGTTTGCAAGCAGTGACTTACATTACCATGAGAAAACCTCTGAAAAAAAAACTCATGGCAGACCAGTCGGGGTTTGAACCCGAGACCTCCCAAATACTAGCCAGCGTACGCTAAGTACTCGACTAACTAGTTTGGTGAGTACTAATGAACTCCCATACCTTGAAAGGCTTCAAGGAGGTTATGTCCTCACTCCTTCAAGTCTCTTGTCCAACGCCTTGTTTCCGTTGGATTGCAATGGCGAGGCATTCTGTAACCAGGTGAACACTTTCCTCCTCTTCCTCACAGAATCTACACTTGTCAGTTTCTGATAAACCTATTCTCATCTGATTCTTCCTGATGCGACAGTGTCCTGAAAGGAAGCCAGTGAGGAGGTGTGATTCGTTCTTACTGAGATGCAGATATCCTTCGGATCTTGCAGTTCTAAGTTCCAAAGGAACTTTTTGGAGTGATCCATCCATGGAAGATTCCACCAGAGTGTTTCTCTTTCAGGGTTCTCCTTCTCTCGAAACTTTTTGTTGTAGGTGCATTTTCCTATACTAGGGAAAGGTTCTGGGGCAGTAAATGGCGTCCGTGCTCCCTTTCAGTCAAGTGTATTAGCCTCTTCGTTTCCTTTGATTCCAGAGTGATAACAAATGTTAGTTAACCTTGCTAAACTCATGGATTTTATATTAAGTTTAATTATGTCCGTGTTGTATATTCCTCATGTTCAATGATCAACTGAAAGGACAATTACAACTAATGGATAATGTTTTCAATCGTTTATGTCATATTCCAAGATGTTTCGAGAACGTTCACAATAAAGAAAGCCACACTAAAGACATACTAATACTAGGCCATAGATTTCAGTGTTGATTTTACGTATTTTTGTATTAGAGGATACTAACAGCATGCACTAGATATCTCTCTTTCTTTACACACCTTGATGAAACTCAAAAAATTACCCAAATGCAAAACTAAGCATTCTTCGCATTATCAATGATAAACCGATCATCAACTTCAAAACGTTATAAATAGTAAGAATCAATTTGGTTATTAAACTCCAAAGCTTCTCAGGCCTCCCGCCAGTCCATGCTTGCCTTTAGCTTCCCCATACCCGGCAATTTGTCAAGTTTGTTTCATCCTTTGTAGGCTTCGGAATTTCGTGCTTTCAGTTCAGTGGACGGATTCACAGATGGCGCCAAACGTCGCTCGTGCATAGAGGCGCGTACGACGGAGTTGCGAACGGTTTTCGTCGGCCCATTCTAATTTCCATTTCCAGCTTTCGGAGTTGATACTAATATGTAATATGAATCATTGACGCTCCTGTGAGGATCAGTTTTTAATTTAATAACGCCGAAGTATGCCAGGTGTAATTGGGTTAACAACGATAGGAAATTTCTGGACTGTGGAAAATATAGGCTCGATCCGAATAATTTAATGGAAATCGTACTTCAAGTTACCTCTACTTCCGACTGAAATTCGTGAATGTCGGTACATCTTTTGACGTGGAAATTTTAGCGATTTAGTAGAAATTTTCGAGAAGAAATGGGGGACAATAATTTTTTTTACGACAAATTTTGTAATTTGTATTTTATTTAATCAAATTTGAGAAGATTATCATATTATTCCTTTACAAAGATCTCGAGAAGGAAGAAAATTATCATGTTAAACCAATCTAATACAAAAATTTCTTCACTTTTCTCAGCTTCAACGAACGATATTTGAAAAAAATTATTGAGATTTCTTTAAAAGCCTCCTCGAAGGCAATTTATTTATATAGGCCTTGAACTTTTTCGAGGCTTCTAGAGGCAATTTATATAGGCTATAAGCCTAGAGACTGTCATGGATTGTATCCCACGTAGGTCGCTTTGCTTCGTGCGTTTTTGACAATACGAAATGTTTCACAAAATATTTTTTTCTAGATGCCACCAAATAATAACTTTTATAGAATCTATTGTTTCTAAATTTAAGCGATTCAGTGGAATTATTCGAGATATAATGTGAGACAATATTTTTTTTCAAGACAAATTTTGTGATGCATATTTTATTTCATCAAATCTGAGAAAGTTATCACATTATTCTATTACAAAGCTCTCGAGAGGGAAGAAAATTATTATGTTAAAACGATCTAATACAAAAATTTGTCCACTCATCTCAGCTTTAACCAAAGATATTTAAAAAAAATTAATGAGAATATTTTAAAAACCTCCTCTATGGCAATTTATTTATATAGGCCTTGAATTTTTTCGAGGCTTCTCGAGGCAATTTATATCTCTGGGCTATAAGCCGAGAGACAGTCATGGCTTCCATCTCACGTAGGTCGTTTTACTTCATACGTTTTTAACAAAAAGAAAAGTTTCAGAAAATATTTTCCGCCAGATCTTACCAAATAATAACTTATACCGAATCGTTTTTTTCAGCCGAAATTTAATACAATTTATTGCCCCCCGAGTTCGAGAAATATCCCAAGTCTTGTTCCCGAGCTACCGTTAAACGTTTCGTTCTTTTTTTACGATCCCCACGGACCTTTAAAGTTTACTCCCGGTTTCGTGACCCGCAGGCAACGTTCTCCAAAGTCGAACAATTTTCCAGAAGACGGGTTCGTTTAACTTTTCGTGCGCGCCTCTCATTATCCCCGAATATTAATTCGATGTGGAATTTAAATTCGCCGCAGGCCCGTTTAAGCCTCCCTTTTTTGTTGCGTCTACGTGTATCCCTTCAAACGAACTATAATTCGAGCCCCCAGTTCCGGGAGACGAACGGCTAGAAGTAGATTCCATTTAACTCGGGAGAGGACCTCATTCCCGTCGTCAACGTTTCGACGAGAATCTAATCGCGCTAATAAATTCGTGGCGATGTTCTTCAAGCTACGAAGTAATTCGGCTAGGAAATACGAGGCGTTCTAGGAATTTACCGACAGTATGAATCCCGAAAAAAGATTGGATGATAACGTACGGAGATTATTTGTGTAAATAAGCCGGAAATTTCAAAACGAAATTTTACGCATGTCTTCTTCATTATAAATATAGGTTAGGTTAAATAACCAATTGACCATCTTCATATGACGTCACGCGATTTCGGCCATTTTGCCTGGAGGACAAACAAACCATTGTTATGCAAACAGTTGTGCTGAACTGTCATTTAAGTTTCATAACTTTTTGAGTTGTTTGACGAATTTAATGTTTTTTTCTGATTATTTCATTATTGTTGGAGTTTATTAGAGAAAATGCCATCGTTTTGTGCCGTGGTTAATTGTGGTATGAGAGGAAACCGAGACAAAGTGAGATTTTATAGAATCCCTGCTGTCCTCAAGAATGCTGGTGATTATTCAAATGCTGTATCACGAGAAAGGCAAGAGAGATGGATTAAAGCATTGAAAAGGGGACCTTTTAGTGAAAATCAATTGAAATATGCACGAGTCTGTTCTAAACATTTAATAACAGGTAAGTTTATTCGAATAAGTGAAAAAAGATGAACTCTTTATTTAAAATATTTTTCAAGGACTCCTGCAGAGTTATTGGATAAAGACAACCCTGACTGGATTCCAACCCAAAATATGGGGTACACAATTGCCAATCCTGTTGGTAAAACTCAAGTCAGCAGATTTAAACGTTCGGTTAAACGAAAAAAAGCAAGTAGAGCAGGTATCTAGTGATTTTGCTGTAATTGTTATAGGACAGCAAATTAGGACCTTCATGAAAGTATATTTATTTTTTCTGGAGGAACAATATGAAGATATAGACATATCATATAGATATAGACAGGCCACATTGCCAGCTTTGAGGTACACGCTTCTTCATCCTTAGACTGAGAGCGGGTGTGAAGGAGAAAAACAATTGCTGCTATATGACTGCACACTTCTCCTAAGCCTGCCATACAAGTGCAATGTCCACTGGAAATACAGATACAGAGGTTTTTTCTTAAGACGTTGTGAATGTTTCACCTGAAATATAAGGTTTACTTTTAGTTATAACAATTAAGAACACTGATTAGTATGAGAATAAACCTAATGAATATCATTAAAATACATCTTACCTTGCCAATAACTACAAAAGCTGTTTCGTTCACTCTTTTCCCATAAATTTCTTGGACTAGTCCTGCTTCATACAATTTGAAACCTTTCAAGCTTTTATATGCTCTCATTTGCTGTCCAGTATAAAAACTGTGGGTGAGGATAAAATAATTAACCATATCGATGATGGATATTACTGGAATTGATGACAATGATATCAAATCTTGAGAGCTGGACTCCAAGAGATAGGGGTCTATATCATCAATAATATTGATTTTCTGATCGTAGCGGCTCTTAATATCGGCAGGAAGTGATTGATAATAAGTACTTCTTTCCATTTTCAATATAAATTCATGATTCAAAGTTTTTTAATACTTTTACTTTCAATAAACGTAAACAAACAACTCAGAACACTGATAGTCGTAAATGGTTATATTTACAACTGTTTGTCCTCCAGTCAACATGGCGGACCTGTCAAAATCACGTGTTTGAAAATGGTCAATTGATTGGGCCAATACTGGGAGCTTTCGAACTACGACACAGAGCGACACAGAGCGACACTGTGTGACACGGTGTTCGTCGCTTCTTGTTCCAACGACGACAGTGTTGTGTTTCAGTGCTACCAACATTTATAGTCGATTTATTGCATTAACGTTGGCAATAGTTTTAATTATTAATTTATTAGATGATTATCATTGTATTATATCATATAAATATTTACCATACAGTTTTCATTATTTACCGTGATACAAAAATGGCCAATGACAGTGTACGTAATTCGTAATAAACCGAAACAGAAATCACTTGTCCGTTGCCTCTTGAAATAACGATGGCTGCGCTCTCTGGCGTTTTACATAAAAATCAAAAAGGCTTTCCAACAAGCACCCGTACACTGTGTTCTGCAGTGTGACACAGAATGGCAAGGTGCTTCCTTGTTGGAAAGCTCCCACTATATACTCAAGACGTTGTTGCCACTATTCACAGTTGATAAGAATGAGTAAGACCGACTACAGTGACTCCGTAGTTCAGTGGTCAGTGCGTTGGGCTACTAAACAGAAGGTCGGTGGATCGAATCCCGGCCGAACCAACGAATTAATGCGGAGCCAAGACGTTCGAAATCGTCGTAAAACTGTAGGTCCCTTCTATTCGTGTATCACTGTATCACGCACAACACGAATAGTTGTAGAGAGGTCGCGTACGCCCTAAACCTGGTACGGCATCGGAAGAAGAAGAAAACCGACTACAGAAACAACAAAACAGAGCAATGAGAAACATATTGAAGTTACCAAGGGATACACCGATTCGTACTATGCTTAAAAAATTAAAATGGATGTCTGTAAGAGGTTATATATATATTATCATACCATGATACTAATCTACAAAATGTATCATAATCTATAACCGGATTAAGTGAAAAAATTGAATTTAATGAAAACCATCACCAATATAATACTAGGACTAGACATAATATACATGTTGGAGTAAAAAATAAAAAATCGGCCAAGTGCGAGTCGGACTCGCGCACGAAGGATTCTGTACCATTGATTATGCCCCCCTTGAATATTTATTTTATTTTAATTTTATTATTTATTATTAAAGTAAATATGCAATTAAGTATTTTGTGAATATTTCAAGTGCCTACCTGTTACCTTTTATTGAAATCGAGCAAAAATAGGCAAAAAATTACGTTTTTTGTATGGGAGCCCCCCTTACATATTTATTTTATATTTATTTTAAAATTACTCAAATAGTCAAATGTCGGACTCGCGCACGAAGGGTTCCTTACCATTGACTATGCCCCCCTTGAATATTTATTTTATTTTAATTTTATTATTTATTATTAAAGTAAATATGCAATTAAGTATTTTGTGAATATTTCAAGTGCCTACCTGTTACCTTTTATTGAAATCGAGCAAAAATAGGCAAAAATTGCGTTTTTTGTATGGGAGCCCCCTTACATATTTATTTTATTTTAATTTTAAAATTACTCAAATAGTCAAATGTCGGACTCGCGCACGAAGGGTTCCGTACCATTGACTATGCCCCCCCTTGAATATTTATTTTATTTTAATTTTATTATTTATTATTAAAGTAAATATACCTACAATTAAGTATTTTGTGAATATTTCAAGTGCCTACATGTTACCTTTTATTGATATCGAGCAAAATTAGGCAAAAAATGGCGTTTTTTGTATGAGAGCCCCCCTTACATATTTATTTTATTTTAATTTCAAAATTACTCAAATAGTCAAATGTCGGACTCGCGCACGAAGGGTTCCGTACCATTGACTATGGTCCCCTTGAATATTTATTTTATTTTAATTTTATTATTTATTATTAAAGTAAATAAACCTACACTTGAGTATTTTGTGAATATTTCAAGTGCCTACATGTTACCTTTTATTGATATCGAGCAAAATAGGCAAAAAATGGCGTTTTTTGTATGAGAGCCCCCCTTACATATTTATTTTATTTTAATTTTGAAATTACTCAAATGGTCAAATGTCGGACTCGCGCACGAAGGGTTCCGTACCATTGACTATGCCCCCTTAAATATTCATTTTATTTTAATTTTATTTATTATCAAAGTAAAAATAAAACTAAGTATTTTGTTAATATTTCAAGGCCTACTACCTGTTGTCATTATTGATATCGAGCAAAAAAAGGCCCCCTAAAATATTTATTTCATTTTGCGTTTCAGCCTGGAGACAGACAGACGGACGGACGGACCTACAGCGAAGTCACAGTAATAGGGTTCCGTTTTTACCCTTTGGGTACGGAACCCTAAGAAAAAAATTGAAAAATCTATATATCATGCAGGAATGTTAGCCTTCAACAGCCTGGTCAAAAACCTCAAAGAATATTACGTCCCTAGGTTTATTTTAAAAAAAATTGAAAATTATTTCCCTGGTTAATGATTAGAGCCATTTTGTTTCATTTTCACTAATATGTTTTGTATAATATTTTTGAAGATAAACCTACATATCCATCAGGTTTTGAAAGTGTGAAGTATTTTATATTGTTAGAATGTTTTTGACTATATTTATGATTTTTTTTATATTTTTTATATTATATATTTTTTTAAATTTTCATTTATTTTATATTATGTCTTGAAGACCTCATTCGTAACTTCTGTTAATATTTCATATTCCATTGAAATCCATCAAAGGAATGTAAATAAAACTCCTCTGAGGTCGTCTCAGCTGAGAGGCCACTGAGTTTGGCGAAACAATTGTTATGTCTAACAAAGTAAAGTGAAAATCAAGAACCGATAAGTTTAATTTACATTATAGGTAAGGTTCGTCATATGTTGCCCTACAATCATGCTGTGAGTTATGCCACTTGTACTTCCATTAAAAAAATTACAACAACTGGAAATTCTATCAATTCGTGCTTGTAGATGTAACTAAAAACTTTCAAGAGATGCCTACACGGCCGAAACACGAAAAACCGTCGGAATCGAGAGTGGCACAGCGGCAACTTTAATCGCTTATTTCTCCGTCGTGTCCCGACGGAGTTATCACGCGTCCCGACGGAGTTATTACGCGTCCCGACGGAGTTATAACGCGTTCCATATCTGTCGGGTACAAGAAACAAATCGGGCAACAAGGACGGTGGCAGAGAGAAAAACGACCTCCGGGGAATCGCGTGAGACTTACCTATTGACATCCACGTCGGTCGATTCCAGTATGGTCCTTGCCTTTTCTAGATGACCGTGTTCCACGGCTGCGAACAGGGCTGCAACAAAAAACGAATACGGTAACAATGTCGTCATTTACGATAGAGTCGACAAGAAAACGTACGAGAGAATATGGATATCATTCTATTATCTAGGCGACAAGCGTTCAACTTATTTTTGAAAGTTCCTCAACACCCGTTACACTCTTGACCATTGGCCAAAAACTATGTCCGATACGACTGAAATGACAGCGTTGCTAGGCGTGCATGTCGATTGTATTCTTATATGCGTATTATTGATATGTTATTGATAAATAATGAACTGTGAAAACGATTCGACGGAAGTTGAGGATAGCGATGATGAATTCAGTTGAGTATACCGGGTGTCCACGGAAGATGGCTCGCCCCAATAACTTTTTTGTTTTCGGAGATAATGAAATTAAATTCACAGGTTCTGTTTAATGCATAAAACTGCGTTTTTTGACAAGTAACTCAACTTCATGCAACTTCCGGTTTCACCGGAAGTGACATAACTTTCGATTTTTAAATAGGACACCTGGTATATTTTCAGTTTTTTTATCTCCATATGACATTAAGAATACAACCATGTATCATTTGCTACTTTTTGTAACCGATGTTCAATTTTTTTTTCGAAATAAGTTTTTATTGTAGAGGGCTATAGATGCGTTCAAATAAATAATTTCGGTCCTAAAATGGCCCTGTTTGCCGTCCAGGGACGTAGATTCGTGGGCGAGGCTTTGTTTCAGTTGTGTTGGTCACAGGCTACTCGATGATTTCAAATGTTATTTTAATCTCAATAAGATTCTTCATTTAAAGAAAGTTCTAAGGTAACGGGATTTCAGGTTTTTATCGAAAGTTTTCTTTCAATCTAATACCTAGAGTGCGGTATCAAATTAATCGTAATAAAATTATCTTTTTTTTTAACCCGACGAGCCACCATGTTGCAATTTGAAGAAAAATAGTAATAAAAGTTTTAAAATTAAACTTCACATAGCTGGAACATTTTGATCGAAAAAAGTGAAGTTGTATTTTAACATACATTTTAGGACCGAAATTAGTTATTTGAACGCATCCATAACCCTCTAGAATAAAAATTTATTTCGAAAAAAAAATAAAAAAAGGTTACAAAAAGTAACAAATGATAAATGATGTATTCTAAATGTCATATGGAGACATAAAAACTGAAAATTTACCCGGTGTCCCATTTAAAAATCGAAAGTTTATGTCACTTCCGGTGAAACCGGAAGTTGCGTGAAGTTGTGTTACTTGTCAAAAAATGCAGTTTTATGCATCAAACAGATCCTGTAAATTTTATTTCATTATCTCTGAAAACAAAAAAGTTATAGGGACGAGCCACCTTCCGTGGACACCCGGTATACCCTATATATATATTAGTGCATGATTAAAGTGTAATTTTAAAAGGATAATTTTACGAATAATCTGATAAAGCAATTTTCAACCTGTGAAGCGCGTCCCCCTAGGAGGGTCGCGGGTTCATTATAAAATAAAATTTCAAAAAATTGATTAAATTACTGAAAGGAAACTACAAGTAATTAACTTATTGAATTCAAACAACTTACTAAATCAAAACATTCTAAATCAAAACTTATTAAATTAGAAACAAATTTAAGAATTATTAGTGACCTTTTTGGACATGTCTTACAGAGCAAAGTTTTTCGAAGGAAGGCTTAGTATTAGAAAAGACACTCTCAGTTTTTTTTCCGTACCTAGCCTAGATCTATATTTTGTCTTCAAAGAAGCTACCACAAAATCCAGTTTCACAAAGGTAGGATTTTTTTAACTCAGGGGACCTACAGTTTAACGCCGGTTCCGAATGGCCAATGGCCTTATAAACGATGTACATTATCCAACAATTTATCTTATATATAACCACTAAATTCCGGACATACACAACACCCAAGAGCAACCCAAAATCCTCGGTTTACAAGCGATACACCTTACCGCTGGGCTACCGAGGCTTCCAAAGGTAGGATGTTAAAAATGGTAACAAGCGATTCTTTGTAAAATGTTATGAATTTTAAATTGTTTATGAATAATTTTTATGGAAAATTTCGCATCGGCTGTAAGTATAATTTATGATAAAATTTCAAAATACATTGAAAAAATTGATTTTTTCAAAAACCCAATTCCTTCAAAGTTGTCGAGGGAACTAACTAACAGACCGACCGACAGAAATTTTTTTTGCTCAAATTAATTTTTCTATATACTTCCCATCACGTTGTGATGTGGAATTAAAATTATTCATAGTAATTTTACTACCATTCCTTAATTTTTTCTTCATTTGATAACTCTCAAACGTTTTTAATTTACGGTGGTATTCTAAGTAGCATAAAAATTGATTAAAATCAATGTTAAAATGTAATTGCCATCGCGAAAAGTGTTTGCTGAAACCATAAATATCTGCACGTAACGGTTGTATTTTAATTTATTCGTTATAGGTTCTAGTTTATGAGGCAGATTTATATAAGAGCCATTTCGTGTTAAAGCTGGAAACAATATTTTAAAGTTTGAGCTCAATGCGAATTCTATGTTTCATCCTTCGTAATTATGATGGAAAAGTTCCACATGAATTTATCACCATAGTCCTAATGAATTAATTATCCTGAGATTGGAATCTCACTCACAGAGATATAAAATAATCCCCTAGGCGAAGATGGAACTTTGAATTGCAACACCATGTTATTCCCATTCATCGTTAAAGCGATGGAATTTAGAAACAACTATAAACAAAAATAACTGAGATTGAATTTTCGCACATCACTTGGTGAAACATCATGAAGAATAAAGTATAAACTTTAGAATAAAACACACTTGGCTAATTTTTCACCATATAAAAATATTTAGATACTGTATTTAGCAGTAACGAATAGTCGACATGTTTCGAGTTATGAACTCATTATCAAGACTGACTACAGGAGAGTATTACATCTTATTTTATAAAACAGACAAAAGCAAAGGTGATACCTGAAAATCAATTTGTTTTCATTGGGAAAAAACGAATAAAGTATATGTTGCGTTCAATATACCCCACGCAAACTATTAATGAAGAACGAGAATACTTCCCAATAAATTATGTGCCGACTTTGAGTAGCAAAATTTGTAACAGACTATCGAAAAATAACGTTAAAACAATTTGTACAAATAAAAGAAACTTGAAGTCATTCTTGGTCAATAATAAAGAAAAATCTAACATCGGAGAAAACAGTGATGTTTACAAGATATTTTGCGATGAATGTCCTGCTTTTTATATTGCACAAACAGGAAAGAATATAAACATTCGTGTTGAAGAACATAAAAAGTCAATTTTACAAAATAAAGATACCACTGGCTTCTCCGAACATTGTATGAAATTTAATCATTTCCTGGATTCCAACAAAACCCAATTGTTGCATTCAGGTAACAAAGGAAAGCGCCTTGACCTTCTTGAAATTCTCGAAATAAGTTATGCCCATAATAGTCAATTACCCCTTGTAAACGAACAAATTGATTTTCAGGTATCACCTTTGCTTTTGTCTGTTTGATAAAATAAGATGTAATACTCTCCTGTAGTCAGTCTTGATAATGAGTTCATAACTCGAAACATGTCGACTATTCGTTACTGCTAAATACAGTATCTAAATATTTTCAAAGTGAAAAATAAGCCAAGTGTGTTTTATTTTAAAGTTTATACTTTATTCTTTATGATGTTTCACCAAGTGATGTGCGAGAATTCAATCTCAGTTATAAATATATATATATATATATATATATATTTATATATATATTTATATATATATATATATATATATATATATATATATATATATATATATATATATATATATATATATATATATATACTCGATATTACAATGAAAGAAATGCCTATTCATTTTATAAACAAATCCAACAAGTCATTGTACTTTCAGAAATTCCCCTTTTAAATTCTATTTCAAAAATATATATCTTGATACCCGTTTAATTTTGTGACAAAGCCATCATCCGAAAAATCTTGTTTTCCATCTAAGTACAAAACGATTCGAACAAACGTTAAATTCCGACAAATTCGGAAAAAATAACCCCGATAAACGCTCGGAAGTATTGGAAACTACGTGAAAATTCGTTTCAATTAGAGTAAAAACGTCGTTCAAAAGACCACCACCCGCGAATCGTACGCAAAAGAAACAAGTGAAAAGAACGCTTTTCTACTACTTTTCCATACCGTAAAAGGAGTCGTCGAACCGTGGCTCAGTTCGAATGGACAAAAGAAAAAGACAAAGCGTTAATAAACTTTTTCCAACGAGAGTTGTGGAGTTCTTTTCCCGACGCTATTTCCATTTCCAATCGTCCTACCGATAGTCGTTTTTTTCGTATCAGAAGTGGGATAACTGTGAACTCGTAAAACAAATTCAAATTTGGTAATTATGTCGGGTCGTTCCCTCTTCGCAGTGAGACGTTTATGAAAAAGCCATATATGACAAATCCAAGCATCAATCTAAAAATCAGTATGTAGGTAAAAACATGAGATGAATTGGTTCAGTTATTTTCGAGTGATTGATGTAGGTACAATAGCATGTCTTCACAATTTATCTGATCTTTTGTCTCCCGATTTCACTACTAGAACAGCAAATTCTTGCTTTAAGAATGTTTGTATATGACAGCGCAAAACTCCAAAACCGTTCGACCGATCATCGCCAAACTGGGTACTTTGAAGTGTTTTTTCATGAAGAAGGTTTCTATATGAAGAAATTTTGAAAATCAGATGTGTTTTTTCTGTAAAATGAAATTTTGTAGAATGCGTAAGAAGATTCTCTGGCGTATTAGCCATTGTTTATAAGCTTGAACCAAACGAATTTTCGTACTGTGTCGTATTTTCCAAGATCCATTGACATATTTTCTTGAGTAGGAATTATTTGAGGTTATGGATTCCACAGTGTTTTATTCACCAAGCGGATAGCCGTTATTTCAGCAGATTAAAGTCGCATCTTACCGTGCAAATGGATATTGACCCTAGCCAAC
Source organism: Cynegetis impunctata (assembly GCA_030704885.1). Taxonomy (NCBI): domain Eukaryota; kingdom Metazoa; phylum Arthropoda; class Insecta; order Coleoptera; family Coccinellidae; genus Cynegetis; species Cynegetis impunctata. Next base: position 79,958 of record JARQZK010005072.1, read on the forward strand.
CTCTCCAAACGTTGCTGCAGCAATTTGGCCTCTTTTTTCGATGTTTTGCGCCTCGGAGCATCGTGGTTATAGATACCGCCATTACAGAGGGGCAGGGTACCACTCACGTAATTTATCAATGGCGCAGGCCCTATTTCCATCTCCGAATCGCTGGACAACGGGGGTAACTCTATAATAAACGAAAAAAAAATAACATAAAGCAAAACAAAAGAAAAAACAAAAAAATATAACAAAATAAACAATGAGAACTTAAAACCGAGAAGAAACTTCATCAACATGAATAATGTTTTGAGTAAAATAATTGATAATAACTTAATAAAACTTTTGTATCATATTATCAATGTCACTTTTAAGAACTCTATAATATTATAATTACTAAAAATTTGGTAGAATGTAATTGTTTATTTTTCCTTGAAATATTTTACGCTGATTCTTCTGTAGCCGAAAGAAAAATAAGTATCACGATCGGCGGAAATCTCTGGAGTGATCCAAGAGATTTTCTTTTAAGTCAGATTTGACTCGAAAATTTAGACTATTTGTAAAGTATAAATAATATACTTTGAACATACAAGTGAACACATTAAAAATGCCTGTAATATCGGTACCGATGTAATTTTATTCAAAATTATAAATACTTCCTCGAAGACGATATTGAAGACACAAATTTATAAAATAGAATTCTGGATGGAGTGAATAATGTATCATACATTTGAAAAGAAATGGTATTTGACAAGCAAAATCATCAAATTCCGTTTAAATGAGCAGGCTGTATAGTACTGTCTAATATAATAAATTCGTATTCACACTATAAAGGTAAATATAAGAATCAAATCACAGTAACATAGATTTCACCATGACGTACGCGTATGCATTTCATCGAGATTTCCTATATTTCCGATCCACAGTTATTAAGATTGTCGGTAGGTGGCGCTGTGTTGTTTAACGATACCCAGTGCTTTAGTCGTGAGTTGAAGTATAGATTAAAAAGGTATTATGGTCATGGATATGACGAATCTTAAATACTTAAAATAGGTTTCAAATTGTCAATTACCTTTTCTTCGCTGAATGTTCGAGATATTAGAGGCGTTGTGGACATATTTTTTGGTTTCCAATTCAGGACGACAGAAGTACGTTTACTGTTAATTTGTAAAGTTCGTTCGTATCATCAGTAAAAAGTAATCCAATAATTCCAATATCTCATTTTCCACAGGGTTCATTGGATCTGATAGAGAGAGATATTTTAGCGTGTTCAGAAGTAATCAGACGATGTTATCCATCACATGTTTCTAGAAACCAATCAAACGCGAACTAAGTTCGACATGCACGATATGCGTTCGCTAGAAACAGTTTCCATTAATCAAAAGAGCGAGAGGTGTCGTGGGACACAACGTTGGAACGGAGTTTCTTTCGCTATATAATATGTGTTAAATAGCACAATGGTATATATGAACAACGTCTGAAAATTTACATTTTATTACCTGGATTTCAACAAAATCCAATTGTTGCATTCAGGTAACAAAGGAAAGCGCCTTGACCTTCTTCAAATTCTTGAAATAAGTTCCGCCCATAATAGTAAATTACCCCTTGTAAACGAACAAATTGATTTTCAGGTATCACCTTTGCTTCTGCCTGTTTTATAAAACAAGATGTAATACTCTTCTGTAGTCAATCTTGATAATGAGTTCATAACTCGAAACATGTCGACTATCCTTTATTGCTAAATACACTACTTACCTAATTATTTTTATATAGTGAAACTCAAGCCAAGTGTGTTTTATTTTTGAAGTTTAAATTCTAAATAATATAATAATAATAATGAAAGTGGACACCCCAACAACTTGCAGAGCATGCCATAGTCAGCAAGAAACTCTTATTAACACATCATGTCTGCTTGCAGAGTCCATGCTCCATCAGGGTATATAGAAAGACCGCGCTCCGAATTCTCTACTTCCATCTCAGAGAAGTTTATGGTATAGACTCTATATACACTAGAAATTGAAGCGGTTGTTGAGAACGATAGAGCTCGCATAAACTGGAACTATGCTTTTCCAACAACTCGGCAGATCCCCGCAATAAAGCCAGATACAGTCCTGCTGGACAAAGAGCTCAGAGAATTGTTTGTTGTCGAGTTTTCGTCCCCTGCCGAAAATAATGTGGTGATGAAAGAAGAACAGAAAAGGGAAAAATACAGAGATTTCATGTTCGAGCTGAGGACACTATACTCTGGGCATAAAGTTAAGATGGTCGTACTAATCATAGGTTGTCTAGGCGGAATGAGAGCTAACTATGTGACAGAATTGAAGATTATTCCGGCATGCAGATCTCTGGCCGATATATTGACGCGCAGAATGCAGAAAGCAGTGTTGCTCGGGTCACTTCGAGTCATCACTATAGAACTATAGAGGACCTTGCAGCTCATCTTTTTTGTTAAGGGACGCTGTAAGGGCAGGATGAAGAACTACCCCAAGAAATGTGTGAAAGGTTTTTCAGTGAGTAACCAGCAACATCCGGAGTCTCACACATCCCTGAGAATGCTTCGGAATGCTTGCGGGATACTCACAGGGTAGTCTATAAAAGACTTCCTCTCACACGGAAGTAAAAAAAAAATTATTATATATATATAAATATATATATTTATATATATATATATATATATATATATATATATATATATATATATTTATATATATATATATATATATATATATACAGTGCGGAAAAAAAGTATGGACTTACCCTAATAATTTAGTAGCCTTCAGTTTTTATGGAAAACGCTAGAGCAGGTCGATTCAGTTTTTCTGTTTCCTACATTTTGACCAAATTATTATGTTCTTTTAATGACATCTGTCAAAAACATGACGCCATCGACATTTTTCTCAAATGACAGTATATAGCATACGATACATCGTTTGAAAGCTCTTGCTTCACTCAGTATGTTCCTCAATTTTCATGCGAATCTGCAGCTTCGTTTCAAAATGGCGGCCGTCCAAAGCTTCTATTGTAATGCCATTGAGATATCGAATTTCGTTTTTTCCATGGAATTTAAAAACAAGCTCAGGCCAAGAAACTTAATGTAAGGACTGGAATAGAATGATAAAGCCTTAGTACTGTCTGAGTATGATGATTGATTATTTTTTTCTTATAAATCGGGAAAGAGTTATTCTTTTACTGGGAGTAAAATTTTCAAAAGTTTACCTCCGCCATTTTGAAACGAAGCTACAGAATCGCATAAAAATCTACGAACATACTGAGTAGAGCAAGAGCTTTCAAATGATGTATTGCATGCTATATACTGTCATTTAAGAAAAATATCCATGACGTCATATTTTTGACAGATGTCATTAAAAGAACAAAATAATTTGGTCAAAATGTAGGAAACAGAAAAACTGAATCGGCCTGTTCGAGTGTTTTCCATAAAACCTGAAGGCTACCAAATTATTAGCGTAAGTCCATACTTTTTTTCCACTCTGTATGTATATATATATATATATATATATATATATATATATATATATATATATATATTCTTTGTTGTTAGATAAATAGTACCCTATTATTATTATTTTCAAACATTACGTAGGTAAAGGTTTCTTTGGTTTCCCTTACCATCTAACGATAACAATTTTGAATATTAATATTAGACTGAATAGCATATACAAAGCAGCCCTGTCTTTTCAATTTTTTAAATCAATAAATGTCAAAGAAATTTCAATTACGAATATCGTAGTGAAACGTCAACTTTTTAATAAAATCGAGTTTTTTAAGATTCAACCAGCCTGTTATTGCTAATAATTATCAAGAGTTTATATATATATATATATATATATATATATATATATATATATATATATATATATATATATATATATATATAGGTACAAATATACAATTTTTTTTTCTTCGTTACATACTGGCATATCCAGCGGCTCAATACTTCTCGAGAATCGAGAATCACACTCTTATATCTGATTGGACATTTGTATCTCTCATCACTCACTTTTATCGAAGTATCATTCGTCTCGGCACTTAACGCCGTTTTATTTCTTCGAGAGCCGTAATTAGAATTAATTCAATTGTCGCTCGCTCATCTAATTCAACGAAAATAAACCGACGGTTACGGTGTGTAGCGCGGCGCTCCCTCATCTGCCACTTTATTAATTCGACTTGATTTAAGTGTCCAGTTAAGTCGATTAAATTGGACAGAAAGGAAAACATGAGGGTCCCGATGTAGACGAAGATAAATTGAAGATGGGAACATATATAAGGACGTTAACGCGTTCGAATTGGTGGGACACAAATTGTTCGACAATTCGATCAATTGGTCTTCTGGTGGTGTATTTACTGTAGCTTTTCGCGCTTTTGAATATTCTAGATCAGGCTTTCCCAACCTTCATTTCGTCAAGCCTCCCCGAGCTAAAAATAATATTGTCATGCCCCCCTTAGGTAAGTTTCAACAAAATATGGAACGCACATTTTGTTTATTAATTAAATTATTTATTTTTAGGTATTTTAAATAGGTTAAATACAGATACAATATATTAATTAAGGATAATGAACGAAAGAATACATTTGAATCATTAAGTACTTTTACAAAAATCTAAATAACCGACATTTTGGGTTTTTTATTTTTCTCTCACACAAAACAAATCGGGTTTTCATGAATCTTGGTGAAAATGTTCGTTTTTATGTCACCATTGCACTATAATTGGCACATTGGATTTTTTGCAGAATCGTGATAAACCCGTTTTAAACCTACAAAGCCCACAGCCTCCCACTTCCCGACCTCAAATCACCCGTAATTTATATTTCCTGTTATTTTTATTATATTTTCCTCTTTTTTAGATTGTTTTCATCCTGTAACTTTTTTTTTTTAATTACCTATCTATACTGGCCTACCATGCATCATTACTTGCTAGAATAGTTTTTTTTATCTTTCACTTTCTTTTATATTTTAAATTTTATTTTTATAATTAGATGATTTTTGAACAACTTTTAATTTAAAGTAATTTTGAAACAAATAAATAAAATCTTTTAAAGTACTAGCTAATGAAATACTTGAGCTTGCATGCTCTGTACCAGTTGGTCGATTATGGGTTCAGTCGTTGCTAAAGCTATGGTTAAATCACTATCGACGGCTTAGTTTTTTATTAAAACTAGAGCTGAAAAACCTGCCTCGCATAAATAAGTGGACGAAAATGGAATAAGTATTTTTAAAGCAAGAGAAGCAACTTTCGGATTAACAACGAATCGTTTGATCCAAAATTTTTCTAATGTCAAGAGATGAAAGTCATCTTTCATGGTCGAATCAGCCTTCATTTCTAGAAATTCTTCTTGAACTTCTTCAGGTAGTTGTCAAATGGGTTTCTGGTCATGTGCCATATTGGTGACTAGGAATTGATATCTCGATAGTATCGATTAAATTCGATTTCCAATGAGTTTCTATTTCAGATTTCAAATTTTTACTCAGTTTCTGATTATGAATTACTTCGGACAGCCGTGAAAAAGGAAATACATTTTCATCAGATATATTCTTTTTCCAAAGTTGAAATTTTGATATGAAAACTTGTACATCAGCGATTGAATGGCAATTAGGAACAATAGGGAATATGAATTTTTTTAAATTGTTTCTATCGAAAACTTATGTTAATATAATACGGTAAAAAATATATTGTACACAGAAAAGTCAACATTTATTTTAAACTAAATATTAAAAACTGTAATGACTATTTTTTTTGAGAATGTAATCTTACATATTACGTACTTACGACGCCCCCCTAACATTTCTCTACGCCTCCCTACGGGGGCGTGCCAACAACGTCTTGAGTATAAGACGTTGTTGGGCGTGCCCCCCTGGTTGGGACGTCCTGTTCTAGATCGTTTTTATAAGCCGCTTAGGAAGCTGTGAAATGGTAATTCGATTCTCTGTTCGGCTATACAGGCTGGGAAAATTTCGATGTTTGTATGGTATCTCGGTAACTAGAGGAGATTCCCATCCAAGATATCATACGAAACTACCTGCTTACTTACGAACTTTCAATCCTATTACTCCAATATTACGTCCATGATCATATAAACTAGATATATTTCTTCCTCTAGGGGGTCAACCCCCCAATCAAATCGAAGCAAAACCAATCCCATCCAAGATATTTTCCGAAAATACCTTCTTACAAACTTTAAACCCTATTACTCCAATTTGCGACCTTTATCGTGTAAACAAGATTTATTTTACTATATATATATACATATATATATATATATATATATATATATAATATATATATATATATATATATATATATATATATATATATACAGGGTTGCGATAAAGTATGGAACCAAGTAAATATCTTTCGAACGAAAAGGAGAATATTTATGAAATTTTGCAGGTAAGTCTAATGGCGCAAAATGCATCTGATGTATGATTTTTTTTGTTGATAATATACTTCCGGTTGTACCGGAAATAGACCCTAAGTCGCTTATTTTAAATGGGACCATGCTAAAGCTATGGTTAAATCACTATCGACGGCTTAGTTTTTTATTAAAACTAGAGCTGAAAAACCTGCCTCGCATAAATAAGTGGACGAAAATGGAATAAGTATTTTTAAAGCAAGAGAAGCAACTTTCGGATTAACAACGAATCGATTGATCCAATATTTTTCTAATGTCAAGAGATGAAAGTCATCTTTCATGGTCGAATCAGCCTTCATTTCTAGAATTCTTCTTGAACTTCTTCAGGTAGTTGTCAAATGGGTTTTCTGGTCATGTGCCATATTGGTGCTAGGAATTGATATCTCGATAGTATCGATTAAATTCGATTTCCAATGAGTTTCTATTTCAGATTTCAAATTTTTACTCAGTTTCTGATTATGAATTACTTCGGACAGCCGTGAAAAAGGAAATACATTTTCATCAGATATATTCTTTTTCCAAAGTTGAAATTTTGATATGAAAACTTGTACATCAGCGATTGAATGGCAATTAGGAACAATAGGGAATATGAATTTTTTTAAATTGTTTCTATCGAAAACTTATGTTAATATAATACGGTAAAAAATATATTGTACACAGAAAAGTCAACATTTATTTTAAACTAAATATTAAAAACTGTAATGACTATTTTTTTTGAGAATGTAATCTTACATATTACGTACTTACGACGCCCCCCTAACATTTCTCTACGCCTCCCTACGGGGGCGTGCCAACAACGTCTTGAGTATAAGACGTTGTTGGGCGTGCCCCCCTGGTTGGGACGTCCTGTTCTAGATCGTTTTTATAAGCCGCTTAGGAAGCTGTGAAATGGTAATTCGATTCTCTGTTCGGCTATACAGGCTGGGAAAATTTCGATGTTTGTATGGGGTATCTCGGTAACTAGAGGAGATTCCCATCCAAGATATCATACGAAACTACCTGCTTACGAACTTTCAATCCTATTGCTCCAATATTACGTCCTTTATCATATAAACTAGATATATTTCTTCCTCTAGGGGGTCAACCCCCCAATCAAATCGAAGCAAAACCAATCCCATCCAAGATCTTTTCCGAAAATACCTTCTTACAAACTTTAAACCCTATTACTCCAAAATTGCGACCTTCATCGTGTAAAAAAGATTTATTTTACTATATATATATATACATATATATATAATATATATATATATATATATATATATATATATATATATATATATATATATATATATATATATATATATATACAGGGTTGCGATAAAGTATGGAACCAAGTAAATATCTTTCGAACGAAAAGGAGAATATTTATGAAATTTTGCAGGTAAGTCTAATGGCGCAAAATGCATCTGATGTATGATTTTTTGTTGATAATATACTTCCGGTTGTACCGGAAATAGACCCTAAGTCGCTTATTTTGAATGGGATACCCTATATATTATGACATTTTTGGAATCTACTTAACATTCTAGGCAGATTCTATGCATCATGTCCTATACCTAAGTCTAAGCGTTTTTGACATATTTGGGTTTTTATGTCTAAAACGACGATTGCAAGCCCTAATATAATTATCAGTTGTTCCTATAAGTAAGACTTTTTTACTTACTTTGGGTTAGATTCCTTGTTGAAAATGACCTACTTTAATAAATTTTGTATAATATTTGGATAACTAGTCATACAGGGTGTGCAACAAATAAGATCTAAAATGAGATTGAGAAAACTGACAAAAATCAATTCAACTTCTTTTGAGTTTTTCACATTACCGTAAAAAAAACGTTCAGATAAACAAATTGATGTTGTGTGTATGCATATGCAGTAAGTAATAAACGAGTATAACGATGATTTGAAATTCAAATACGATCGTCGCTATCCTAGATCTAATTGTTTAACGATTGAATGCAAAATTGCCATATAAAAATATCAAATTAGCAATATTTCGAAAACTTCAAATTTTAGTTGAAGATAACCTCATACAAAGTTACCTTCTTTTTAAATGCTTAATACTACAAAATAAAGAATATGGGGGGTTTCCATTTGAAAAAATTGTTTTTTGTCAGTTTTCTCAATCTCATTTTAGATCTTATTTTTTGCACACCCTGTATAACTAGTTATCCAAATATTATTCAAAATCTATTAGAGTGAGTCCTTTTCAACAAGGAATCTAACCCAAAGTAAGTAAAAAAGGCTTCCTTATAGGAACAATTGATAATTATATTAGGGCTTGCAATCGTCGTTTTTGACATAAAAACCTAAATATGTCAAAAACGCTTAGACTTAGGTATAGGACATGATGCATAGAATCTGCCTAGAATCTTAAGTAGAATCCAAAAATGTAATAATGTATAGGGTATCCCATTTAAAATAAGCGACTTAGGGTCTATTTCCGGTACAACCGGAAGTATATTATCAACAAAAAATCATACATCAGATGCATTTTGCGCCATTGGACTTACCTGCAAAATTTCATAAATATTCTCCTTTTCGTTCGAAAGATATTTACTTGGTTCCATACTTTATCGCAACCCTGTATATATATATATATATATATATATATATATATATATATATATATATATATATATATATATATATATATATATACATATATATATATACATATATATTTGGAGATGACCAATATCTTCAAAGACTCGACATCCCTTAATTCAAGGAAGGACATAGAGGGACTGAATGTCATCTATACATATTTGCTACACCTCAATAAACACAATCAATTATCAGAATAATATGCATCAGTATCAAATCTCCCTTTTCCAGAGAGTTCCTTTTGTTTTGTTTTCAAGTCAGTTGGCAATAACACAATAGTTAAATTTCTCCTTGTTGGGTTTTCACGTCAAATGTCAACACTGTCATTCTTTAGTATTGTCAAATTTCAATTTTCGAGTTCATCATTTGTTTTTATTTTTATTTAGCAGACATGTTCTCATTTGAACTGAAGAGATTCAACGAGTTTCTATTTTTATACATGATGTAAATAAGTTATCGTTCATAATGTTGAGTCCTGTCCTTAGCCACCTTTTGTTGATATGTATTTTGTAAAAAGTTGTGTTGATGTGAATGTTGCCGGCTTCTTTTGCAACCTCACTTTTCGTAAGTACTTGATGTTTTATAGCATTTAACTGATTGTAATTTTTCGTTGTCTTTCTTTATACCAGTGTTCCTGATGAAGAGAAAATAAAATATCTCGAAAGCTTGAACTGAAAAAAAGAGTTTACCAGAGTTCTTTTGTTTCTGACTGCAATACCCGACAATTCCCTTTCTTCGTTTCTTAACTTGCCAGTCGAGCTAACCTTCTCTAAAATATATATATATATATATATATATATATATATATATATATATATACAGGGCTATTCAAATTGGAGTCTATGCATGGGGATTTCGGTAACGGTAAGAGATAGAGGGTGGGTTAAATGGGGGCAAAGTAGCGTATTTTAGATTTTAATTATATGAATTTAAAAAATCCGACTTAGCTTCTTAAGTTCTGGAGTTATACAGGAAAAATCGAAAATTTCGAAATTCTTCTTTCGCCTATAGCTTTTTATTTTACGAAGTTTGTTTTTTAAATTTAGTCAATTTTCCATACCAACTTTCTGTAGCCTTTCCAAATATCTGAATAAAATGTATATACAGGGTGTCGTACACATTGGGCCACCCTTAACTTTTCATTTTCAAATACGGACCTATATTTTTTATTGCATTTTTTCCGATGCCAAGAGTCATGTTTCATATTGGCGTTTTATTTTCATCAAAATCATAAAGTGTTTTTAAACTTATACGAGGCATTCTATACCTTATTCTATGATATATTTTTTAAATCACAGCTGAAATTTATTGAAAATTGTTGAAATTTTACTGGTAATAGTTCAATATTTCCAAAACACTCTGTAATTCAGATGAAAATACTACGACAATATGAAACATGACTCTTGGCATTCAAAAAAATGCAATAAAAAATACAGGTCCGTATTTGAAAATTAAAAGTTGAGGGTGGCCCAATTTATACGATACCCTGTATATAATTTTTATTCAGATATTTGGATAGCCTACAAAAAGTTGCAATGGCAAAGTGACAATTTGTTTAAAAAATATTCCTAAAATAAAAAGATATAGGCAAAAGAAGAATTTCGAAATTTTCGATTTTTCCTGTATAACTCCAGAACTAAAGAAGCTAGATCCGATTTTTTTAGATCCATATAATTGACCTCTGAAATGTGCTACTTTGTCCCTATCTAACCATCCCTCTATCTCTTACCGTTTTCGAAATCCCCATGCATAGACTCGAATTTGAATAGCCCTGTATATATATATATATATATATATATATATATATATATATATATATATATATATATATATATATATATATATATATATATATATATATATATATATATCTCACAACAAAAAAATTTCTAAAATCGTGGTCCAAAAATTCCAAATAAAACGGATATAAAAACCACTCTTTTCCCTCACTGTTGACTTTCTGTAATCAATCATTTCCGGGGAAAATACGACCAAAAACCCTCGCTCAATTTCCGCCGAACGCACATAGAAAATGAACAATTTATATTTGCGATTCTTCGCCCGCCGAAATAAGATAAATCCAACGTATTTTTCGTTAAATTCACGGCGTTCAGTTATCTAACAGGAAATACTCCCCCAGCATTCCTTTCGATTTTGTTGGATTCACTATCTATACGGCGTCCGCCAGCGCGTGAATGCCGGGTAAAGCCAGTCGAGAAAAGTCCTTTATTTATCCGCATTTTTCATTTAACCGTAATGGTTTTCTCCTGTTGGATCCACTTGAAATTTCTACTTGGCGGTCACTTTATCCACTTGAAAATAATCCTACGGATGATGTTGAAGTGGGACAATATATCAAGGCTCGCCTCTGATATCTTGAAAAATCGGCGAGTCGGACTCGCGTACGAAGGGTTCCGTATCATTGACTATGCCCCCCTTGAATATTTATTTTATTTTAATTTTATTATTTATTATTAAAGTTACTATACAATTACGTATTTTGTGAATATTTAAAATGCCTGCCTGTTACCTTTTATTGTTATTGAGCAAAAATAGGCGAAAAATGGCGTGTTTTATATGGGAGCCCCCCTTCTAAATATTTATTTTATTTCAATTTTATTATTTATTATTAGTAAAAATACAACTGAGTATTTTTTGAATATTTCAAGTGCCTACCTGTTGCCATTATTGATCTCAAGCAAAAAAGGGCAAAAAATCTCGTTAGTTGTATGGAAGCCCCCTTAAATATTTATTTTATTTTGTTGTTATAGCGGAACAGGAATACATAATTTGTGAATATTTTAACAGTGTAGCTATCGCGGTTCTTGAGATACAGCCTCGTGACGACAGTGTAACGTGTAAATTCTCCACTTAACCGCCGCCACTGAATTCTACATTGAAATACCGTGATTCACGCTATGAAATACTACCTTACTTTTGTTTCACCTATGAATAATAGACTCGCCCAGTTGGGAATGACTTGCGTACGACGAGAATATCGAGATAGCGTCGAATTTGCACGTGAAACATCTTCCTCTCTTGGCAAATAACTGTTGAAGAAGTAACATCGTTAAGTGTTAAATTATATTCAATATCTATTGAACGAATATTCAGTATATTAAAATTATTAAGTATCTGTGGCGTCTGATAGACGGTAAGTTATGAGAAGAAATCTAATTGTTTCGTATAAATGCATTATCTTGAAAATCTGAGTTCATTTTTTTTCATATTCCGCCATTTCACTTTTTTTCATTTATCTATATTAAATTATTTATCTTTCAATATTGAAATAATCATCCTACATTTCCTAATTTAAAATGTTTTAATTTATTTGCTTATTTTACTCTTTCAATTTGACACAAGATTTTTGTAGGCTAACGATGGCAAATTTCACGTGGTCATATCTTATGTTCAGTTTAATGTTGGAACATATACTGTCTTTCTTAGCAACTTTGCTTGAGATCAATATAAATGTTAATTTGAATTGGCCATCGATACCCTACAGAGACTCTTGGAAGATTTTAAGTTTGACATAGTTTGTTGATTTGCCCCGAATTATTTTAGTCTACTTGGCTGGAGCTAAAGAAACCTTGGCTGGAGTTAAAGAAACTTTGGCTGGAGCTAAAGAAATCCTGGCTGGAGCTAAAAACCACGTTGGCTAGAACCATAAAGAAAAGTTAACTGAAGCTACAATATAGCCTCGGCTAGAACCACAAAACAACCAGGGACGAAAACTTCCAAGCTTGAGGACTAGGCAATCAACATAGTGCAATCCACCTAGATTATAATTGATCAAACGTCGATAGAAGATTAAATAAATGATCAGATAAGTCTTTTTGTAAATGATGAGAAAGTAGTAAATTCCTTAATTTTATATCTTGTTGTTATTTCTGAAAACTGACTAGAACCTATATATATATATATATATATATATATATATATATATATATATATATATATATTTATATATATATATATATATAGGTTCTAGTCAGTTTTCAGAAATAACATATTTATATATATATATATATATATATATAACCTCTCTCTCAGCGAGATCGGGCATATAAAAAGGTAGAGTGGTTACAACAGATGGACGGACAGACAGACAGCGAAGTCTTAGTAATAAATTTGGAGGAACTGTTTAATGCATAAAACTGCATTTTTTGATGGGTAACTCAACTTCACGCAAATTTCGGATTCACCGGAAGTGACATAAACTTTCGATTTTTAAATGGGACACCTGGTATATTTTCAGTCTTTTTGTCTCCATATGACATTAAGAATACAACCATTTATAATTTGTTACAGTTTACGATAGTATTTTCATTTATTTTCCGAAATGAATTTTTATTCTAGAAGGCTATGGATACGTACAAATAGGTAACTAATTTCAGTTCTTACAACCTAATAGAGTACAATATCAAATTAATCGTAGTAAAATGTTCTCTTTTTCTAAACCGACGAGCCACCATGTTGCCATTTGAAAAAATAATAACAAAATTTTTAAAATCAAACGTCACATGGATGAAAAATTTTGATCGAAAACAGTAGTATTTTTACAAACATTCTACGACAGAAATTGTTATTTGAACGTATCCATAGCCTTCTAGAATAAAAGCCCACGTCATTTCCGTAGTGCTCAGGCTACGTCTCGCCTCGATCCGAGACGCCGATTTTCGATATCGAACGTTTAAAGTATGACGTTTCTCAGAAATTCGCTGAAACGGCAGCATTCCCAACGCTTAAGAACTATTTTCGCGCCAATCGAACTCGAATTCACGTGACCGCCTTTGGAGCCGATAGTTGGACGGGTTGAGTTCTATCGAGAAGTTTCGGCACGGCGAGGCCCAATGAGGTCCTAGTATCTAGCCGATTACGCACGAACTGAGATTGACAGCGAGTAGATTGTGCGCCCGTTCGACAGAGGCAGGGACGGGCTTAGCACTCCTCGGCGTTCGAGAAACTATATTTTTATCGATCTATATTTTTCACGGATCTATTTAATGGGCGATGGAGCCTCTCACTAGTAAATACTAAACAATTTTAAATACTAAACAATTTGAGAATTATGTTAAGGCAGAATAGATTCTTTTGAAAATGAGCTCATAACCCGAAACAATTAACAAGATATTATTCTCAATATACATTGTGAAACTTTGCCCAGTGTTTCTTTTAGATTCATTAAATATATATATATATATATATATATATATATATATATATATATATATATATATATATATATATATATATATATATATATATACTATCCTAGTATTGACTAATTTTGTTACAAAACTTAAATTATCATCAAACATTTTTAAACGCAATAAATTTTATCTAATGCGCATCTTTATATACTTCCAGAGAATTCATGCGATATTTAAATAATTAAAATAATTAAATGTATAATTTGAGGGTTCTAGTTAACATACTAAGATAGGTATTCAGTACTACAAATTTATATCATAAATTATAAATTAAGAGTAGATTAATAATTTTGTTTTTGTGCGTGCCGTCAAAATTTTCAAACGGGCCACTTGTGGCACGCGTGCCATTGGTTCGTCATCCTTGGCTTAGGTAATACAGTGACCCATAGACGTTATTAAATAATGAATGAACTCAAGGAGGTAAGTTATTAAGGTCTAATTGACCATTGAGTAAATTTCTAGAATATATATGATTGTTAGTGTGTACACTTTCACCGCAGCTATTAAATTCCGTTTAATGGATGTTGGATATCCACTTCTGGTTATAATTAATGAATTTATTGATTGATAGGTATATACACACGTAAATAAAACTATAACTAACCTCTTTCAATTTTTAAACTTAAACGATACATATACAGCGTGTTTTAAAAAGTTTGCGCTATATGGGAAACTTTTTTATTATACATTTATCAGAAAATTTTATTCGTCATAAAAATTGGTGGATTGGAGAAAAATTAGAATTGAGATGTAAAAATTTTAAATTTCTGAACGGTGTACACAGGAAAACAAAAATTAGAAATTTTGATCATCTACTCTTAATTTCGACATTATTGAAAAAGTTTACTTAGAAGAGTTGTTTGAATTAGAAAAGCACTATAAAATCCTTTTTCATTAGCATGCATAAAATTTATTCACTCTCCGCTAGATGGCATTGAATACATCCATTAAATTTCAGACAAAATAAAAAACGGCTTTGATCCTCAATATCTCGCAAAATATTGCACTTAGAACACTCTATGAAGAACCAATTTGTTCATTTTTTCACCTGCTACAATTTTGTTCAGTATAATATTATAGTTAAATAGATATTTTTGGAGATATTTGCAAAAAACCGTTGGAAATCGTGGGAAAATTCCGAATTTTCAATTGCCAATAACTTGAAAAGTATGGGGTTTCTGAAAAAACTTTATTGAACAGTTTTTGCTTAAAATTAGATCTTCTATTGATATTCGAGGTGAAAAAAAAATTTCCACCACCGAAAAGAGGTGGCAACCACCCCCAGGGTGAAAACGGAGTTCGGGTCAATATCACTTTTGAAGCTAAGGGTAAGATAAGCCTAATTCCAAAATTTCATGTAAATCGGTTCATAGTAAAAAATTTCTGAGCTAAAAAGCTTGAATGACTGCACTAAACCGAATATTTACCGAAGACAATCGAGTGTTATCTTGGAAATGTCATCGGCATCCCCGCGATCTTATCTCCCCTTCAGGAGCACTTGCTCATGATTTGGGGACATTGTAACACGACGAACTGAGAATTTATCGCACAACTTGTATCGTTAATGCCAAATGTTGTTAAAGAACGTTCTGTCTGTACCATAAAAGTCGTCCTCTCGAACCACGTCGAGGGATTCTCGAAATCCCGCCCATTTCCCCGAGATATTGCTCAATTTGTTACAATTTCCCTTTCGCATTAACGATAAATATTCGACATAAAGTCGCGAAAGTTTGACATTGTATATTCTCTCGGGAAAATTTTTATACAGACCATCCAGATTATTAAGTGTAGGTACTTCAAGAATCTAATAACGTAAATGAAAATATAATGGAATTCAAACGGGGATATCTGAATATTTTGGATTGATTGAGCCTATACATGATGTCAATTAATGAACATAATAAAACAATGGTTTATAGAAACAATTTACACAATTGAAAGATTTTTTGTCAAAGGGAGGTAGGTGCCAAATTTGGGCAAACACACTTTTTGTCAAAATTGGGGTCTATGTGCAAGCGGCAATCCATATCCATTAAAGCTAAGTGCCAATTCCGTTCTTAGAAGTTCCGACACTTCTTCAAAGAACGCCCTAGTTGTGTTAACGGTTCGGTTTAAAGTCTATTGATAGGCCAAGCTACAGAGATTTAGAGTGAGCATTTTGTGCAAAAAGTGTTAGAAGAAAACCAGCTCAGCCATTGTTTGTCAAATAGTTCCACATGATATAGTGATATGTTTTTCACTCGACTTTATTATTTATATCTTTGTTATTAACAATTTTATGCGAAAAGTTTTTTTAGTTTTTTGCTTATAAAATTGAAACTATCAGAGTAATCGTGATGGTGTCAATAGACTTATTGTAGAAAAAGACGTCATGTTCAGCTTTATTTTTAACATATTTCTCAGCGTTTTCATGAAAAACCAAGATGAACGTTTTGAACTATGAGAATTCTACTTTCAAAATCTTTTTTGTAAATTGAAATCAGACCATACCTGTCGCATTCAGGTCTGCTGGAAAATTGCATAGTAAAATATTCAAATGGCCACAGATCAAAAACTATGCATCGGACAGTTCCTGCTCTTCGCACAAATAAAGTTTATATTGATAAATAATACTAACCGGAGGATCTACGCTACAACTCAAAAAATAACCGAGTTATGAACTTTTGAAAAAACTGCATTTTGGCCGGTTTTTTCCAATTTTCCCTTAGACTAAGGGTCTGATCGAGTCGTCCGACCTCTCATTTTTTTCGTCTTTTCATTTTCTACAATAAGTCTATTGACACCATCACGATTTTTTGCATAAAATTGTTAATAACAAAGATATAAATAATAAAGTCGAGTGAAAAACATATCACTATATTATGTGGAACTATTTTACAAACAATGGCGGAGCTGGTTTTCTTCTAACACTTTTTACATGAAAAAATCTCTGTAGCTTGGCCTATGAAGCTAAGTGCCAGTCTGGTCAGTTGTCATATTGCTATTGTCAGTGTTATTTTCTATATTAATCTTTTTTAATTTTTTTTATGTTAATTTAGATCACATCAGTTCTTTTTCTTTCACTTTTCCGTCAGTGGAGCAAAAAAAAACCTACGGACCATGCTGCCATACATCTCTAAGGAAAATAGGCAATTTTTTATCGACATAATCTCTTGAATACATTCCACATTAGTATTAGTGTATGTTGTCTTCTGTGATAAATTTTCATGACACTTTCGCTCTTATTACTCTGAACTTGGCTTCTTTTATAAATTTATTATTCCTGGACTTATCTCTAATAGCATTTTACTACCACCGTTGTTACTTAACTCTTTCTTTCCCTGTCATTTCCTTTTTTTTTGTAGGCAAACCATATACTGCACAATAATACTGCTTATTGCACATGATTTAGTTTAGGTTAACTTATCAAGAATAATTTCTTCCTGCAGTACAAACTACATCAAAATATACAGTTTTTTGTTAGTATGTAAGAATATCAAATTTGGTATTTACCTCCTTTTGACAAAAAATCATTCATTTATTGAATAAAATACGCATGTTTCGGTGTAACTTAACCTTCTTCAGATGCTAAATGCAAACTAAGTATATGTCTCCGTTGTATCGAATAGAAAGAAATAAATAGATGACAAATTGTGTACAAAGGGTAAATAGGAGGATGGTTACAAATAATTAGTAAAATAGGAAGAACCCATTCTAAACTGCTAGTCAGGTAGTTCGGTAATTTTAAAAAGATTCAGAAGGGGGCTTGTAGTATGATCAATTTGGCTATTTAATAGCAGACCTGAATGTTTGTATTTATATCTGTAATGATTCTAGGAAGTTAATTTTTATTCCCTTACTTTCAGTATTTAATATTTTGAAATCAAAATGAATGTGAGTGATGTTCTTGGATTAAATGGTTTGCATAATGTGAATCGCACATTGGATTAACAAAGCTCCGTTTGTGTTTTGTAATTATGGTCTGAAAGCTTTTAAAAGTTCTACAAATGTAAAACTTATCACAGTTACCCCAATTAATATTATAAACTCCTGAGAATAAAGTATAAACTTTAAAATAAAAACACTTGGCATATGTTTCACAATATAAAAATATTTAGATACTGTATTTAGCAGTAACGAAAAGTCGACATGTTTCCAGGTATGAACTCATTATCAAGACTGACTACAGAAGAGTAGGGGAGGGGTGGGCATAGTGGCCACCCTAAGGAACATCTATTATTTTCCACCCCTAAACGTTTTTGAAACATTTTATAAATCCCTCCAACATTTAGTATGGTTACTTAGGCCTGATTCAAAAATAAAAAAAAAACTAGATTTTTAAACTTATTTGTACAAAATTTTGACTTTACTAAAAGCTGTCAAAGTGGCCACTTTAGGCCACTAGGTAGGGCAAAGTGGCCACTGCCTAAATGGATTTAGGTTGTATGGAAAAAATAAAACGCATTTAGTTTCAGAACTCAAAACGATTGTATTAGGGTTTTAAACAAAAATAGGCATTACTGAAAGTAGGTGAAACTATGAAATCAATGGTCTTTACATAAATCACAAATAAACTCATCGTCCTCCTCTTCGGCTCCTGTGCAGGCTTCGTGAGCCCATTTGAGGCACCCAGAACATCTAATCCAACCTTCGTTGTCCTTAGTTTTCGAGTAAAAATCACCACAGAATGAACAATCGACGTCGCTGACGTTGCCTTCATCATCATCATCATAGAGATCGTCATTATTTCTCTTAAACAATACGCGTTTTCCAATATTTTTAATTTTGGCCACCCTTTTCTGAGGAGGCTGCTGTTTCTCTTTAATTTCCATATTCCTCATCTTCATTTTCTTTCTTAATTGCCATGAGAGTGGCCTTATATGGACTGGATATTAGAACTGTTGCTGTTCCTTTCTTCCGCTTAGTTTCTCTTTTGATAATCCTATTGACCTTGGGTACAGGAACAAATTCACGTGGAGTTATAGCAAATGAAGTGGACTTGTTTAGTGGACTGTTCAAATTTGAAGTTGTGTCTAGGGCACCAGCTGATGAAGTGCTGGGAATAGACGGATCAAATGTGGCAGAAGGAAGCCCTCATGTTCTATGCAACATACATTGCGGGCAAAGTGGACACATTCGCGGGCAAAGTGGCCACAGCTGTGGCCACTTTGCCCTCTAGCAGTAGTATTTTCTAAATACAATATTTCACGTACAACCTGTTATAGTATCTACTATTGAGACATATGAATTCAAAGCTAGAAACATGTTGTTTTGCACGATTGATATACAATTTACTTCACCTAGGCCTACAATAAACTAAAGCGATACATGTGATGCATTTACCTAACATCAGAGGGTCGAAAAAGTGGAAAATTTGCGATATCTCGGTGAGCTTGCGTCTGAGCGGCACCAAACTACAACACAATAACAACGGCTGCCTGGCGAGTAGTTGAGACTATTGCCGCGAGGCTGCAGCGCTATACAGGGAAGAAAACTTCAAGTGGCAACTTTGCCCGCAGTGGCCATTATGCCCACCCTTCCCCTACTGCATCGTAATTTATAAAACACGATGCAATACTCTTCTGTAGTCAGTCTTGATAATGAGCTCATAACTGGAAACATGTCGACTTTTCGTTACTGCTAAATACAGTATCTAAATATTTTTATATTGTGAAACATAAGCCAAGTGTTTTTATTTTAAAGTTTATACTTTATTCTTTATGATGTTTCACCAAGTGATGTGCGAGAATTCAATCTCAGTTAATAAACTCCTGATTCATTGTTTTTGTGAACTTTTGATTAATTATTTTTTTATATGATTTCCTAAGTTATTTTCGGTACGGCAAGCAAGGTTGATGTGGTGCCTCGATAAAAGTGATTTGTGTTTTTTACTTGAATTTCCGATGAAAGTGAGGCTGTTA
Source organism: Cynegetis impunctata (assembly GCA_030704885.1). Taxonomy (NCBI): domain Eukaryota; kingdom Metazoa; phylum Arthropoda; class Insecta; order Coleoptera; family Coccinellidae; genus Cynegetis; species Cynegetis impunctata. Next base: position 100,083 of record JARQZK010005072.1, read on the forward strand.
TATTTGATATTATTTTTGATACTCTAGGCTTTCTTTCTATCATATTGTTTATTATTTAGGGGTTATAATTATTATTTACCGTAATTTGTTTAATTATATTTTTAAATTGATGTTTGAAAGCGGAATATTCACTAAACGATGTACCATACACAAAATGGCAGGTTTCAATATTATCATTTAGTCATTATTCTGCTTTCCAACATCAATTTCAACATCGAGAAAAATATAATTAAACAAATTGCTGTAAATAATAATTATGACCCCATAATAATAGAAATTATGATAGAAAAAAAAAATTAAGGTACAGCGCAGTGTGAAAAACTGAATATATCATTGAAAAATATTCTTTTTAAAGGTTTAGAGGAGGAAATTTTACGAACTTGTTAATGCATTATAATAACGGATAGTTATATCGAAAAAAAACCGGCCGAGTTCGAGTCAGAATCGCACACCGAGGGTTCCGTACAAAATTTTTTTTATTATATTATGTAACTAAAAATTTATGGTTTTCGCCTTTTTTCCTTTATCTGTGCTATAAGACGTTGCTTCGTACCAAATTTCAAGATTCTGAGTTCACAGGAAGTACCCTGTAGGTTTTGATTCCCTTGCGAGTGTCGAAAATTTGCGGCATAAACGGCTGTATCTTTTGATTGCGTTGGCTTAGAAGTTTTCACAGCTCCAAAGGACAGTAGACCTGAATATTTGATATAAATTCCAGCTTGATACCACCACGCGGTCCTGAGAAAAAGGGAAGAAGTGATCCTATAAGGCTTCCGTTTTTTCCTTTCGATATACGGAACCCTAAGAAGAAATATTTTACTTTCACTTCATTCACAACCTCTTACTTTCGAGTTCCCCTCGTATATAACCGATAACTGATGAAAATTAATGATGATAGGGACTTAATGGGTAACGATAAACGACTATAATCATCCATGAACGCATCAAATCAAGACTGAACGATTCTTTAGAACAATGATGAATTAAATGTGGTTAGCTGATATTTGGGAATACTGACGAAGGAGAAAACCCCTGGTTTTTCAGAAAATATGCAATGAAAGACGATGAATCAGAAATTTTTTGGAGGATAAACTGATATAATAGTTGAATTCAATCACAGAAAATTATAGACATGTCACAACTATTAACGTCAGATTTGAGAATATCAGATGACTGATTGTTGTAATAATACCTATAAGAGGAAAAATAAGCAATTTTTAACAGATTGCTTTAACACTAAGAGAAACAAAATTAGCAATTGTTAACCGATTGCTTTAACTATAAGAGGAACAAAAATAGCAATTGTTAACCGATTGCTTTACCTATAAGATGAACAAAAATAGCAATTGTTACCCGATTGCTTTAACTATAAGAGAAACAAAATAAACAATTGTTAATCGATTGCTTTAACTATAAGAGAAACAAAATTAGCAACTGTTAACCGAAGGCTTTGAATATAAGAGAAACAAAATTAGCAATTGTTAACCGATTGCTTTACCTATAAGATAAACAAAATTGGCAATTGTTAACCGATTGCTTCAACTATAAGAGAAACAAAATTAGCAATTGTTAACCGATTGATTTAAACATAAGAGAAACAAAATTAGCAATTGTCAACCGATTGCTTTAACTATAAGAGAAACAAAATTAGCAACTGTTAACCGAAGGCTTTAAATATAAGAGAAACAAAATTAGCAATTGTTAACCGATTGCTTTAACTATAAGATAAACAAAATTAGCAATTGTTAACCGATGGCTTTAAATATAAGATAAACAAACTTAGCAATTGTTAACCAATGGCTTTAAATATAAGAGAAACAAAATTAGTAATTGTTAACCGATTGCTTTACCTATAAGATGAACAAAAATAGCAATTGTTACCCGATTGCTTTAACTATAAGAGAAACAAAATAAACAATTGTTAATCGATTGCTTTAACTATAAGAGAAACAAAATTAGCAATTGTTAACCGATTGCTTTAACTATAAGAGGAACAAATATAGCAATTGCTAACCGATTGCTTTACCTATAAGAGAAACAAAATTGGCAATTTTTAACCGATTGCTTTAACTATAAGAGAAACAAAATTAGCAATTGTTAACCGATTGCTTTAACTATAAGAGAAACAAAATTAGCAACTGTTAACCGAAGGCTTTGAATATAAGAGAAACAAAATTAGCAATTGTTAACCGATTGCTTTACCTATAAGAGAGACAAAATTAGCAATTGTTAACCGATTGCTTTAACTATAAGATAAACAAAATTAGCAATTGTTAACCGATGGCTTTAAATATAAGATAAACAAACTTAGCAATTGTTAACCAATGGCTTTAAATATAAGAGAAACAAAATTAGCAATTGTTAAACCGATTGCTTATGGCATAGTTGTGCAATTCCACTAATTTTTCATTCCTTAATGTCATCGAAATTACAAATTGAAACATCGCAGCGTTTCAATTATTTCTTGAACCACTTCGCGTGCGATAACTATTCTCAAAATTGCTTTTCGCTTCACGGAACGCAATTCCAAAAGACACACATACTCCAACGTTCCACCCATCAAATTTACATGGCTAAGCTAGTAGACTATAACTCAATTAGGCTCTTTACCTCGGCTGCGAGCTAGAATGAAACGCGAAGCGGCCTACTGTGTAAATATCGAGATAGGCGCACGTTTCTCATTTGTTTCGCGCTTCCGGCGCGCTCCACGAATGCAGCGCCATCTGTCTCGAGTGTGAGGACTTGATTTGTTTGGTCCTTCGGGGGTTTTGGTAGCGGGCGCGCGTAATGGGCCCTGAGAGATCGAGGCGATTCGGACGTGTTTATGAAGATTTAGGGAGGAATAATGGGGAATATTTGGAGTGAGCGCAGCGCCTGATGAAAATCTGGGATTAAAGGAATATTTATTGGTAGTGTCGAATAAACAGGGACTTAAGTCCTTATTGCGGATTAGGAGCCATCTACAAATTACGTCAAAAGAATTTAATGATCCTTCCAGCCATTACCCGATATTGTCTCAGGTGGTCACATTTGTGTGACCCTCACCTCTTTGACGTCACATATTCAGCAATGTTTCTAATCAGTTGAAGTTGAGAGTTACAATACTTTAGAATAGAAAAAAAATTAGCAATTTTTAACCGATTGTTTATTGCATGTTTGCACTGAGAAGCAAAGTATATTGACTCTATAGTACAGAACGACAATATCAATTGATATTCATTGTAGTCTACGACTTTAATGGGTCACAGAAAATTATAGACATGTCACAACTAATTATGTCAGATCTGAGAATATCAGAAGACTGATTGTTCATGGCATGCTTGCACTGAGAAGCAAAGTATATTGACTCTAGAGTACAGACCGGCAATATCAATTAATATTCATTGTAGTCTATGACTTGACGAGGTCACAGAAAATTATAGACACGTCACAATCAATAACGTCAGATTTGAGGATATCAGATGACTGATTGTTGTAAGAGAAACAGAATTAGCAATTGTTAACCGACTGTTTATAGAATATTTCCGCTGAGAAACGAGGTATATTGACTCTAGAGTACCTACCGGTAATATCAACTAATATTCATTGTAGTCTATGACTTGACGCGGTCACAGAAAATAATAGACACGTCACAATAAATAATGTCAGATTTGAGGAAATCAGATGACTGGTTGTAAGAGAAACAGTATTAGCAATTATTGTGAACCGATTGCATTATACATGTGACGTTGCGGAGCATATGACTTCTTCCTTCTCTTGTCAAACTATGTTACACTTTATTTACCTCCGCTTTCCTAAACGTATGGCCAGTTAGGGTCGGACTGAGGGTATATGTGAACATATGGAAGGTTTCGCAGTATAGGATTATCAAATAAGAAAATGGGAGTTTAAACTTTAAATATGAATATAATAACTTTACCAGACGGCTGAAAGCGGGATTTATGGCAATGGGAAGGTCCTATTCCGATCCGTCAAGCGGTTCGCGAGAATCGAGAGATGCAAACCGTCGAAAAATACGCGTCAATAGGAGCGTCGGGCGAAATTCCCAACAAAAAACTTCCTCGGAGGGTGATTTCTTAGAAATAAAGGGCTGTATTTAATAATATATGTCATGATTGTAGAGGTATGTATAATTTTCGACAGAAGAAACTTAATAACATTCAAACTCAAATATTTAAATAATTACCGTCGAGTTTCGACCGCATAGTATGAATAGGTAGATAGTACGAGTATAAGAGGGCGATAAATGTGCTAGGGTTGTCCTAACCGTCAAGGTATTTCTATGAATCGCAGTAATTTGATTTAGTGGACGTCCCTCATGTACGAATATTGGCCATTGAAATTCCGGGAAAGAACCTGTGAATATGCAAACACGACCCCACTGACGTTAGGTAAATTTCTGCGAATCTCAACAGAATTTCCAATTAGCCTTAATAGTGGGTACGATTCGGCCAACTCATGGAGGCGGACCGCGAAGCGAAACGTTCATTAGGGATAAAGACGCAAATATTCACAAGACTGCGCCGGAATCTCTGAATCTGTTAGTTATGTAAAGATGTAGGATTGGTTTACGTTCAGAATTTCGGCGTAGGGAGTAAGAAGTACCTTCATTAGTTCTGATTCGATTATAATAATTGCGATAGAAAACGGAGAAAATTTTGGTTTTCTTTTTCCACATCCCTCCCAAGTAACAATTTGAAGACAATTTCTATTTATTTAGGTTTTAAAAATGCTTTAATACGTTCAATAAATCGACATAGGATTTGAAGTAACCTTGAGATAAACTAAAAGTTCTTAAAGACCACTTTTTCTTTAACAAAGAATTTAATGCACTCTTTAAATCAAAATAAAAAGGCTATTTGCTCTTAATGTCCTATTGATCTTATACTGGTTTTATGTTACTCTTAAGATTGGCTATTTTAAAAGTAATTTGCTATTATTAAGAATTAAATAGCAAGTTGGTTTTAAAACAATCCGTTCTGGGAAAAATAGTTTTAATGCAGTTTTATGGAAAACCCTTGTTGTATTCTTTAAAACCCATTAGGAAAACTATTTTATCCTAAGACAATACATTCAATATAATACCACATTAAATCCAAAAACATAATGTTTACCTTTTAATGAGTACATTAAGAGTATTATTAAGTTTAAAGGTTTTAATTTAGTCAATTTGGTTAAAAGAAATACCTTTTGGTCTTTGGACGACTTCATTAAAACTAATTAAATATCCCCTCCACATTCAGATGAAAGTCGAGGGGATATAACTGAGAGAAGCTCTTTTTAACCAGTGCACGAAAACAATAGTGCAATTGAAACTAGCGTTACTTATAAAGAGTGTCCTTTCACTTCATCTTTCAATCCATTTAATTATGAAAGCAATGCCTGGGAATTACAGGAAGAAATCTACGAAAACGACGATCAAATTCAAAATAAATTTCAAAACGACAATGAACTCATAAAAAATATGCTCTTCTGCGGAAGAGCTTAGAGAATTGGCAATCCTTTCAAACATGAGCCAAGGCACTGTTAAACAATAATACAACTCATTAATAAACGATTTCCAAAGACTATTCTTGAGCAAGATCCGCGAAAAATTTTTTTTTTAGTTTAGGATTCCATTTGAGCGCAAGACCACTTTAAATCCATAAGGTCACAATTTGAACATATTAAAGCATATTGGTTTTGAAAGGAAACGTAAACAGACTCCTGTGGGAGTGATTGGATTTATAGTGGTAAATAAAAGGCTGTTTTAAATCTTGTGAGATTTGAAACATTTAATAAATGAACAATTAGTTTTAATCAAGATCACGCCATGTTTAACTGCAATAAAGACTCCGCCATTTTCGACTTTTTCAATAGTAAACGAAAATAATATTATTATTCAAATAATTGCGTCTTGTATCTTCTTAAAAAACTGAAGAACGGTATGTCGAAATATGCCATTTGATTAAAAAATGCATTTAGATCCTTAGATGCAAAATAAAATTTGATTATATTTTTTCAGTATTTTTCAAATATGGGAAAAATACATTAAATGAGTGGCGCTCGAGTTATGTTGAAGTATTTTATTACTTTTTATCAGAAAAGTGCCATTCGTTGATGAATTTTTCACCATAATAGGTTGCTTTCGAATATTATTTTATGATATGCTTAGCATAAGTATGCGGTTTAAAATATTACCACTCTGCCGGTCATCATACAAACTCAAAAGTTGTCGAGTGTTAGTAAACAAAATAAAACTCTTTTAGGATTCATTAATTATTTTTAAGTTAATTTAGTCTGCGTTGAATACATTTTGAGAGCAAAATGTCAGATAATAAGTTTTAATTTATGTATTTGAAGTTGCCTTGAAGAACCCTTTAAGAATATAGAATTAAAACTTAATGGTTTTAATACAGTTTTGAAATTTAGTCTTGAATGCCTTTTTAGGATGGGCCCTTTTTGGCTAGAAGCTGCTTTATGATGGTCTCAGGGATGTCTTGAAGATCACTTGATTTTATTCGAAATTTTATTGTATAGTTTTAAAGCGATCTTAAAGATCGAAATAAGAGCATTGATGTTACTTGGGCTATATATACAGGGCTATTAAAATTCGAGCCTATGCATGGGAATTTCGATAACGATAAGAGATAGAGGGATGGGGGCGAAGTAGCATATTTCAGAGGTCAATTATATGGATAAAATGCCATTGCATTTTTTTGTAGGCTATCCAAATATCTGATTGAAAATTATATACAGGGTTTCGAATAAATTGGGCTACCCTCAACTTTTAAGTTTCAAATACGGACCTGTATTTTTTTATTGCATTTTTTTGAATGCCAAGAGTCATGTTACATATTGTCGTAGTATTTTCATCTGAATTACAGAGGGTTTTAGAAATATTGAACTATTACAAGTGAAATTTCAAAATTTTCTTGAAATTCCAGCTGTAATTGAAATAAATATATCATAGAATAAGGTATAGAATGCCTAGTATTAGTTCAATATTTCTAAAACACTTTATGATTTAGATAAAAATAAAACGCCAATATGAAACATGACATTTGGCATTTGAGAAAATTCAATAAAAAATACAGGTCCTTATTTGAATATGAAAATTTGAGGGTGGCCCAATGTGTACGATACCCTGTATAAACATCTTATTCAGATATTTGGAAAGGATAAAAAAAGTTGCTATGGAAAAGTCGCAAAATTTGAAAAAAAATCTTCGTAAAATAAAAGATATAGGCAAAAGAAGAATTTCAAAATTTTTGATTTTTCCTGTATTACTCCAGAACTGAAGAAGTTAAACAGATTTTTCAAATTCATATAATTAACTTCTGAAATAGGCTACTTTGCCCCCATTTAACCCACCCTCTATCTCTTACCGTTATAGAAATTCCCATGCATAGGCTCGAATTCGAATAGCTCTGTATATACAGGGTGTTCTACAAGCTCTATGACAAACTTTGACAGATGGTAGGTCACTTGATTTAAAACATTTTTTTAATAAACATGGGTCCGATTCGTTTTTGTTTAGAAGTTACAAGCATTTGGAGAATCGTAATTTTTTCAGTCAACCAGGAAGTGACAGAAAGTCACTTAGCATGTTAAACAATGCACACTTATAAAATATACACCTGCTTCAATAAAAAACGTAGGCATTTATTCTCCACTGAGGAATATGCAGATATTGTGTTTGTATATGGGTATGCAGCTAGCCAAATAAGAAATGATCCAAATCTCATTCTTCGAATGATCGAATCTTCAGTTCGTCGATGTGAGGCTTGCATTCAAGCTGAGGGTGGACATTTTTTATAGTCTTTAGTTTTGTGATTATCATTTAATTTGAATTTTTATTATTAATTGTTAATAAAGTTTAAATGCTTGTAACTTCTAAACAAAAACGAATCGGACACATGTTTATCAAAAAAAATATGTTCAAAATCAAGCAACCTACCTTCTGTCAAAGTTTGTCATACAGCTTGTAGAACACCTGTATAGCAAAAACGAAAAAGGCAATTTAAGGGCATTTAATTTTTTGAGAGCAAAAAAAGTCCAAAGTCGTGAAGTTCTTGAAGCAGAAATAATTTGCAATTATTTTTTATCTCCCAAGTTCAAACAACACGCGGCGGTGACACCCATTATGAAGAACTTAAATGGAATGAGGAGACGAGTAGCATCTCCTTTGAAAGGCGATTATAGCCTGTTTTCGATTTGTCTCATATTTGGAATTTTTTATATCTTTTATTCGATAAATATTCCAACCGGAAAATACCAAATGTTTTACCAGTGCGCACTTGTTAACAATTCTTCGACGTTAAGACTGCCACTGTCTCTGGTTGAATGGCGTCAATTTTTATTTCCAGTTGCCCTGATGAAAGATATTCAGTGGTGACAAATCGGGAGACCTTGCTGGCCATTCAATGGAGACTCCTCTTCTTCCAACTCGATCTCTAATTTTATTTAAATTTTTGAGGGTGGATTTCATTCCCGCATGGGATTCTAACTGGAGGCTTGAAAAATATAGCAGATATGAAGAAAGTTTCACGTCTTTAGCCGTTTTCAGCTTTTAAAACAAAAAATTCCCATTTCGTGTCGAAAGATTATTTTTCAATTGTAGGCGAAATTTCGCAAGAAATTTCCAGATAAATTTCAAAAGCAACAAAGATTTGAAAAGTGGCTTCAACAATCTTTGGCATGAGGTACCACTCGACCCCTTATTCCATTTAAAAATCGAAGGGTGGAAAATAATCACAAGTTATTATTGAAATAAAGTTCGCATGAGCTTGTCTCTGAACTTTAACCTAATTAACCATAAAAATATATGTGGAATATGTTATCTGCACATTAATATATTTATGGGGTATTGAACTAAAAAATATAGCGATGACCGGTGCACTTCCGTTGACAATAATTGCTGGAATCACCGAAGCGAAATTTCCCATTCGATAATTTAAGCTAATTTCTTGTGATCCTCAGCATGTGGATATGCATATCATGAATATTTCATTAATTCATTGCTTTCAAGATATGAAATGCCTTTAAAATGACTTGTTTTGTTTCCGAATAATTATCAACGGTCTGTTTCGCCATTAAACCCACCTCAAGTGAATTAGATACGGCATCTACAAGAATTTTGCATTGTTCGAATCTCATCTTCGTTGTGGTCTTCCCTTCTGGGGTTCATGTAATTCTTCACAACTTGACACCATTCGCAAATTGCAGAAGAGAGCAATTCGATACATGTTTGTACATGTAGGGCTCATTGCAAACCTTACTTCAAGAAAAATGGAATTTGGACGCTTCCTTCTTTATATTTACTTGAATCTGTGTGCTTGATTCATAAGTATTTTCATGCCATGCCCTTGGTGTCACAGCACGTGTATTCCACAAGATCTTCGGGACATCATGTTTACCTCCCTATTCTTTCTTCTGAATTAACAAACAAAAAATTTACAATCACCTTCCGGGGCAATTTAAATCTATAACTTCCTAGACCAATTTTCGGTAACGAACAAAATCTTATTTTCTTGATAGACCTTATTACTCTATAGAGGACTACTATTTTGAGCATCGATTTATCGATATGACCAAATTGAATAAGACAGGCATCAGCTTCGATTGAGGAGGATTTGACACTCTCGGTTCTATTGTAAAGTTTATATATATTCTGTATAGAAATGTGGTGTGATTTTTATATCTAGGTATTACATTGTTTAGTTTGTATATTTTATGATTGATGTGTGTTCATTTTTATGTTTTACATTGTTTATTCACTATATTTTTCGCTTTGACAATAAAGTGTTTAATTTTGAGACAATAAAGCATATTTTGATTGGTTTGAAACACTTGTTTTGCAATTTTTTTTACACTTTTAGTTTGCTCCTGAAGAAGTTTCAAATGTGAGACGAGTATATATATATATATATATAGATATATATATATATATATATATATATATATATATATATATATATTATATATATAAACATTGAAAATGAATATTTAGCTGTGTTGAATAAGTATGATGAATATACGGAAACGTTGGAACATTTGAAAAATTGATAGTTTCATGAGAATCGACTACATGGAATTCCCATTCGTCCTTTAAGGGAGAATATTAGAATATTCGAAATCGGTGCCACACACGATGGAACCACTGCACAGATTGTTAGGCTCTTCAACGAGGAATGATGTGATTCATTCATCATCAATTTTATAAATGAATTTTTCAACTTATCACAATCTTTATATATAGCATTATAAGTTTCAGTAATCAAAGACTGTACCTACTGAAAGAATGAATTCCAAAGTTCGAGCAAAATTGCGCAATGTCCCAAGGGAATTCAATAAAACGCTTGCTCGGCCACTCGAAAAACCAATATAGTGCCACTGTTGAAATATAGTTACGAATTTCAGCAATTTTCAACGCGAATCCGTCCGAATCTCTCTGTCCTCGAAGGGTCGAACGAATTACAAGTAGAAGAAGAGGATAAGAAAAAAAATAAAATCTTGGGTATTGTGGACCGTTCACTCGGATCGATGGGACATCATATAATAAATTTCATTGCTACTCGTCTCCCAGGGCGAAGGAGGGAAAAGGGCGCCAGGCAAATAGTCGGAAAAGTTTCGAGAAGGGTAACGACAATAATTCGCTAGCACTACCCTCGAGGCTGTTTAACTTGTACGGTTCTTGAAGACCGGTTCTCTTTAGGGGTCCACCCTTGTAAATTAGAGAATTAATGGGTGGCCACCAGAATTTCATCATAGGACATATCAAACTAGATCGCTAAATAGTGGAAACTCAGTGAAAAGTATAGAATCGTCAACACTGCAGTCAATCGGTATATATATATATATATATATATATATATATATATATATATATATATATATATATATATATATATATATATATATATATATATATATATATATATATATATATATATATACATATATATTGTAAATAAACAATATTGAATTTTTCAAAGCTATTTTCATCGTTTAACATCTTTTCTTTGTAAAAAATTTTGTTTTATTTATGTACCAAGTGCGTTATATAGATCCTAACGCCCGGAGGGAAACATTCGGCCCGACGGCCTTTTATATATTCAAAAGCCAAAAGGTACTGGTATTTTGGGCAATGGTAAATCGAGTAGCTTCCAATAAAAACAATTAGGTGGGACCCGAGCCATTTGGGGGGGGGGGGAACGTTCCCCCAGTTCCCCCCCTCTGGATCCGCGCCTGAATAACACACGAACTTTCGTTTGTTTCATTCTGTTCGTTTAGTTTTTGTCGAAACATATGACCCGAAAGTTTATATATCAATTGAAAATCACAAATTGCTTGATGTAATCGTCGTTACCTCCAATTTTTCATAGACAAAAATTAAACGATCCTAGATTAAAAAATAACTGAAGGTTAATAATCACAATTTGTTTTAATAATTCATATTCTATTCCTTTTCATACCGATTTCGATTTGCGTCATCCCATAAATCGACAAACGAAAAATCAGGTTTCGAACATCCAATAAAAATAACGAACGGTTCACCGAACTCTATGGTTATAAAACAAATGAAACTCATATTAAGGTCACTGCAGATAAATTGATTTATTCATTTGAATTTATTTCCGATGTTTTCCATGCAACGGACATAATTCAATTTTATCAATAGGCAAATATTTCTTGAGAAAAAACCCGAATGTATATTATTATCTGTCATATCTGAAAAGATAATGTTTACCTTAGATATGATTGAATTAACTTAGCAGTCACTGCGGGGCTGCATCTGTATGTCGATTTGAAAGATCGTTATAAATAATGACTAAGTATTCTCGACAAATCCAGAATTTCAATTTCATAGCAAACAGAAATTATTAATTGAATTTTCCTAATCCAGGGGTCTCCAAACCAGGGATGTTACGAATGTCATATTGTTCACATTCGCGAATGCGAATACGAATTTTAGGTATGCGAATGTGCGAATGCGAATGTTTAAGAATAACATAAAAAAATTTTTATTCAAGTTAACTCATAATTTTTATTATCGCCATATTTCACTTTTTTTCTCGGTGCCATGGGAAAAACTGTCAAAATAGCTCCAAACAATTCTAAACTCACAAACTACTTGTTTGTTCACGTAATAATTAGTCACAAATGACTGACAACTTAAACAGAACAAGTCAAACTAACCAAGCAAGCAGCGAGAAAGAAACGCTTTTTATTAGTCAAATTAAACATGTGATGCCTGCACTGCTTGTGCGGGCAAGGATCGACCAATCGCGTGGCTTCCGGGTGAGACACGACCTGATGTGTATACATTCGCATTCGCTAAACATTCGCATCTTTTGATGCGAATGCGAATGTCGATGCGAATGTTTAAAATGATGCGAATCATTCGCATAAGCGAATGCGAATATTCGTAACATCCCTGCTCCAAACTACGGCCCGCGGAAATTTTTCCAATGCCAAAAGCTACACTGCGTTATATAGATCTTAACGCCCGATGGGCGTTAGGATCTAGTAACGCACTTGGTGCATACAAGATTTTATTAGTAGTGTAACACGGTTCGTTCTAGGCCACTTCAACTTTTCTAAGTCCGAAATGTCAGTCCTGCGCATGCGCGACTTCGGGGGCGTTTCTATAACGTGTTGGGTTCTACAACGTGAGGGTTGGGGTCTACAACGTGAAGGTTGGGTTCTACAACGTGGGGGTTGGGTTCTACAACGTGAGGGTTCGGTTATTCAACGTGGAGGTTGGGTTCTACAACGTCTTGGGTTCTACAACGCGAGGGTTGGGTTCTACAACGTCTTGGGTTCTACAACGTGAGGGTTAGGTTCTACAACGTGTTGGTTCTGAACCAAGACGTTGTAGAACCCAACCCTCACGTTCTAGAACCAAGACGTTGTAGTGGCCTAGAACGAACCGTGTTACACTACTTTTTCACGGAAAAATTATTTTATTATAATGAAAAATCGATTTTAAAATCGGTTCATTGCTCCTATACTTATCATTTTCCTTCTCATAGTAGGCATGTCATTTGTTGATATTTTGACGTTCGTGAATATTTTTGTCACCATATTTAGTGAATGCCATTGCTGGTTTCTTTGTGTAGTCTTATAGAAATAATGGAAATGAAAATGAATTTACCCAAGAATATCATAGAAAATGCAGCCTAAGCTGCGATTAATTCATTGCCGGAGAAATCCAGAGTCGTATACGATAAAGATTATGAAGTATTTAATCAATGGAAGTTGCTTCATTTCTCCTCGTACAATGAGCGGGCATTATGTTCCATAATGCCCGCTCATAACGCCCTAGGAAAAGGAAAAAAAAGGAAACACACGTGTTTCATTCCTCCCTGAAGTATGTGTCAGGAAGGCGGGCAGCTTGAGTTTGGGATTAACTCCTTCAGCCAGATCAGAGGATACACTTGTATGTACAACTGCATCAAGGAAAGGTGAGACGGGATATTTATGGAACATAGGAAGTGTGGGTAGGGTTCAGAGGATTAATACTGGCCCAGCATTCGCCATATAAGTTTGCAAGCAGTGACCTACATTACCCTGAGGAAATCTCTGAGAAAAACTCATGGCAGACAAGTCGGCCCCGGGGTTTGAACCCGAGACCTCCCAAATACTAGCCAGCGTACTTAATATACTCAACTAACTAGCTTGGTACGCCCTAGGGCATAATGAGTGTATTTATAGCAACCGTATCTAAGGTAAAATTAACAAATAATATACAAGCGATAAATAAAATAATTAAGTCGATGCTCCATTGGCTATACGTACAACATAATAATCAAAATACTACGTCAATTATCATGGAAATCAAGAACGTCATCAAGAATATCCATTTCATAGGGCTTCAAATACGTCATTCTTTTCGTTAATAGTGCCAATATTTTGATGATTTAACTACGCTATTAATTGATGTAAATATTCGTTACACCGATGAACAGTTGAGAGTATTGGTAGCTTCCGAAAAAAATTCAACATCGATTTAATGTCACCAATGTGTATCAAATAACAAGAAACAACAAATTGAATGAGTAACAGTTTCCACATGAGCCACATTAATGAGATAAAGAGCTTGCATCCGTTTTAGATATCTGTTTTTATGAATTAATCATGAAAATACGTTTTTCCGTCTTGTTTGTGGCTGCATCAAACCTAGAATTCTAAATTATTCTGCGTTATAACATCATAGTTTTTTTTTAACCAGTCGTTGGAATTTTCTGAGAACGAAAATACTCGAAATTAGTTTCATAAAACAATGCTGAGTGTGTCAGCCCCGCCTTTCCATAGGATCAATTGATATTGTAAATAAAAATTCACAGTTTTCGATTTTCAGAGAGAGAGAGAGAGAGAGAGAGATATTTATTCCACAAAATCTCAATATACAGAACAAAGCATATAGAAATTCAATAAAACACACAGTGACTTTAGCCTAAGCGTTGGAAATAACAAAAAAAAAGAGAAAAAAAAGTTTTAGTTAAAATTCGTCAGAAAGAATTCTGAGATATCATAAAAAACATACTGATATAGAAGTTGTGTCTTTTTTCTTATAAATTTTTTGTTTGTTAGATTTTTCAAATCCGAAGGTAAATGGTTATATACTTTAATACCTGAATATAAAGGGCCATTTCGAGTGCGACCATATTTATAGTTTGGAGGTATTATGGCTTGTTTTCGCGTGGGATATTTATGTCTGTCATTTGGGGTAGGAAGTTCATTTTGATGTTTGTGAATTAATAAAGAAATTTTGTAAACATAAGTATTTGTCATGGTCATTATTCATTAGTCTACAAGAAGTTCTAGATTTCAAGTTGAAAAGTGCTCTAATTGCTCTCCTTTGAGCCATGAATACGGAGCCTGCGGATACCGCCGTCCCCCAAAATTCAATACCATATTGCATTATACTATGAAACTGAGCGAAATACACCGTTTTTGCTACAAATATGTCAGTATGTTGTTTTATTGCTCGCAATGCAAATACATATTTGCTAAGAGATTTATTTAGTTGATTTATATGGAAGTTCCAGTCAAGCTTGTTATCAATGTGTATGCCTAAGAATTTTATGTTGTGAGAAGAGGTGATAGTTTGTTGACCTATATTTATATCAACCACGTCAGAGTCTCGATACAGGTTAAAAGATATATTTTGAGTTTTGCCGATGTTCAATGCTAGTCTGTTAGCGAGAAACCAATCCGATACGCCTTGCATGACGGTAGTAGAAGAAAGTAATAAAGAATCTTTGTTTATTCCGCTGACAATTATACTGGTATCATCGGCAAAAAGAGAAAAATAAGCATTGGGAAAATTTACAACCAAGTCATTGATATATATAAGAAACAATGTTGGTCCCAAGATAGACCCTTGAGGGACTCCGCATTGAACATCGACGCAACTCGAGTAGTATTGATCGCACCCGTTATTGACGGTATGATTAATTCGTACGCATATTTTACGGTTCGCCAAGTAAGACCCGAACCAATCATGCGGTGTACCTCGAATACCACAATAATCATTCACTGTATTTTGTTAACATGGCAATTGTTTCGTCAAACACAAAGGCTTCTTCAGATGTATATTACATACTAACTTTTACAACAAGAATATACAATAAGAAAGGGGAAAAACCTAAACGTAATCTCTTAGCAAGTAGATGGTACAAACTGTTAATGATATGGGAAAAACACAACAACTACAAATATCCAATATTAAATTTAGAAAAGATTTAACAACGGTGAATTATTCATATCTAATTGGTCATTTAACAAATTATTGGATTATTTCACACTATTGATTTCGAGAGCTGCTAATAAATTGAGTTTATAACCTTTCTTTTCTATATGTAATATTTCAAATTTACTATTTAAAATATGATTATGTTCCAGGAGATGTGATGCGTAAGTGGAATCTACATTTTCCTTGTCGTAATTTCTTTTATGTTCTGATATTCAAACTCCAAAGTTCCTGCCAGTTTAGCCAACATATACTTTAGGACATGAACCACAAGTTCTGACTTATTTTGTGGTGCAGTTTTAGTCATGTTAACAAAATATAGTGAAAATCGAAGACTGTGAAGTTTTATTCACAATATTATAATGGATTTTCTTCAAGTATCGGCCCAATCAATTAGTTATTGATGGATTGATACAAAATATTATAACCAACCCGCTTTTCAATATTTCTATATTTGCTGATGAAATAATCTATTGTCAATGAAATTTTGTTTGGTCTCCAATTGTGATATCTTCAGTGCCACACTTCTGTGACGCTCCAAACTCGATAAACGCTGAAGTACAATTATTTTTTGAATATAATTTTTTTACATTACACTCCATTCATTTGGTGAATGGAAGATACAACAATCAAATCATGAAAAACATACTAGTCGACCATGGTCATTTCATACATTACATAAAGTGAACAAGGAAAATTCTTTAATAATTTAAAAAATTATCAAACAACTTTCCAAGGAAGCTGGTTATACGTATTCAGCAACGCAGTCTGGGTGATTTGACAATTTCTATAATTCACCGTTCGATTGTGAATGCAGATTTTGCGTTGCTGAATACGTATAACCAGCTTCCTTGGAAAGTTGTTTGATAATTTTTTAAATTATTAAAGAATTTTCCTTGTTCACTTTATGTAATGTATGAAATTGACCATGGTCAACTAGTATGTTTTTCATGATTTGATTGTTGTATTTTGCGTATTAAGCGACTAGAATATTCGGAGCGCGCTCTCGTGAGTATATCCAAAGGTTTTAAATCACTATGTTAGTGTGCCTTGGAATCATATACACCACTGTTGTAGAGTAGATATCTTCATATCAGGAGGTACGTGTTTAGGCGACGAATTTCTGCATTTTCAGTCTAAGCGGTGAATTGTTGTTTCCCAATATCTTTGGTGGGATGGCGCTCTGGATTGTTATCTGTCCAGTGTTACTGACCACTATTGGTATTGGGGAACAATTAGAAATTTGTTAATTCACTCCGGGTCAAATAAGCTGCACTGATGAGATCTAATAAGATCGAAACAGCTGTATGCAGATTTTGAGTCGGGGTGACTTGACAATTTCTATAATTCACCGTTCGATTGTGAATGCAGATTTTGCGTTGCTGAATACGTATAACCAGCTTCCTTGGAAAGTTGTTTGATAATTTTTTAAATTATTATTTTCCTTGTTCACTTTATGTAATGAATGGAAGATACGCCTCAGATAAGGTTAGGTAACAGTTAAACAGTTCACACTTGAGAACGGTTTGAGATACCCAACTAACCGAAACGTCGTGTATATTAATTTTATAAATTTAGACTTCTAAACGTAAAAGAAGAAGTCTCTTACAACGGCTTTGTCTGTCTGTCCATCTGTAAGCATGCTTCAGCTTAAGAACGATAACAGATACAGCGTATCTCTCACCAGATTCTGAACGGGGATGGTCGATATACCCTTAAAGTCGAAAACTCCGATGACCTTCAGGTCGATCACGTGATCTAAGTATCTAGAGAACGGTAAAAGTTAGAGAAAAAATTTTAAATTATTATTGAAGCTTATGAAAAAAGAAATTTAAATGAGTTACTTCCAGTTTGAACGAATTTTTTAGGTTTGTCCTATACGCACATAACCTAAATGTCGTTTAGAAGTCCCGCTTACCGCTCATTTATGTGGCGTTGCTAACTTGTTATATTTTATATTTTCACCTTCTTTTTTCATCAATTCTACTAATTCATTGAATTTAATTTTTACAGCTACATTCTTCTTTTTTTAACTTGTCGTTTATTTACTAATCAGATTTTCTTTAATTTTTTTTGTTTCAGATATTTTATAGTCAATGGCGGGCTACACACGGACGTCGATGTCTTAATACATCGACGTGCATCCAAAAACGTGCAACCTGATTGCGTATACACGTACGTACAAAACCATAGTTTTGTCCAGTCTGCTGAAATGTTTGGCCAGATGTCTGAGCAGGAAGAATATTTAGCTCTGGTGGCAGTGGCGTGTACGAAGAGAAAGGAAAATGAAAATCGTCGCCGAATATGGTCTAAAGGTTGGTTTCTAAAACGATAAAATTTTTCACACATTCGCCTGTTAGAAAAATGGAGGTTAGAACTAGAGGACTCTCGTAATTATGTAAGGATGGACGAAGAAACCTATTCGTAACTATTGGACATGGTTACTCCATTAATAAAACGTCAAGACACAATGATGAGATTGGCAATAACTGCAGAAATTACTGCAAGAAATTACCAAGATTTAAAATTCACTACTTTAATATCTCCGAAAGCCTCACCGTACCACTTCTCTTCGAGATAAAAACTTTTTCATTTTATCTCCGAAACCCACCACGAAGACTATTGATTTTAGCGACAACTGTACTTTTTGTAGCATTTGGTTGAATGATTTGCAGCTTCTCTATCAATATTTTGTATGCTTAATTTTTTTTATTTCGGTCTAAATAGGGCTTCGATTTTGTCTGCCACAATCAGGGTAGTTCCCTGTACAACTCCACAAATTCCAGTAGAAATTCCCGGGACATTGTTCTGCAGTCAGACATAATGATGAAACTATCTGCAAACATTTTTAGTGAATATTATACAAATTCATGAATTATTTATCTTATTATTTTAAATATCTACTGCAGTAACAAATTATTTCATAAACTTAACCGCCGCTACTGCTTTGAAAACGCACACTCCACGGTCATTTGCATCCACACGTAGAGACTTGAACGCATTCGTTGGAATGCGCATCCAAAAATTCAAGCGATTCCTGAAAATATCAACGCGGCATTCATCTGGGTTGTGCATTAAAAAACGTGCGTTTTCCGCATCCACATTAACGTTATTGGTTGCACGTTCTTGGATGCACGTTGATGTATTAAGACATCGGCGTCCGTGTGTAGGGGCCTTATGAAAGAACAGAATTCCACAAATAAACATCTGAGTATATCGTACTAATTATTACGTAATAACTACTTAGCCTATGAACAAATCAATCAAATGAATATAACCATTCCTACCCTACATAGTCTAACGTAAATTATCCTCATTTCTAGATTTCAAAACAGCGCATTACCTGCAAAATATCGGACATAATTTAAGGCGTTGTAAAGGTGTACCCTGTGCCCAGAGAACAAAGAATCAGAACCATATGCATCAAACGTCAATTACCATAACGTACCTAGAAGTATTATTGCTCAATATTTATCCGAGCAAGGCTCGACCCGACCGTAGTTTGTTTATTGCAACATCACTTTTATCTCCCACAATAAGCGAACCGAACTGTTTTTTTTCTCGAAGATTTATAGTTGCCCTATTCTATGAATCCGGACGAGCGATATTTTATCCATTAAAGTCAAGCAGACCGATTGGCAAACTGAAGTGGAAACCTACTTACTGGATTGTTATTATTCTCTATTTTCTTGGAAGCAAACTTATGGCAGCGATAGAGAATGCATCAATTTTCATATTGTCGATAATGGCAGGAGCTACGGACAGTGACGTATCGATAGGGAGACATGACGGCGAAATACCAACGCCTTCCCTGCCAGAGAGGGCAGTAAGAACAGGAGGATTGTTACATTTATAAATGCAACATTTAGCATAGTTGCAACTCATTCGCTGCATGACAGGAACTTTATGTACAGAGTTGCTAAATTGAAATAAATATTTTCTTTATAAAGTTCCGCCATTGCACTCAATCTTTCCACTGGAACCACCCCCTGGCGAACCCCCAGGGGTTCGCTTACCCCAGGTTTAGAACCCCTGATTTATCACATGCCCAGTAGTGCCTAGATTCAGCCTAGAACTACATGGTAATAAAGTGAATCCACGTCCCCCTCAAATTAAAAATCGATGTTTGAAATTTTTTTCAAACTTCATACTAAAAGAATTATTGGGGTGGACATTTTTTGAATTTTTCACTTGTATATTATTTGTTGATTTTACCTTAGATACGGTTGCTATAAATACACTCATTATGCCCTAGGGCGTTATGAGCGGTCATTATGGATCATAACGCCCGCTCATTGTACGAGGACAACTGAAACAACTTCCATTGATTAAATACTTCATAATCCTTGTCGTATACGAGTCTGGATTTCTCCGGCAATGAATTATTCGCAGCTTTGGCTGCATTTTCTATGATATTCTAGGGTATATTCATTTTCACTTCCATTATTTCTATAAGACTACAAAAAGAAAGCAGCAATGACATTCACTAAATATGATGACAAAAATATTCACAAACGTCAAAATATCAACAAATGACATGCCTACTATGAGGAGGAAAATGGAAAGTATAGGAGCAATGAACCGATTTTAAAATCGATTTTTCATTATAATAAAATAATTTTTTCGTGTAAAATAAAATCTTATATGCACCAAGTGCGTTACTAGATCCTAACGCCCATCGGGCGTTAGGATCTATATAACGCACTTGGTTTGTTACATAAATAACTATTCTGGGCCACTATAATATAGGTACATGATATTTCAAATTGATACATTTCCTAAAAGATTTATGAATATAAATGATTCTTCAAATCGTTTCTAGTTATGACGGACAGCGATACTGAGTTTCTCTA
Source organism: Cynegetis impunctata (assembly GCA_030704885.1). Lineage (NCBI taxonomy): Eukaryota > Metazoa > Arthropoda > Insecta > Coleoptera > Coccinellidae > Cynegetis > Cynegetis impunctata. The sequence continues at coordinate 120,675 of JARQZK010005072.1, forward strand.
AACTCATAGTGCCATCTTCCAACAAACGTAGAAAACATCACACACAGCATGGATTGGAATAGATGAAATATAGGTTTCTTTATGAGAGCTCGATTTTAATGAACTATGAAATCTATGTTACCGCCAAGGTTAGAGACAGAAAAGTTTCCACTTTCAATATTTCGTATAGGTCGATATGATACGTACATAATGAGCGAACTAATTGAAATAGCTTGGACAGTTGTTGAAAGATTCTTTACCTGCATTAACTCTCGGAATTTTAGAACTGGAAAAACGCGAAATTTGATTACCGTAAATTCCATATTTTCGGTCTAATGACCTCTATGAGCGATGACCTTGCGAAAGAATTTGCTGGTTAATTTGAATCGATAACTGCTAGTCAAGTAAAGTAATTCGATGTTTAATTCGAGTAATTATTTCCAACGTTTAACAATTATTTTTGCTTGTGTATCATTTTACTTGCCGCTCACTTTAGATTGCAATTTTGACGGAGAGGAAACGAATGGAAAACAAGTTTCCGTTCGACTTCGATAATTCAAAGTTCATAGAAAATGCGACGAAATTTAAATTAAATTTTTTAAACTGAGTATCAGCGAAAAAAAAACTAAAAGTGATACTTTTTGTGGCGAGACTAAATGTTTTTGTCTATTAACAATTTTAGTCGAGCTGCGATTTTTCCGAAAACGGTGTTCAAACGATAGAATTAAGATGATATTTTTAAAAAGGATTAGATGTGAAAAAACGTAAAACACAAATTTAACAATTCAACAAAATAATTGTCCGAAACATTTGAAGTCACTTATCTACGCATTATATGACTGTGCGTTTTTGGTAAGTACCCGAGTATTAAGAAATTACTTGTTGTATTGAAATATATAAAATATTTCTTACAGATTACATTATGTCGGATTCTGAACCCAACTGTACGCCGCCCGACGTTCTTGATATTGCCGTGAGGGTACAAAAAAACTGTACTTTTTTGTACACTCACTGCCGGACAAAAAAGTAGAAACAAATGGACGTCTGGGAAATCAAACTTCAACATTGAGAACTAAGGTTAAAAAAGTCGTGATTTTTTAACGTTTGCGGAAAAATATTTTTCTCGCTGGTTTAATAATTTTTATTTTGGAAAATGTAAGTCTGAGAGGGACGTTCTTTTCATGAATTTTCCTTTCAATGATGGTCTTGTCATTAATTAGCTAATTTCTTTAATTTCGGGTTAAGTGTATTAAATTTGTATACGATAATAAAGTTCAAATATGTCCGCGAAGATGCCTACTAACAAATAGAAAGAATAGCCCTAAAAAATGTGAAAAATGTGGTGCTGAAGGAGTTTTTGATTTTTGGAATTTACCCCTTAAGAAACGATTTTCATATTTATCCCGCGATATGAGAATTTTATTAGGAGTGAAATCGAGTGTTAACTAAAAGTGAAATGTTACTTTCCTTTGCGCAACGTACTATGCGCACATTTCACTTTGAGATTATTAGTATACCGCCGCATATATTAGGGTATATCGGCAACAGTTGATGCATGTGTAGGTATTTATATCTAGTGACACAATAAACAAAATTATTAAGTTATTGAAGTTAATAAAGTATTGATAGTTATAAAAAAAGAAATGATTTGAATGATAATGAATAACGAAGAAGAAGAATCTGAAAAACACGTGAATGCGGTGTACTTTATTATTGTTTATTGAGTTAACGAACAGCTGTCTGTTATTTAATGTATGTGTGTTTGATTAATTGCATATATCTTTTTTATTTTATATTATATATTATGTTATTGTTGGAGTTTACGCCGCATATATTAGGGTATACCGGCAAAAGTTGATGCATGTATAGGTATATATGATACAAAACATACAACAGCAACCTAACCGTCAATGTGTGTTCTGATTTTAGAGTGTAGTTTATTCATTTATATGTAGTGATACATACTTATATTTGTGCACAATAAACAAAATTATTGAGTGATTGAAATTAGTAAAATATAAAAAGATATAAAAAACTGACACTTTTTTCTGTAACTTATGTCGTTAGAATATAATTTTCATTTGATAAAATATTATACTTTGATCCGATAAATGTATATGTTCCATTCTTGAATTACACGTCCCATTCAGAACTTCCAAGTCATGAACAAGACGAAGTAAAAAAAAATTTGTGCTAAAATTATTTGAAAAATAATTGTTTCTTATTTAGTTTGTTGAAGGCCAATATATACTTCAATTATGATTTAAAAAATTCAAAATTAACTTTGGAAGGTTCATCAAAATCTTCCACTCGATAATTTTGTCTCATTCATGCCATCTCTCCCATAATATAATTTTTCTGCAAACGTCAAAAAATTACTACTTTTTTAACTTTAGTTCTTAATGTTGAAGTTTGATTTCACAGTCGTCATTTTGTTTTCACTTTTTTGTCTGGCCGTGAGCGTACAAAAAAGTACACTTTTTTGTACGCTATCTATTTTTACGTTTCTTTACATAAAATCTTTATTACCCTGAGGCGAAGCTAAAGGGGATATAGTCTCACGACAAAAAGTTGGTAACTGGCCGATTTTCCGGATATCGATAAAACACATATGATTTAATTAGGAAATTTGAATTACCACTTTTTCCCAATGAAGAATAAAAAAATATAGCGTTTTTACCCCGAGGTGAAGCTAAATTCTCACTACAAAAAGTTGGGATCGGGTCCGATTTTAAAAATTCCAACGGATATCGATAGAATACATATGATTTCATCAGAGAAGTTTTGTTCCCAATTTTTTCCCAGCGAGGAATAAAAAATTATAGCGTTTTTTAGATAGACATAACGACATGCGCATGCGCCAAGGTCGATATGTACGAAGTCCTACAAAACATGCGTCGAAGTGCTCTGGGTGCCACGGTAACCAAGCGACGTTGATAGCTTAAGCTTGATTCTGCGTCTGTGTCTGCTCCCCACCCATAGAGATATCTTATCAATTTGATTCATAATTTGCAGCAAAATGAGCCGGGATAGGATATTCAAATTCGACAGTCAAACAATCAATTTTTTTGCTAAATTTTCACGGATTTTATTCGTAATATCGACTTATTAATACATTTATTGCAATTTTCCTTCATTTCATTCGTAAATCGACTTTCATTGTTATTTAATTTATATAATAGGTACATTCAAAAAATATTGACGACATGCTCATGCGCCGAGGGGTTTTATCATTCCTAGTGCTACGCAGTAGGGTGTCCTTCATTTTTTAAAATATCATCTTAATTCTATCGTTTGAACACCGTTTGCGGAAAAAATCGCATGTTTTATTCGAAGAAAAACACTTTTTGTGGCTCGACTAAAATTTTTAAAACATTTAGTCTCGCCACAAAAAGTATCACTTTTACTCCTAATAAAACATTGTACTATTTTAAACTCCATTAAATATATAAAAATGTGATTAAATACAAAAAATCGCTATTTTCCGAAATTCATTAAAATTGATTTTTTAAAAATTTTCAATATAATTCAAATTGATTGAAGAATAATTTCATGTATTAATTCAGCGGAGAATTCGAAATGAAAATCAGCGAACTCGGTCGGCCCCAAAGGGGCTCCCTTTGGGGTTACTTAATTAAAACTACTGACGGATGGCATGTCAAAAGTTGAAACTTCCGTTGATATTCGTGTATCGTAAATCCATCCTCTGGCGTTACTCAATTTCCTAATCTAATTTAGTTGTGAAAGTGAAAAAGGATACGACTGACGATCATTTATGAAATGCCGTGACCTTATTATTCGCAATTATGTATAACCGCGCTCAAGCAGAAATTACAAGCTCCAATAAACCTATTCAACAGTATGGAAGATGCGAACAATTGAACCTTAAGGTCCGCAAATGAGCCGTTTTGGAGATATGAGCGATTTTCGTTTTTCAAAATATTAACTACTGGCGCAACCAAATACGATGAATTACAGAATATATTCGATTTATTTTCGACTTGTAGTGTTTTACAGAAGATGTTCCATATCACCACCGTTCATTTCAATTCAGTTTTCGTCAATCGTCTAAAAACTTGATTGAACGTCACATGAGAAGGAAGTTGACGATCGGGATATACTCCAGTGAAATAAGGAAAAAAAAGTGGCGATCTGCGGAATGAGGCCGAACAAGCTGAATTTTTGCAGAGACCTTCGTTTTGATGTTCTAATGAAGCACAAAAAAATCTCATATGCCAACCCTTGTGCGTCTTGAGATATAGAAGGTCAAAGGTCATGAAAATCGGTTTTTCGCGAAAATCTCGTTTCCAGTGCATCTGACGTCGTAAGAACCCATTACAAAACTTACGTAAAATAGTATTCTCTACAAAATTGATCATATACTTTTTTTCCTACGACCAAACGTTTTCGAGATATAGCCCGATAAAGCGGTAGAACGCATCCTTAATAGGTAATATTGCATTATACTGCAGAGCTATAACTATAAAAGCACTTTTCTTAATCTGTTAGACTAGAAAATTAAATTTCCGTTATTGAAACCGTTGAAAATTTGTTTATTTATAAAAAAATTTATAATAAATAATTTAACAAAACAACGTATTCTTTTGACACCACTTTTGTAATGAAATGCAAAGCTTCTATATTAGGTATAATGCAATAAAAAAAATATTTTTCTATTCTAGACAAGAAAAGTAAAATCATCCATATATAAAGAAGTGGATCATGACCGTATTTCTCCGAAACGCAGTCCCTAAACCCCTTCGCCTTGTTATGTAATTGTAAAGCGCCTATTGGCCGCATCACGTCTAGTCGAGTCGGTCTCGAATCCGAATCCAAGCCAGTTTGTTACAGTTAATGAAACTGTTCAAAGCTGTTTCTCGACTGTTATGTGAAAGACGGTCTGTTCCCCTCGGAATGGCTAGTCTGTGCTTTAATAGACTTAATAGACCTGTTAAATTGTCATCCCTTCCACCTACGAGTGAAGCAGCTCGACAACATATTTATCGGGTCTAATACCAAGTTCAGATTTGGCTAGAGAAAAATCTACAACCCGAAAAATGGGGTTGGGTATTAGAAAACGCCATACTTCAGACGAAAACAACACTACTGCCACCTGCTCCAGACGAAATATTGAATATAATATTTTGTAGTTGTAAAAAGGGAGGTGGTGCGCAGTGCGGGTGTAGAAAAGTCGGTCTGCCATGCTCCAAAGTTTGTGGCCAGTGTCACGGACAGGCATGCCTGAACCCGTCATCGAAGTTGCAGAACATAGAAGACTTCAGTGACCTTGAGCCTGAAGAGGTTTTGCCAGCCGATATAGAGCCAACAGACTTGGAGGCAGCGTCCTGATGACGACAATGTGTTGGTTGACGTGCTAGTGGAACTAGACGAAGACGATGAGGACGGCAAAGAAACATAAGGCGCGTAGCGCCAGGTGTAAAAAATTATAAAAAGCTTTTTCTAAGATCGAAAACATGGATTAGGCCTACTGGGGATACCATGTCAAAAAAAAACGCGCCTTGCATTTTACTTTCAAAAGTGGTGGGGAAAAGAATGTATTTTTTGTTATTAATTATTTTATTATATATTTTTTTTATAAATAAACAAATTTTCAACGGTTTGAATAATAGGAATTTGATTTTCTAGAATAACAGATTGAGAAAAGTGCTATTTACAGTTATAGCTCTGCAGTATAATGCAATATTACCTATTAAGGATGCGCTCTACCGCTTTTATTGTGCTGTATCTTCGATTCTCGAAAACGGTTGGTCGTACGAAAAAAAAATGTATATGAACAATTTTGTCGAGAATACTATTTTACGTAAGTTTTGTAATAGGTTCTTACGACGTCAGATGTACTGGAAGCGAGATTTTCGCGAAAAACCGATTTTTATGACCTTTGACCTTCGATATCTCAAGACGCACAAGGGTCGGCATATGAGATTTTTTTGTGCTTTATTGGAACATCACAACGAAGGTCTCTGCAAAAATTCAGCTTGTTCGGCCTCATTCCGCAGAGGAAGTCTTATTTCACTGGAGTAATAAGCCTCTGTATAAAGGCGACGTGCTTCAGGACCACTTCCGTTGGAACGGCCATACATGAAAACCATATCACTCATTTCAATATTAGTATAAGGCATTTCAAATTCAGGAATAAAAACTTCTTCTTAACAACAAAGTGAAAGAAAGTAAACAACTCGAATCGGATGCAAAATACTCAATAGAAGCACGTAAATGTCACATGAAAAGCGATTGTTTGATGCCAACTGTGATTGTTTTTCATGATCCGAATGAAAATATTTTAATTGTAAGTTCAGTAAAACAAGACATCAAATCGAATATCGTATTTGGTTGCGGTAGTTGTTAATTTGAAAAACTAAAAATCGCTTATATATATATACATATATATATATATATATATATATATATATATATATATATATATATATATATATATATATATATATATATCTATATATATATATATATATATATATATATATATATATATATATATATATATCTCCAAAACGGCTCATTTGCGGACCCATGTTTATATTGAATTTTTTATTTATTTTGAGGTCTATTATCAGCTCCCAAAGTATTGAAACGTTTTTTTTTAACTCCCTGATTATATATACATCTTTATATATATATATATATATATATATATATATACTAGCGGACCCGACAAACGTTGTTCTGCCATATAAATTATTTTTATCTATCTTTCTATCTATCTATCTATCTATCTTTTTATCTACCTATCTATGTTTATTCATCTATCTGCCGATGTATCTCTATCTATTATCTACCTATATATTTATCTATCTATCTATCTATCTATCTATCTATCTATCTATCTATCTATCTATCTATCTATCTATTTATATATTTATCTATATATCTTTCTAACTATCTATCTTTCTACCTATATATCCATCCATCAATCTTTCTGTCCCGGCATACGTTGTTCTGTTATATAAATTATTTTTATCTATCTACCTTTTTATCAATCTATCTATATTTATTCATCTATCTGCCGATGTATCTCTATCAATCTATCTCTATATTTATCTATCTATCTATCTATCTATCTATCTATCTATCTATCTATCTATCTATCTATCTATCTATCTATCTATCTATCTATCTATCTATCTATCTATCTATATATCTATCTATCTATATATCTATCTATCTATCTATCTATCTATCTATCTATCTATCTATCTATCTATCTATCTATCTATCTATCTATCTATCTATCTATCTATCTATCTATCTATCTATCTATCTATCTATCTATCTATCTATCTATCTATCTATCTATCTATCTATCTATCTATCTATCTATCTATCTATCTATCTATCTATCTATCTATCTATCTATCTATCTATCTATCTATCTAACATTTTATCTATCAATATATATCTACCTATATATCTATCTATCAATCTATCTGACCCGGCAAACGTTGTTTAAATAATGTATATGTCAACACAACGTTTGCCGGAATATAACTATGTGATATGATAATACTTACATATATTTATTTTGATAAGAGAGTTCTAAACAATAAAGCACCAAAAATTGAAAAAAATAAGAATAATTTCACATTGCATTTACTATAATATAAATTTAACTTATACTTTGGCCTCAGCAACACGTAAAGCGTTAGTAATTTCAACATAGCGCCATCTATTGGATACTTACTCAATCCAGTCAACTAACTACCTTATACCGCCATCTGTAAGTATCTTATCAAACTAACAGAGATAATCAACAAATAATTTGCAATAAAATAATATTGCGACTATAAATTAAGATGTAAGCTATCCTATCTTTCAAGTTGGATCAAACTGCACACGGTGTGCAAATTTGATTAAAATCGGTTAAGTAGTTTAGGAGTCCATCGCGGACAAACAACGTGACACGTGATTCATATATATATATATATATATATATATATATATATATATATATATATATATATATACTGCTCGGAAATAAAGATCCGCATTGAGAAAGCCCGTGCATCTGTTGTGAAGATCAAAAAGCTGCTATGTAGTCGCGACCTCAGCCTGGACTTGAGAAATCGGATGCTTAAATGCTACGTATTTCGATCTTGTTCAGCTCGCCTATATTCATATCAAACTGATCGCGTCATGTAACTTGATAAAGGGCCGAATATCCGGTAGCCGAATATCCGGCACTCCGTCCTCGTAGCTTGCCGAATATCCGGTATCCGGCCAAACCACTATCCGTTTCATCTCTATATATATACACATATTTTGATCAGAAATCACGAAAACCTCAAAAACACATTCAAAAACCAGACCAACACCGTTGAAATTCCGATACAATACAATAACCTTATATTTTCGCTGAAATTACGACCAAACAACCCGTTCGTTTCACCACTATTTTCATCGAAATATAATAATTCGCATCATTTCTATCGCAAAATTTCCCGCAGATTTGAATACCTTACTGAAACGTCCTAATGAAATTTTGACGGTTTTCAAAATCGCGTTATTTCCCGTCATATAAGCCACGTTAATTGAATCCAAACTGGCATGTACATTCCATTCCCAGTTCATATTCGAACCAATCAGTTATTTATGAAATGTTGCGATTGAAATACTGGCAAACCTTGCCTAGAGACATCGGGTCTCCTTATTGAAGATTCCACATTCCAGCACATTATTTATCTATTGAATTTGTTCGGACGTAGAGGAGGATTTCTAAACCAGTACAACCTGAGTAAAAGTAAATAAAACACGCCTGGTAATCGAGACCAAACCTCCAACTCACCGCGATCCTCTGAAAAAGTGGAGCTGATAATAATTTTCTATTGTCATTTCGGTGACATTACGACTTTTCCTGGAGTTTTTCCTGAGCAATAAACAAATTTTAAGCCAACATAATTCAAGAAATATATATATATATATATTTCTTGAATTGTTTAATTGTTTAATTGATTACATTGTTTACATTGTTTAAATTACATTCTTTACATGTATTCATATACTAGTTATACATTACTATTACTATTAGATAGAATTTTAATTACAAAGAAAATTTAAAAACATAAAAGAATGCTAGATTCATAGACACTTGATAAAAATTCAATGGCTTTTATTTGGCACCTAGGTTAGGGAAACCTGTATGTGCCATTTGAATAGGTCTTAGAGGTCTAAAAGGAGATAGAGTTATAAGCAATAAGTCTGAAGAGAGATAGAATTACATACAATACACTGAAAAAACTTAAACGTTAAACTTGGGAACTAATGTGAGAAAAATATATTATTCCAGAAAATATCTGTAGAAATTTCTAGAATTTTGATAAATATACATTGAGGCAGTTTTATTGAATTTGTGAGGTTTATGCAGCATTTTTACCTCAATTGGTAAGTTATTGTAACATTTTGGGCCCAGGTAGTTAGAGCAATTTTTGAAGAATTCACTATTTGGTTTTGGAACTTCAATACATTTGTTAGATACATTTCTAGTGATATGACAATCATTAATATAATTTTTTGAATGTTCGTGTTTGTGTATATAACAACATATGGTATGAATGTATATGCATCTAATATTTTGAATTTTTTCATTATATAATAACAGAGTAGAGTACCTTCGATTTTTCTTAAAAATAATTTTTAAAATTCTATTCTGAATAACATTTAATGGCCTCAGAGCCACTTCATATAAGCCTCCCCATACCAGGATTCCATAACGTAATATAGATTCCACTAAGTTGAAGTACAGTGTTATTAAGAGGTCTAAGCTAAGAAATTGTTTCACAAGATAGAACTTTTAAACTAAGTATCTAAGTTTTTTTTTTTTTGTTACGTAGGTTATGTGGAAGTCCCATTTTAAATTTTGATCGATGATAATACCTAAATATTTAGAGGTTTTAGTTTCTTGTATTTCGGAGTTTAGGTTATCATATATTAATTTCTTAAATTGGGGACGATCAGCAGATGTTTTGGAAAATGCAATATAATTTGTTTTTTTAACATTTAGTGATAGTTTAAAGGCATCCAACCAATTTTTGACGTGTTTAATTCCTGCAACGGCTCGTATCTTCACGGCTTCCCAATTTATACCACTAAAGACAAGTACGGTGTCATCTGCATATGATATTACTTTATCTTGAATATCTATTTCAGTTAAGCTTTTAATATATAGGTTGAATAGTATTGGACCCAGAACTGTTCCTTGAGGTATACCAATCCGTACATTTTCAGAAGGACTAACAGTTTCTCTAATTTTGACTTTTTGCTTTCTGTTCGTTAGATAGTTTTCAAAGACCCTCAGCACAAGACCTCTCACTCCATTTTGTTCTAGGACATCAAGGAGTTTTCGATATATATATATATATATATATATATATATATATATATATATATATATATATATATATATATATATATATATATATATATATATATATATATATATACAGTTTTGTTGTAGACGATTTCATAACAAACTATTCTTTTACATGTGCCGAATTTGAGTAGCAAAATTTGTAACAGATCATCGAAAAATAACGTTACAACAATTTAAACAAATAAAAGAAACTTGAAGTCAATAATAAAGAAAAATCTAACATCAAAGAAAACAGTGGTGTCTACAAAATATTTTGCAACGAATGTCCTGCTTTCTATATTGGACAAACAGAAAGGAATATAAACATTCGTGTTGAAGAACATAAAAAGCCAATTTTACAAAATAAAAATATCTCTGGCTTCTCCGAACATTGCATAAAATTCAATAATTTCCTGGATTTCAACAAAACCCATCTGTTGAAGTCAGGTAGAAGAGGCAAGCGACTTGACGTGCTTGAAATTCTCGAAATAAGTTCCGCCCATAATAGTAAGTTACCCCTTGTAAACAAACAAATTGATTTTCAGGTATCACCTTTGCTATTGTCTGTTTTTAAAACAAGATGTAATATTCTCCTGTAGTCAGTCTTGACAATGAGTTCATAACTCGAAACATGTTGACTATTCTTTACTGCTAAATAGAGTATCTAAATATTTTTATATAGTGAAACATAAGTCGAGTGTGTTTTATTTTAAAGTTTATATAAAGTCTGCCGTATGCAATTTTGTTGAATTCGTGTACGGTTGCCTTGACGATGGCTCCTATGTGGCGGGTTTATTTTTTGACGAGTCACGAGCATTTGATTGCTTACAGCTCAATTTCATAACCAACAAAATGTATAGTTTAGGATTTAGAGGAGTTTTTCTGAACTGGATCGCGAGTTTTTTATCTGACCGCAATTTTTTTGTTGAGAACAATGAAGTTAAATCGAAATATTATGCTCAGACTATGGGAGTGCCCCAGGGCTCTGTGTTGGGACCTCTGATTTTGTTGTTGTTTGTAAACGATGTACCCGAGTACATCAATGCTGACTCTATCACCTTGTTTGCTGATGACACTTCCTTGGCGGTGTCGGCTCAGACCACTGGTGAACTCAAGTTAAAATGCGAGAGACTCATCCGGGAATTCTCGGATTGGTGTTACAAGAATTCTCTAATGTTAAACTTAGATAAAACAGAATTTATGCAGTTTCAACTGCGTGAAATGAACCTGAACGAAGCATTGGTTATCGATTTCCAGAAACATGAATTACGATCCGCAGATAGTGTAAGATTTTTGGGCGTACATGTCGACAAGTATTTGAGGTGGCACTGTCACGTGGTTCAACTCAGTAAAAAGTTAAACAAATCATTCTACGCGCTTAGTCGTCTTAAACACTCGTTGCCAATGGAGAGCCTACTCACGGTGTATTATGCACTCGTACACAGTCATCTGAGTTACAATGTTGTTTTGTGGGGTGGCTCGACTGGAAGTGGAAGAGTTTTTCTCACACAGAAAAGGATTATACCCCTCATATATTATTTGAAACCCCAGGAGTCCTGCCGACCGACATTTATTCAGCAGAAAGTTTTACCATTGCCGTGTATCTATATTTTACATTGTCTCTTGTTTGTTCGGCATAGGTTATTGAATCTGAATAAACTTACTAGTTTTCACGAGTATAATACGCGGAATAAGGACACATTATGTATTCCCACGCATGCTACCTCTAAGTTTGAGTTATCGCCTAGTTATGTAGGAATCAAACTTTACAATCGTCTCCCCAAGGGATTAGGTCTTTAGATTTATTATGTTTCAAGAAGGAAATTAAGAAGATTCTGTTGAAACACTGCTTTTACAGCTTAAAAGAATATTTTTCAGTTGAATTCTGTTAGTCTTTCTCCTAATAAGTTAATTTGTTACTTGTTAGGTTAATATGTATATTTAGTATGTGACGTGTCCTATACATTTATGAAAATGTCTGAAAGGATAAATATATATTATTATTATTATTATATACTTTATTCTTTATGATGTTTCACCAAGTGATGTGCGAGAATTCAATCTCAGTTATTAAACTGTTTTTTTTCCGAATGACTTCAACGGATGAATTGACAAATAGATGAAAATTGTAATTTTGGATTGATTGGGCCGATGCATAATTCCTCCTTTACTAATTATTTTTAACCATCCTTCTATTTACCCTATCTACATAATTTGTCATCTTTTAAGTTCACGTATTCGATAAAACGGAGAAATATTTTTAGTTTGCATTTGGCATCTGAAGAAGGTGAAGTTTCACCGAAACGTCATGCGTATTTTATTCAATAAACGTGTACATTGTTTTTATAAACCATTGTTTTAATAAAAATTGTAATATATATATATATATATACCTATATATATATATATATATATATATATATATATATATATTTATATATATATATATATTATATATATATATATATATATATATATATATATATATATATATATATATATATATATATATATATATATATATATAATAACAATTTTTTCTCAAGTTTACGTTTCTTTAAAACCACTAATTTATATATTTATACTTTAAATTATACATTTCTATATTCAAAGATATAATTTTGAAACAATATAGATTCCTATCATTGCGTAATTTTCATTATTAATTCAGAATTTTTCACACAATCTATGGAAAAAATCAAGGATTTCATTTCGGAGGAAACAATATGATTCCTTATAAATTAAAGTCGAGAATAAGATTAATGAGTTAGTTTCCGCTTGTGATTTTAATTTCCGATTTGAATAATTATCGTAAAAACTATCTGAGAATATGATATATTCTTACTTATTGTAGGCGTGTGTTAAAAATCGTGAAAGTTGCAAAATAATAAATCAAAATTATGTAATAAAAAGACGACAGGTTGAAATGAAGTTCCTTTCCCTACATATTATGTGTTTAATGAAAAAAACTAACAACTTTCAAAATTAACTAAAAGGAAAAAAATCCGAATTATTTATTAGGATATATTTATATATATATATATATATATATATATATATATATATATATATATATATATATATATATATATATATATATATATATATATATACAGTGCTTTCATGATGTAAGGAACAAATTCATTAAAAAATTAGGTTTCTATTTCATGTTAAAATCCTCGGACAGGTCGATTAGTATTTTTATTTGGGCAATTTTCGCAATAAAAATTTTGTATACAGGGTGTCTCATTCAAGAGCTATGGCTTTGTCATTAGTTTTTTTTAAAGGTAATACCCTGTATATTATTTCACTTTACAATTCTACGATAAATTCTTATCACTTTTTGTGAACATACCATATGCCTCAACTCGATGGATTGCCAGAAACGGAGATAGTGGGTAATGAGAGGTACGATATGAAAACACACAAATGTAATTACTAATTTAATTTTTACATATGTTCAATCTGTTGTCCGTTTACTTCGAGACATTTTTGAAGTCGATTCAATGTTTCCCGTTGCACATTTTCAATTACTTCTGGACTGATAAGTCTTATTTCCTGCCTGATTCTCTCTTTTAGATCATCAATATTATTTGGTCTATTCAAATAAACTTTAGACTTCAAATAACCCCATAAGAAAAAATCCAATGGGGTTATGTCCGGTGATCTTGGCGGCCACTCAATCGGACCTCTCCGTCCTATCCATCTGTTGGGAAAAGTTGCATCAAGAAATTGTCGAACAGCGATTGAATAGTGAGGAGGTGCCCCATCTTGTTGAAACCATATCTCGTTATTAGGTATGTCAGGATCTTGTGGGTTAGGAAACAAAACAGCTAAAGCCGGAATGAGTTCGAACTGGAGAAAGTTCAAGTAGTCCTCTCCGTTTAGTGTTCCTTCAAAAAAATAGGGACCAACTATACGATTTCGAACAATCGCTGCCCATGTATTAATTTTTTGAGGCCGCTGTGTGTGGCATTCTTGCATCCAATGAGGATTCTCGGTCGCCCAATACCTACAGTTTTGTCTGTTGACGTGGCCATTTAAAGTAAAGGTGGCTTCATCAGAAAAAATTATGTTTGTAATGAAATTTAGATGTTGATTATGAATTTCAAGAATCTGCTCACAAAACTGTACTCTGCGGTCAAAATCGTCTTCTAATAATTCATGTACCAGCTTAATTTTATAGGGATGATACTTATTTACCTTAAGTATTTTATGCACGGACCCTACTGATAAATTGAAATTATTGGAAATTGTAGTAACGGATGTATGAGGGTTATCTTGGGTTTCTAGTAGAACGTTCAGCACTGTTTCTTCAGATACTCTCGGTGGTCTTCCTTTAGGTAAATCTCTAACGTGGCCGTATCTCCTGAATTTTGATTCAATTTTGCTGACTGTCGATCTAGTAATTGGCGGACGATCAGGATGATTTTCATTGAATAGATTGCAGACTTCTTCTTGTGAACGCACCCTATCTCCAAAACCAATCATCATAAGTACTTCAATACGTTCTCTCTCAAGTAATTGCATTTTCTTAAACAATGACTTAGTGTAGTGCCTGGAGCGTTAAAAACGTGAAAACTGCGGACTATACAGCACCAGTGAATGAATTCAGATGGTACATGTTAAATTTCATTCTTCAAATTTAATGACAATGTTTACCTAAATTTTTTTTTGTACTTTTAATCCACATTTTAAATCTCCAGGTGCTCCACTATCTCCGTTATAATCTGGGAATCCATCAAGTTGAGGCATATGGTATGTTCACAAAAAGTGATAAGAATTTATCGTAGAATTGTAAAGTGAAATAATATACAGGGTATTACCTTTAAAAAAACTAATGACAAAGCCATAGCTCTTGAATGAGACACCCTGTATACAAAATTTTTATTGCGAAAATTTCCCAAATAAAAATACTAATCGACCTGTCCGAGGATTTTAACATGAAATAGAAACCTAATTTTTTAATGAATTTGTTCCTTTCATCATGAAAGCACTGTATATATATATATATATATATATATATATATATATATATATATATATATATATATATATATATATATATATATATCTATATATACTCGGGCCAAAAAAGGCACTAATAATTATTCGATTTGTTTTTAATTTAATAAGTTTTCATCAAGAAAGTTTTGATTTGGTAAATTATTTGAATTTAATGAGTCAGTCATTGAATATTATGTGGAAATGTATTTTGATTTGTATATGTGTGTGTGCTTTTCTTTCAATTAGTTAATCAATTTTTTTGAATATCATTTTTTTTGGATATACTTCTGACCCCCTTGGGGGATGCGCTCTACAAGTTGAAAATCGCCGCTGTTCTGGAGACGAAAATTAACGCTATGGGAGTTTTCCTCACTCGTGACGGTTATCAAATTTTCACGTGGAGTTTCTGGCGACGAATAGTTTATTTTGATGCCAAAAAAGATCATTTTTTCGCAAACTTCAAAAAATGACGACTTTTTCAACCGCAGTTCTCAATGTTGAAGTTTGATTTCACATACGTCATTTTGTTTTTACTTTTTTGTCCGGAAATTTCAAGAACGCAGGCGGCGCGGCGTACAGTTGGGTTCTGAATCCGACATAATGTAAGAAAAATTTTATAAATTTTACTACAAGTTATTTCTTAATATTCGGGTACTTACTAAAACGCACAGTCCTATAATGCGTAGTTAAGTGACTTTAAATTTTTTTGATAATTATTTTGTTGAATTGTCAAATTTGTGTTGCCTTGACACCTACAAAACCAGTAAGGTTTTTTACATCAAATCCTTTTTAAAAATATTTTTTCTCCGATCGTGGGAAAAGTGACACTATTTTGACATGTTTTCTATGCGAAAAGCTCAACATTCCAGAATAGTGGTCAGTTGCTAAGCAATTAGAAAATAACAGTGCGGGAATATTCTTACCGCACTGCTGTAGCGTGCGGTAATGTAACAAATGGATTATTACATTAAAATGAAACAAAGTATGGTTTTAATTTTTATAATTGTTGTTAATATTTAATTTTTTGTATCCTGTAGCTTGACGTTTTAAAACTGCTCTCAGTTTTTGGTACTGGGCAATATTAATATTATTTTTAACAGTAACAAAGTTGATTGAAGCATGGAATAATGTGCCCACAACGTCGAAGATTTCATTGTTTTAGCCGAGGGGGTAACCACTGGAAATTTTTTGCGACTAAAGATTTCCTCCCTCGTGGATCTCCTCGGATTTCCTTGGATCTCCCCGGATTTCCTTGGATCTCCCAGAATCTCCTCTGGATTTCCTCCGGATTTCCTTGGATCTCCCAGAATCTCCTCCTGATTTCCTTGGATCTCCCCGGATCTCCTCCGAATTTCCTTGGATCTCCTCGGATTTCTTCTGCACTCCTCTTACTATCTTCAAGGGATCAATCAACACAAACGAATATATATAAATATACTTTCAGAAATTATCGGGGAAGATAGGCTGTATACAGTATTATTTATGGACATTTTTTTTTTTAGATATATTTTACTCTATCTTATAGTTCCAGTCAAGATTATTTAGTTAAAAAATCTTAAAATATATGGAATTCTATGTAATAGCTTGAAATTACCTGTACCTTATTTTTTGGACTATTTTTAATTCAATTATTTCGAGTCTTTTCAATTATTGGGAGAGAACGTCCTCAAAAGATTTCAAGTATTTTCTTTAAGTTGACGTATAAATGAGTTTGTTGTATTACAGGGTAGCATATGTAGAGTGTTATCATTCAATAATGAAAGGCATGCGTGAATTAGCAGGTACGACTGAAGAAGTGTTGAATCATATATTAAATTATGGTAATTTTCCAATAGCGAAACATGAACTATAGATGAAATGCCAGTATGCATTTGAATAAATTCGAGACAGATTTATACCAAATAGTAGTAGTCGGTAACGAAAACATATAATTATGAGCAAAGAATATTTATTCTAGAAAAATCTCAACAAAACACAGCCGGTAAAAAAGTATAAGAAACAAAAAATAAGAACATTTGAATAATAAAAAGTAAAACAATATAACAAAAAAAATAAGATTTCATGTTAAAGTTAAAACCTTCTCGAAAATTTGTACAAACTGACTATCTTAACTCGGTCTGATCTTGGCAGTTTTAACGGTTGACATCCAAGAATTTGAATTGGGCCATAAAAAACTTGGTCTTCTTCAACTTCTTGGATATCGTCCTGTTTATGCCAAACAAAATCTTCCAACTCTTCTTTCAGGAATTTAATTTTAATCTTCCTTTTATTTTTATCTCACTGATGACTTTGCCAATATACCACCCTGTATCATACATAACTGCGTAATATATAATAAACGAGGTATAGTCGAGGGCACACTATTTCTGTGTCAGTGCAGAATGTCCCATTACGAGAAAAAAATTTTTCCAATAAATTAAGTCAAACATGAAAAACATTTTCTAAAGATAAATTATGATGCAAAATGCGATAAATATACGAGAATACTGAAACATAATATTTCAATTTGAAGAATTTACAAATGAAGCAATATTCAATAGTGGATTTATTAATACAATTCATTAATATATAACTCCAATTATTTGTAGTTTACAATTTCTAGACTATAAATGATTTAATTTTAATTATATTGCTCTCGTGAGTGCTCTTTCATTCCGAGGTTTATTCAAATCACGATTCAATGAATGAAATAATTCAAAAAATAAAATCTACTCAAGAACAATGCATCCTACACTCGATCCTACAGCCCAAATATGAATACAATTCGATTATATTTTGACCACGCTCGAATATTATTCAAATATTCTTTCTAGAAGATTTAATTTTCGCAATTCCGAAAAAGTCATATTAAATAAAATGAAGCGATCCGCGCCGAGCTCGGCTCCGAGTTCTGCATACACCGAGGTCTTCACGAAGTCTACACCTCCCCCCGTCACCCACATCTGTTCATAGGTTTCGGTAAAATTGAAAAAAACTAGAGTATTCCGAGAAGTATTCACTCAAAAGTCATCCTCTAAGATCATCTTTTCTGAGCAATCTGAAAACATTCTTGAAATTGAACACATTTATAGAAAACACCCGAGAAACACCCTCTGTAAAAAGCTCACTCCATATTGTCAACTGTACGCTAGAGACATCGCGCAAGTGGAGAAATCATTTTGCGGACAACTCGATGAATAAGATCAGAAAATCAGATATCGCGCCAAAAGATATTCAGGAAATATGAGGACGACTAAACTTTTGTGAGCAAAGCGCTAAGAAACTGTATTTAAAAATGAAAGATCGGATAATAATCTATACCAGCTTCAAAATCACACAGAATTTTATTTTAAATATGAATCTTCATACACAGCGTTACACTGAAGCTCAAAATTAACCTATAAATCTCGCGTAGTAGACCTATGGAGATATAAACAATGTAAACATTCTCCAACTCGTTCTCCACCGGCGATCGTTTATGGATTCCGAGATGGATTCGGATGCGGCCAGTGCAACTGTTATTTCAGCACTGAGCGCGTAATTCTTATTCAGAGCTTTTTCGGCTACTATGCTTAATTATCAACACATTATTACTCGAATTTTGAAAGCGATATCTCCACGATGTCGGTGGATAGATTTCGAGATAGATTCGATGATTTTGCTCAAAGATACGGGAATATCGAAATAAATCTTGATTTATTTTATGCTCTTAGAATTGAGTATGGTAATCATGTAAATACCCTAATGAAAAAAGTTTTGGTTTTGGAGTATAAATTATCATCAGAAACATGCGAAAAAGATAGACGAATTGACTTGGATCTCCTCGGATCTCCTTGATTCGCCCCGGATTTCCCTGGATCTCCTTGGATCTCCCTGGATCTCTCCCGGATCTCTCCTTGGATCTCCCCGGATCTCCTTGGATCTCCCCGGATCTCCTTGGATCTCCCCGGATCTCCTTGGATCTCCCCGGATCTCCTCTCGGATCTCCTCCACTAGGAGCAGAAAATCTCCCCAGTGGTTACCCCCTCGGTTTTAGCCAATTCAGCAACATACGCCATCAGTACATTCTCAGAAAAGGATACACTGTTGTTTTTTCTACAAAAATTCATGAAGCGTTGGTACGCAAGTTCATACTTCTCTCTGGATTTCGCCGGAAGTAAATTAAGTGACGCCCCGTTCGCGGCTTCTACTAGTTCAGGAGTCGTGCAAGACAACAAATAATCACTATCAGTGTTCATGTTTACTAATTCTTTTTTAATTCCTTATAAAATAAAACGAATCAAACAAAACCAGCTTTACAATTATTTTACTTTTGTCATAACAGAGTAATTTCCATGGTTACTACTTCTATATTTCAATATGAACATAGAGAAACCTCATTATCTCTTGAAAACCTGAGAACGTCGAGCGGGAACGAAAACGTCGAAATAAACGAACGAAAATAACATCTTGAAAATAGGACACTGAGACAATTCCCCTCGATGCAATTCTAAGAAACGGTATAATACTTCAGTAAAAGTAATTCCTAGTCGAATGCACTTCATCGACAGATAACGACGTTTTCGATAGTACTTTCGGAATATTCTAGTGCTCCACTCGCCCCAAACTCGCGTCTACATCCCCATTCGTAAAATTGAATTTAACGGGATCGAACCCGAGTTTAAATAATCGATAACGTTACGTGTTTCGTCGTTTTGTGTATTCTACGGACATGTGTGCCCTCTATTTGCGTTTGTCAATGGAAAGTTCGCGTGCATTTAGATCGGCGACTTATAATATTCGAGTAGGATGTTATTATTCAAATGATAAAAAATTTAACAATTTGTTATGTGCCGATGTTTGGGATGATAAAAATTATTGAGTAATTGAAATTCGTTCTTTAACATTTCCAGGGATTTGGTTATTGCTGATATGACTACTTACATTCTTACATATCTATCTCTTTGTGATACCTCACGTGGCTTATGGACGTTGTAAAGTCGTTCAAAATATATTCCACTGAAACGTACAAACAATATCTTATCTAAACCAAATTATATCGTATTTAAGAAACGGACAACGCTTTATCTTATGTATAAAAATGGAAGTATATATATATATATATATATATATATATAATATATATATATATATATATATATATATATATATATATATAGGTATATATATATATATATATATATATATATATATATATATATATATATATATATATATATATACCGGGTGTAAATGAGATGGGCCACTCCTATAACTTTTTAACGGGTTCTTCGATTTTATTGAAATTTGGGTGGTTTATCTCGGACCTAATGTTGAATTTTTCGACATACGTAATCAATATGTCTGACTTCCGGTTTCACTGAAAACGATATAAAAATTAAAAATTCAAATGGAACACCCTATATATTCTTACATATTTTAATTCTGAGGCTTCAAATACATACACTCCATGTGTTAAATGTCAATTCTAGCGATATTTCAATATTGTTTTTTATTTTATTTTTTTATCGTAGATGGCTGCGACATCGTCTAAATCATAGATAATTGACTTATAATATCGCCCAGAGTAATAATTTTTCTAAAAATTCATTTACTTGAAGTTTGTCAACGATTAAATTCTTTGTCGAACCAAAACTAAGTTTTTTAAATAATAACATACATGAGCCACCCAGTATATTAAATAGCTCTTTCAAATACCTTCAAAATGATTAACATATCATTTTTCTCAATTACTAAATAACGAAGTAATTAGTATTACTCATATTTTTGTTAACACCCTTTTCTCCTATAACCGACCCTGCTTGCGAAACCGGAAGTCAGACAAATTGACCTCGTATGTCAAAAAATTCTAAATATTGTCTGAGATAAACCATCTAAATTTCAATCAAATTCAAGAACCCGTCAAAAAGTTATAGGGGTGGTCCATAACTCCTTACACCTGGTATATGGGTGTCCACTCAAATCAGGATCTAAAATTCCATGAGAATTCCAGGTGTACCGCGATACAATTTTCCCCTCGACCACTCCTGTCATAGGTTTTTTTTCTGTCAATGTCTTATACACAAAAGTTTAATACATCTTTTTTCTGAAAGGACTTGCGTACATTTAATTCATTCCAGGAAATATTCTTCACGATTTTTTTTTCTTTTGCAATTTAATACTTTTTTTATATTTGCAGGATTTGAAAAAAAACTGATAACACTTGAAAAAACCCAGAGTGAACCCAAAATTCCCTGAGAATTCTAGGATATTTCAGGAGAAAAATTTTTCCTGAGATTTCCAGGACTTCCAGGATGTATTCACATCCTATATATATATATATATATATATATAATATATATATATATTATATATATTATATATAATCTTTTGATAATTATTAGCAATAACAGGCTGGTTGAATCTTAAAAAACTCGATTTAATTAATTAAATTTAATTTTAGTTCAATCTTATCTATTCAATTTTTCAAGTCAATAAATGTCAAAGGAATTTTCAATTTTTTCAAACAATTTGAATAACTATGAATGTCATAGTGAACGTCAACTTATTAATTAAATCGAGTTTTTTAAGATTCAACCAGCCTGTTATTGCTAATAATTATCAAAAGATTAAAAATAAATCACAGGCAACAACAATTCGAATAAATAATTAAATATTGCAAGCTGAAAATATGGCAATGATCCCAAACTACATTGTTTTATATTGGTAAGTACCTTTTTTACATTTAAAAAATTTGAAATTCTAAATAAAAATTTCATTAAAAACGTCTACTTCCATATAAACGAACTATACCGATAATTTTTGCTTTACTTATTTAATATTTTCCCAAAACTAATTTTCTTTTTTAATGTTAATATACTCTTTCTGAGATCTCTCGGATGGAATTAATCGCCTCCGTGGCAAAGTTTGACCAAATCTCCCATACCGGAGAGTTCAAACAATAAACCACAAATAAGTGATTTTCTTCCATAACAGAGGATTTTATTTTATTTATTAAACTATTTTCATCTCCAAATTTTCAATCCAATACTTAGCTACGCCGTTCTGATGAGGACCAAAGAGTCCGAAACACGTGTCAACGGCTGCTTCCATATAAGCGTTCTATACCGATAATTCTGCTCTACTTTTTTAATATTTTCCCGTGACTAATTTCTTTTCTATTAAATAAATAGTACCCTATTATTATTATTTTCGAACATTACATAGGTAAAGGTTTCTGTAGTTTCCCTTGCCTTCTAATGATAACAATTTTGAATATTAATATTAGACTGAATAGCACGTAATAAATAAAAAAGAACAGCCACATCCGAAAGAAGTTTTAACAAGACAGTTCAATCTTATCTATTAAATTTTTTCAAGTCAATAAATGTCAAAGAATTTTCAATTTTTTCAAATAATTTGAATAACTATGAATGTCATAGTGAAACGTCAACTTATTAATTAAATCGAGTTTTTTAAGATTCAACCAGCCTGTTATTGCTAATAATTATCAAAAGATTAAAAATAAATCACAGGCAACAACAATTCGAATAAATAATTATATATATATATATATATATATATATATATATACATATATATATAATATATATATATATATATATATATATATATATATATATGTATATATATATATATAGAAAAAAATATATATAGAAAGAATTAAAAATCGGCCGTATTATACGTTGAAAGGAAAAGTTATGTCAGGAAGCGGTCTTGTGACAGAGAAAACTTATTAGTTTATAATCTCTATATTTCGTCAATTCATTATTGACTTCCTCAGGAGAAAATCTACGAATGTAAAATACGAACAGTTGAAAAAAACAGACATATATATATATATATATATATATATATATATATATATATATATATATATATATATATATATATAATAATAAAATTTTGATACCTTTTCGACCCTTAGGTTAATTTAACAAATAAAACTTAATCGGGTGAGAAGTCAATGACTTGGTTCCAAAAGTTATCTTGCGCGGCAGCGAAACATTTTGTGGACACAGGACATAAATTTCAGTTTGAGGATGTTAAAATCTTAGAGCATGAAAAAAAATATAGATGCCGATTATTTTTGGAAATGTGCCACATCAACTCAAGCGTGAATTATGTTAATTTTAAGACCGTCCCTGATAACACCAGCAATATCTATTATAATATTTTGAGACATTTGAAGAGGTGATTAGTTTATATTCCACCTGTGCGTCGATCGGTTTGTTTGTTTTTCTTTGATGTCGCAGTCTTCGTTTTATACACAGTACCTACGTGTCATGTCTGTTCTCGATGTTGACTTTATTTTAATGTTTTTCAATTTTAGAGCTTGTAACTAGTTTCCACTTCTGTAAGTGTTATTCAATTAATGTTTATTTTAGTAATATAGTATATCATGTAGATCCTCTTGAGAAAGTCTCCAAATAAGGGACCAAATATTAAGGAATAAATAAGAAAAAGGAACCAACCAATTGTCATTGACCCCTCACCCGATTATATATATTATATATATATATATATATAAATATATATATATTATTATATATATATATATATATATATATATATACTAGCTGACCCGGCAAACGTTGTTCTGACATATAAATTATTTTTATCTATCTAAATAGGGGTTGATCGTAGAGGGGTGAAAATTTAGAGTTGTATATATTTTTGAATGCTGTATCATAAAAAAAATAGAACAAAAAATGTTGTCAGAAAAATAAAGAAAAAAATTAAGGGGTGGACTACCCTTAACATTTAGGGGTATGAAAAATAAATTTTGTCGGATTCTCAGACCTAACCGATATGCACACAAAATTTCATGAGAATCGGTAGAGTTATTTTGCAGGAGTTTAACAAATAAAAAATAAGGGTTGATCGTAGAAGGGTGAAAATTTAGGATTGTATGTATTTTGTATGCTGTATCATGAAAAAATAAAAACAAAAAATTTTGTCCAGAAAATAAAAATAAAAAATTAGGGGTGGACTACCCTTAACATTTAGGGGGATTAAAAATAGATGTTGACCGATTCTCAGACCTACTCAATATGCTCACAAAATTTCATGAGAATCGGTCAAGCCGTTTCGGAGGAGTATGGGAACGAACATTGTGACACGAGAATTTTATATATAAGATATATATCACCGTTTGACGGATCATTCCCAAATTTGGCACATCTGATTATTATTTCATGGAGATGATTTTTATATATTGTTTGAAATTGACTTGCCCCTAGATGGCGTTGCAGAGCATCAACTTCCATACCGTTCAAACAATCGCCATAAAAATTGGTTCCTATTTTTTCATGGATAAGGCTTTGATGTGAATCAACTGTGCAGTTTCTCTAAAAATGAAATTTGTGGAACGCGTTTTGTGCCCGGTATCTGATGAAACGCATTCGATATTTTGTTTAACAAAAAATTGCGTACCGGCTATATATATATATATATATATATATATATATATATATATATATATATATTTGAGCAGCAGCAAGGTGTTATATAAGACGTTGTCCATGTTGGGTTAGATAAGATGTTTGAATATTTTAGTGGGACATATGTATTTTAGGACGTTTATATTTTTAATATCAGGGATGGATAAAAAATTTGAGATTTCTCCACTTTATAATACTAGTATCTCCAAACATTTTGTTGACATCCAAAGAAATGTATTCAAAATGTTGCCAGATTTTACAAAAATTAACGTACTTAAGATATTGTAACACAGCGTAATAGACTTTAATTAACGTCTTCTGTGGAGTTTATTGTTATAACACATGAAATTATATCATTCGAGAAAATTATTCCTCTTGCATAAAATGTTTCAGGGAAATAATTCTGCGGAAGTGGTATCTTCCTCGGGCACGAAAAACGGGAAATTTAAATTTCCACATTTCCATCAGTTACGGTTGAATAGTGGGGTTTATGTTGCATAACGAATATATGTGTTGTTCGGAATGAGCGCTAATGCGAAGAATTCGAAAGTGTAAACCATGAATTATGAATTTAACAGTAATAAATTCCATTTTTTGGTTATAAAGCTTATGAATGAGAAACTTGGCCTGCTTTTGCATATATAATTCTTAGAATACTAATTAGCATGAAGT
The DNA here is from genome assembly GCA_030704885.1 of Cynegetis impunctata. NCBI lineage: Eukaryota > Metazoa > Arthropoda > Insecta > Coleoptera > Coccinellidae > Cynegetis > Cynegetis impunctata. The sequence continues at coordinate 146,136 of JARQZK010005072.1, forward strand.
TTCTAATGATTTATGAGTTTCATTGTACAATCATTCTTCAACAGATAAGTTCGACACATAACAAATATTATAAAAGTATATTAACAAAACAAAGCCAACAAATTATCGAATATGTCATTTGAAATCTAGCAGAACTCGAAAAACATATCCAAACAAAACAAAATTAGTTGGGGGAGTGAAAATAACTTGTGAAGAATCATTCACAAAAAGTAACTTTAATTTTTTCAAAATAATATATATTTTTTAAAATTTCTCAAATTTTTTACTTTATTATAATTTATTATTTGGATTTTTTTCAAAATTACCTATTCAGTTCGATTAATATGAACCACAAGAAATAACGAGAAATAACTTTGATTTCTTAAAAAAATATTTCTTTTGAATGTTTTTTAATTTTTCTCATTTTTCATTTTATTATAATTTGTTATTTGAAATTTTTTTTTTTAATTACCCATTTATTTCGATTAGTCGAGCCGAAAATTTTGTTGTCAATCAGTTTCAATCTCTGAAAATGCCACGTTTACACGTTGCTATCGATATAATTTTTCTCCGAAATCATAACGTACGCGACGGTTCTCATTATTAAGTTAATGCACTTACTTGATAAAGCAGCAAACGAGTAATTTCTCGAGTGGTTCCTCTTCTTCGTTATCGACAATGTTATGGAGCTCCTCTGAAACCCATTTTGCCTATAATCCAACCCGAAGTCCTCGAAAATGCCCCTCGGCGGATCAACGCAGCTCATTTTCCTCGCCCTTTCGACGCCCTGATGATAACTACCGTATGAGAAACCGTTCAACTCCCTGTGATAACCGCTCTGAGGCATTTGCTCATATCTGACACGCGGTGGCTCGAAATTCTCCTTCAAGGGAATATGGAGTACTTGCGCGGCCTTGGGAGGTATCTTGTGGGGCGGCGGAGGACCCACTACCGGAAAGTGATACTCCAAATAATGTTGCTGTTCACTCTTTCTCGCCTTTTTATCTTTAGTGTTGTTAATCGGAGTTTTCAGGATTGTTTTGGCGGAAAACATAGACCCAGGTTGAAATATCGAATCAGATTGGAGGTAACTTTTCTTGACATCCCTCCGCGTCTCCTCCAAGTTGGAGAGGGAGGTGGATTTATGAATCACGTCGATTTTTCTCTTGTTTTCCGCGTAATTCTTACCGGGGTGCAGTAACTTCGTACCAATTAACCGTAAAGATGCTCGGACTGATCTAGACCTCTTCAGATTCGTCGAAGTTCTTCTTTCGGTCACTAAATCTGCCATTTTATTTCTTTTATCCGATTTTTGCTTCACTTTACCCATCACAGAACACAAGCCGAATTTAACAAGCGTCACATGCTTTTTCACTAAATCACTTCAACTAGATATTGTATCACTATAACTATAATATTATATCACTAGTTTGGTAACTATACGGTACTATTTGAGAATAGAATTCTACGTGTGTAAAACTGTCATTGCGTTGTTGTTGTTTTTCGTTTTAAAACGACGATTTGTACCAACGACAAGCGTCAGCGTCTCTTTAAACCGCGCATGGTTGACTAGATTTTAAATTCTAGCCTACTGAACAGCTGTGTGCAATGAATGTGGAACCTTTGAAGTGAGGTGAAGTGCGCCAATAGAGCGTTCGTTCGGTATTGTGTGGAATGAATGGGTTCTAAGGGGGGGTACAGGATGGACTAAAGCCGCGCACACACGCTCGAACCGTTGGGAATGTGATTGGAATTTTTCTTGATAATTGAACAGGGTGTCCCATTTTAGGTATTTTTGAATGGTATCTCCGTTATTTTTGAAGATAGAGGGTTGCGTTTTTCGCGACACTGTGCTACTTTTTCGTAAAACTGAATATGCCGTCAACAGAATAGGGGGCGTTCAAGTATTACGTAACGCAATTTGGGGGGAGGGGGGTCTTGTAAAACGTTACGATGCGTTACAGGGGCGGGAGGGGGGTTCGAACAACGCGCTACGTAACATTGATTTTTATTGAAATAAAAAACTAGAGAATTTGAATCTCCGAAGTTGTTAACTCTTTTCGTTTATTTTTTACGGGGAATCCCTCGATTGTATTGTAAGTCAGTTTTATTTTGTTGTCCCAAGTTGGCAACTCTTCCGTTTATGTTTTATGAGGAATACCTCGACTGTATTATTCGTCATTTATATTGCTTCCGTTGCTAGTTTTCATTAAGTGTTTTAAACACGTAATAGACAGGAGCGAACTACGAAACTATCTACCTACATACATACGAACATCTTGGGCCTAGGTCCTACTTTGCTAATCGCACCCATTTCAATAAGCAGGTTTTCAAACCTGCTAATAAGCGAAAATTGAATAATGCATGAGAAAAATAATGGTGGATGAAGTTAGCTAAAAATGTATGCAACGACAGGGCTAAGTCAGAAAAACGGCATAATTAAATGTAAGATTAGTAGTAAAAGTTTATTAGGACAAATTTGAGCCCCTTTCAACATATCACGTTATGTATGATTGTTTATTAAATAAAAATCTCTTGTTTTGTTTATTATTAACGAAAACACGATTAAAACAATAAAAACGGTATTTTAGCAACTTTCCGGTACTTTGCGCAACATATTTGTGACTTTTAGGTAAAAATGGTCACTTGGGTGTTAGGTAACGTTTATAGGGGGGGAGGGGTTCATGAAAACGTTACGGAGCGTTACATAGGGGGGAGGAAGGGTCAAAAATCTTCAAAAATTGCGTTACGTAATACTTGAACGGCCCCATATTAATAGGCCTTTTAGTTTTAAAGATACAGGGCATTTTTGAGAATGTTGCTGTTTGGGATCCCCGTCGTATCGCCGTTATCCATCATCTTATCGAAAAGGTAATATAACATTCTTATAGTTTTTCTTCCGTAGAATGCAGTGGTGTAGATAATTTTTGTTACATATTTACTATTTTTGAGTTATAAAGTAAACTTATGTTTTTTTAAATGGAATACCCTGTATATTTATAGACTATAAAATTTGTCTTTTTTTACCTTTTCAAAAATATATAACAGTATAAACTTTTTCCCAGGAACGCGCAAATAAATGACAATTTTCTGAAATTAAATGCATGAATCAATAGAAGGCCATGAATAATAACAATGAACAAGAGAAGGTTACATATTACTAACGAAGAATTGGATACCTTGCATATAGGTATCTTTTACTTAAAAAATACCTATAGATCTTTTTTCTAACAGTAAGTTTGTGTCAACAGTTTTGTATCGTAAAGTAACAATATTACAAACACGAATAAATAACATTATTGAAAAAAAATTTAAGGTGATGTTCAAACTGACGACCATTTTATCTGATGCAAAATTGGCACATCTTTGTAATTCGTTGAATAGCGTTTAAGAGAAGCTTTGTTCTCGTTCGCAGATTTCGAAAGGCTAAATGAATTGCCTCTCGAAGTTCTGCAATGCTGTCATTTTTTGGCTCATCAATTTCCTTCTCTAACCTCCAGTCTCTTTTATCACAAGGGATAATTTCTTTCAGTGCACAAGCTGAGCTTCTTTACATTGTATAAAATGAGGTAGCTTCCACTATATGTTCGCTTCGATCTTTTAAACTACTCAACGGATTTTAATGCAGTTTTCAGCAATAGTTGAAGTGATTAAAGAGGAAGGTTTATAGTTATAATACTGAATGACAGAGAACAATTTATATCGGTACAGAGCTTGCAACGTGGAATATTCAAAAACATTAATTCGAAAGTTCTTCGAAATAGTGTTGGAGTTCCTCAGGGCTCAATTTTGGGCCCAATTTTGTTTCTGCTCTACATAAATGATATAGGATCTAGTGTGGATTGCTGTATGTTTTTGTATGGTGATGATGCCACTGCGGTTATATCAGATAAGAATTCGTCAGTTTTGGAGACGCGAATGCAGTATAATTTGGATAAATTATTTGATTGGTTCTCTATGAATTCACTACATGTTAACGCCGCAAAGACTAATTTTTCAATTTTTCATAACTATAATAACAATAGCAATCTCAATATCAATGTAACCCTCAATGGCACTCTATTACACAGAGTTGCTAGTGTTAAATTCTTGGGAGTTGTACTTGATGAAAACTTGAATTGGAAGGCTCACTGTCAAAGTGTGTGCACAAGAATTGATTCTTTATGCTACTTACTGAGAAATCTGAAACATGTTCTTTCTATTGAACAGATTTTACAACTTTACCATGCGCAAGTCTCTTCAAGACTGAGTTATGGGATAGGCTTTTGGGGAGCTTTCTCCGCTGCTAGGGATGTTTTTATTAGTCAAAAACGGGTGGTTAGGTGTACTGTTGGTGTCCCTCAGACGACTTCATGCAGGCGGTATTTTAGAGAATTGAAAATATTGTCATTACCATCGATTTTGATTCTTGAACTTGCCTCCTTGATATATCGAAACCGGGGAGGGTTTCTTCGGGCTGCTGACTTTCATGCTCATCCTACGCGCAACAATCTTAATTTGAGGTTGCCTAATTTTAAATATAGAATAGGTTTAATGTCTCCTTCCTCACTTGGAATCAGAGTGTTCAACAAGTTGGATAAAGTGTTCAGAAAATCTAAATATTTTCAAAAAAAGACTGAAAGAATATTTAGTCGATAAAAGTTTTTACAGTCTCGAGGAGTTTTTTCTGTACTGAGATATAGTATTCTATATTAAGCATATGTACTGAGATGTTGTATTGTATATTAGGTATATATGTGTATTGACTTATTCCATAATGTAATGACATTCTTACGGAATAAAAACCTTTATTATTATTATATTATTATTAAAAATAGTACAGAAAAGCCGAAAAATATATTTTTGTGCGCTTAAATCGCAAACGCTGGCTGAACCTTACGAGATAGATCAAATTACTGTACTACGGAATTGTATATCTTAAAAAGATTGATAGAAAAAGTCCGCATGGATATATTTATTTCCTAAGGATAACCATTTTACATATTACAAAAAAAAATGTGTTATTTACAAAGCTATTTCATACACTACAGTATTATTCCTCATCCAATTAACTGCCCTTAACAGCATTTCCTTCATTGAAAATAATGATTTCGACAATAGTTTTCACCTAGCATGTTTAATTGACCATGTGGGTAGTGCGAAAATTCTAGATTTAACGGTCGCCGAAAAATGATTAATTTCCAAACGAAAAACGCTAGCGATCTGAAATTTTAGTATGTTAAACAGAAAGCATAGATTCATGCCGGAACGAACTGAGAACTCCATCAGACATCAGGAAAATATTTTAGTATGTCAAAGCTGAATTGTCTGAATCTTCTGTATATATAGGCCAAGCTACAGAGATTTAGAATGAGCATTTTGTGCAAAAAGTGCAAGAAGAAAACCAGCTCCGCCATTGTTTGTAAAATAGTTCCACATGATATAGCGATATGTTTTTCACTCGACTTTATTATTCATATCTTTGTTATTAACAATTTTATGCAAAAAATTTTTGCAAGTTTTTTAGTTTTTTGCTTATAAAATTGAAACTACCAGAGTAATCGTGATGGTGTCAATAGACTTAATGTAGAAAATGAAAAGACGAAAAAAATGAGAGGTCGGATGACTCGATCAGACCCTCAGTCTATGGGAAAATCGAAAAAAACCGGCCAAAATGCAGTTTTTTCAAAAATTCATAACTCGGTTATTTTTTGAGTTGAAGCGTAGATCCTCCGGTCAGTATTATTTATCAATATAAACTCTTTTTTCGCGGAGAGCAGGAACTGTCCGATGCATAGTTTTCGATCTGTGGCCATTTGAATATTTGACTATGCAATTTTCCAGCAGACCTCAATGCGACAGGTATGGACCGATTTCAATTTACAAACAAAATTTCGAAAGTATAATTCTCATAGTTCAAAACGTTCATCTTGGTTTTACATGAAAACGCTGAGAAATATGTTAAAAATAAAGCTGAACATGACGATAAACGGCCGATAAATAACCGTCATGTTCAAAATGCCGACGCTTTCGAATGTCATACTTCTCCTTGCCTGCTGCTCTACCCCCACTCTTCAACTACTCTCACGCGTTCGGCCCTTTTTCGTCATTTTCAGCTTTATTTTTAACATATTTCTCAGCGTTTTCGTGTAAAACCAAGATGAACGCTTTGAACTATGAGAATTCTACTTTCGAAATCTTTTTTGTAAATTGAAATCGGACCATACCTGTCGCATTCAGGTCTGCTGGAAAATTGCAAAGTCAAATATTCAAGTGGCCACAGATCGAAAACTATGCATCGGACAGTTCCTGCTCTCCGCAAAAATAAAGTTTATATTGATAAATAATAACCGGAGGATCTACGCTTCAACTCAAAAAATAACCGAGTTATGAATTTTTGAAAAAACTGCAGTTTGGCCGGTTTTTTTCGATTTTCCCATAGACTAAGGGTCTGATCGAGTCATCCGACCTCTCATTTTTTTCGTCCTATAATTTTTAGCATAAAATTGTTAATAACAAAGACATAAATAATAAAGTCGAGTGACTATATATCATGTGGAACTATTTTACAAACAATGGCGGAGCTGGTTTTCTTCTAACACTTTTTACATGAAAAAATCTATGTAGCTTGGCCTAATAGTCAAATTAACAAACGAGACGAAAACTATCATCTGCATGGTTATTTTCAACCCAAATTACATACTGAAAGCAATTTTCGAACGAGAAAAAAAATTTTGATTTTCGAAAAATTTTTCTTCGAGATATGATACAAATTTTCAACATTTTATTTCTGACTGATAATCGGTTTAATTAGGTTATTTCAATTGAAAATAATGATTTCGACAATAGTTTTCACCTAGCATGCTTAGCTGACCATGTGGGTGGTGCGAAAAATCGAGATTTAACGATCGCCGAAAATTTATCTTAGAAGATATCAGGGATTTAAAAATCAGAGGCGCGCGGAGAAGTCGTGTAGTGGAGACCTCCCTCTAGCTGGATATTTAGGGTTTTGTAATTCCAGAATGAACCACCAGCATTCGTAAAGCAATTTAGGCCTTATAACAGAAGTGGTTTAAGATTTACGCGTAAGTGAATTGAATGTACGTCACTATTCGGAATTAGGCAGGTAGATACTAGAACGCTCCAAGGGTGAGAATAATGAAATAGAATTTCACATACCAGCACGCCTCGAAGACAGAATAATTGAGGATTTGGAAGCTATCGCTATAATAGCGTTATATCTGAACACCATTTCATCTTCGAAATAATGTGATATTTTAATGAAGTTCGCGAGTTTAAATGACAAGAGCCCCCCTTAAATATTTTTTTATTTTATTTTAATTTTATTATTAATTATTAAAGTAAAAATACAACTGAGTATTTTGGGAATATTTCAAGTGCCGTTCTGTTGCCATTATTGATATCGAACAAAAATGGCCAAATAATTGTTGTATGGGAGCCCCCTTGAATATTAATTTTTTTAAATTATTTGTTGTTGAAGCAGCAACAGATATACATAATTTGTGAAACTTTAACTTCAATTTTTTAAAAATAATATATTTTTTTAAATTTCTCAAATTTTTTACTTTATTATAATTTATTATTTGGATTTTTTTTTTAAATTACCTATTCAATTCGATTAATATGAACCACAAGAAATAACTTTGATTTCTTAAAAAAATATTTCTTCTGAATGTTTTTCAATTTTTCTCATTTTTCATTTTATTATAATTTGTTATTTGAAATTTTTTTTTTAAATTACCCATTTATTTCGATTAGTCGAGCCGAAAATTTTGTTGTCAATCAGTTTCAACCTCGGAAAATGCCACGTTTTAAAAATCGCGATTGTTGTATGGGAGCCCCCTTGAATATTCATTTTATTTATTTTTTATTTGTCGTTGTAGTGGCAACAGATATACATAATTTGTGAAAATTTCAACTGTCTAGGTATCACGGTTCTTGAGAAACAGGCATCTACAAGAATTACCTATTTTGCATTGTTCGAATCTCATCTTCGTTGTGGTCTTCCCTTCTGTGGTTCATGTAATTCTTCACAACTTAACACCATTCGCAAATTGCAGAAGGGAGCAATTCGTTGCATGTTTGTACTGAAAAATAGGGCTCATTGCAAACCTTACTTCAAGAAAAATGGAATTTTGAAGCTTCCTTCTTTATATTTACTTGAATCTGTGTGCTTGATTCATAAGTATTTCCATGCCGTACCCTTGGTGCCACAGCACGGGTATTCCACCAGGTCTTCGGGACATCATGTTCACCTCCCTTTTCCTTCCCCTGAATTAACAAAAAAGTCCATCATTTACAATGCTAAGAAAACTCACAATCACCTTCCAGATGAATTAAAATCTATAGCTTCCTTGGCCAATTTTAGAAAACGAACAAAATATTATTTTCTTGATGAACCTTATTACTCTGTAGAGGACTACTCTTCTGAGCACTGATCGATCGATATGACCAAATTGAATAACACAGGCATCAGCTTCGATTGAGGAGGATTTGACACTCTCGGTTCTATTGTAAAGTTTGTATATATTTTGTATGGAAATGTGGTGTGATTTTTATTTCTAGGTATTACATTGTTTAGTTTGTATACTTTTTGATTGATGTGTGTTTATTTTTTTGTTTTACATTGTTAATTTACTATATTTTTCGCTTTGTCAATAAAGTGTATAATTTTAAGCCAATAAAGCATATTTTGATTTGCTGACTGATTGATTTGACAGCCCGGTGACAGACAGGGGTTACGTTTTTACTCTTTGGGTACGGAACCCTAAAAATGTTAAATTTAGGGTAGAAGGAAAAATCATACATATGCATTAGACGGGAGTGAAGTGCCTTTTCTACGAGAGGAAAAGTGATACTGTCCTCTCTAGTAATGCAAATAGCTATTACATTCACTGAAAGTATTGAGATAACTCCAATAGTTATTTATGTATCAAGGGCGTAAATAAAGCGTTTTTTGCCCGATGGCGCAAGTTGTTTTCCGAGACCGCAGGTCGAGGAAAACAAGCGACTGAGGGCAAAACACGCATTTACGCCCGTGATGCATACAACATTTTTTGCACGACCTTAAAAGTAATAAATTAAGAAGTATATTTTACGATGATTTTGATAACAATAATGTTCATAGAGATATTCTTAAAATCATCTCAGCTGTGGTTTAAAATAATTATAAGGTATCCTTGGAAACGCGCATCATATTCTATAACTAGCGTCTAAATAAATCCAACTGACAAATCTATTTGAATTAGATGACATTTCTAAAACTTTTACTCTAAATAATTGCAGTAATTTTAAGATTGAAGTAAATATTGGCAAAAAATAGTATTGTAATGTTTATTTAATAAAATATGAGTTATATGTTTCTCTGTTCTACAAAATTTCACTACCGGGCAAAAAAAGTTTTTTTCGCCCTAGGGCAAAAAAAGCCTTCTTTACGCTCTATTCGTAGGGCAAAAAAACAGCATTTTATGACCGGTCGTGCAAAATAGTTATTTATGTACCAAGTGCGTTATATAGATCCTAACGCCCGGAGGGTAACATTCGGCCCGAGGGATGAATGTTGCCCGATGGGCGTTAGGATCTAGTAACTCACGTGATGTATAAAAAATTTTATTTTTCACGAAAAAATTATTTTATTATAATAAAAAATCGATTTTAAAATCGGTTCATTGCTCCTATACTTTCCATTTTCCTTCTCAAAGTAGGCGTCATTTGTTGATATTTTGACGTTTGTGAATATTTTTGAAATCATATTTAGTAAATGTAATTGCTGCCTTCTTTGTGTAGTCTCATAGAAATAATGGAAATGAAAATATATTTACCCAAGAATATAATAGAAAATGCAGCCAAAGCTGCGAATAATTCATTGCCGGAGAAATCCAGAGTCGTATAAGACGAGGATTATGAAGTATTTAATCAATGGAAGTTGCTTCAGTTGTCTTCTTACAATGAGCGGGCGTTATGATCCATAATGCCCGCTCATAACGCCCTATGGCATAATGAGTATATTTATAGCAACCGTATCTAAGGTAAAATCAACAAATAATATTCTAGTGTAAAATAAATAAAAAATTTGTATCAAAAATTCGAACGCGCATAAAATTTCGATTCGAGTGGAAATTTGTGAGAGAACGTCATCACAATCTCGCACGATGTGAAAACCAAGGATCGAAATTTTACTTTCTTAGCAAATAATATAAAAATATAACTTTCGCCGTCAAATCCCAGCGAAAACAATGCATCGTTATATCGATCGATGACGACGCGACGTACCTAAACCGACAGAGATGATTTGCACACAATTACGGTAAAATTAGATTCCGAAGGAACCGAAAAAGATCGACTTCCTCTTCTCGCCAAGACGGCCTAGATGTTTCCTCGTTCATTAGTCGTCTTGATTGCGGTTAATAATGCCATTCAGCCGGATATTTCAAGGCGACATCGCCCGTCGAACAGAATCGATTTCAACGGGTAGAAAATTGGAAAAATGAGGTACGAGGGCGTATCGTGAAGTGAACGGACCAGGAGAATCGTTAAGCATGAGGTAGTGAAAAAAAAAGATGGAAAGAAGTTCATTTCACTATATATTATGTATTAAAAGTAGGCATAATCAAATAACTCAACAACATTAATATGAAAATATATATTGGGAACATTATGTATATATATATATATATATATATATATATATATATATATATATATATATATATATATATATATATATATATATATAATAAAGTTTAAAGTTTGAAATAAAACACACTTGGTTTGAGTTTCAGCATATAAAAATATTTAGATACTGTATTTAGCAGTATAGGATAGTCGACATGTTTCGAGTTATGAACTCATTATCAAGACTGACTACAGGAGAGTATTACATCTTATTTTATAAAACAGACAAAAGCAAAGGTGAAACCTGAAAATCAATTTGTTCGTTTACAAGGAGTAATTGACTATTATGGGCGGAACTTATTTCGAGAATTTCAAGAACGTCAAGCCGCTTTCCTTTATTACCTGATTGCAACAATTGGGTTTTGTTCAAATCCAGGAAATGATTAGATTTCAATGTTCGGAGAAGCCAGTGGTATTTTATTTTGTAAAATTGACTTTTTATGTTCTTCAACACGAATGTTTACATTCCTTCCTGTTTGTCCAATATAGAAAGCAGGACATTCGTCGCAAAATATTTTGTAAATACCACTGTTTTCTCCGATTTCAGATTTTTCTTTATTATTGACCAAGAATGACTTCAAGTTTCTTTTATTTGTACAAATTGTTTTAACGTTATTTTTCGATAGTCTGTTACAAATTTTGCTACTCATCTTCCAGGATTTCAAGAAAACTCAATTGTTGCATTCAGGCAACAAAGGAAAGCGTTTTGAACTTTTTAAAATTCTTGAAATAAGTTCCGCCCATAATAGTAAATTACCCCTTGTAAACGAACAAATTAATTTTCAAGTATCACCTTTGCTTTTGTCTGTTTTATAAAGTAAGATGTAATACTCTCCTGTAGGCAGTCTTGATAATGAATGAGTTCATAACTCGAAACATGTCGACTATCCTTTACTGCTAAATATAGTATCTAATTATTTTTACATAGTGAAACTTAAGCCAAGTGTGTTTTATTTTTAAGTTTAAACTTTATTCTTCATGATGTTTCACCAGGTGATGTGCGAGAATTCAATCTCAGTTATATATATATATATATATATATATATATATATATATATATATATATATATATATATATATATATATATATATATATATAGATAGAAAGATAGATAGATAATATTTATTGGTGTAGATACTGAAAATTACATACATATACTAAATATACATACATCATATCGTATACGCAGCACAGTTTTACACAGGTCAGTCCAGATACACGAAATCAAACTTAATTAAAAAAATTAACAAATTGACAACGAATCACAAATATGAACACTTAAAGAAGTCATGCATATCATATAAAACATTTTCAATAATAAATTTCTTCACATATACCCTAAACCTGATCACAGGCATTGAACGCACTTGCGGGGGAAGATGATTAAAAAATTTCCAGGACCAGTAGTTGGGTCCATTGAGTGATTTACTGAGTCGATAAAATTTCAATCGAAAGTTTTGCTTATGCCTTGTATCATGCACATGGCAGCTTTCACTTGTAACTGCTAAGTGTGCATTATCTCTTGCATAACACAGGCAGACATAAACAAACAACCCTGGAAATGTCAGGATCTGGAGCCGTCTGAAAGCATCCCTACAGCAATCCCTATAACCAATACCTGCCATTATTCGAATGACTCTACGTTGCATCCGAAAAACCTTATCTCGCCCAGAGCAATGGCCCCAGGCCAACAATCCATATCTTAAATGGGATTCAAAAAGTGCGGAATAGGCGATCCTTAATACATCTGCTGAAACAGATGTAGATAAATTACGAATTACAAATATGTTTGCACACAATTTAGATGTCAAAAATTCGGTTTGTATAGTCCAGGTTAACGCAGAGTCAACGTATACGCCCAAAAAGGAAGTACTTTCTCTTTCATTAGATCTCAGGCTGAAAACAATCTCTTTAGTTTTATCCACATTCAAACACAAGCGATTTTCAGTGAACCACACTTGCGCTTTAGTCCGGGCATTTTGCGACATTTCTCTGACACAGTCCAGGTCCCTTCAACTTACAGATAAGCAAGTATCATCAGCATACAGCACTGACACAGCCAGGGGCACGTAATCAGGCAAATCATTAATATATATGAGAAAAAGTATAGGGCCAATAATTGAACCCTGGGGAACATCTATTGTTACCCTTCTTTCATTTGATTGCTGGCGTCCACAGCGTACTACCTGAAACCTATTCGACAGATAGGACGATAAGAGAGAAATAGCTGATTCAGTGAATATATATATATATATATATATATATATATATATATATATATATATATATATATATATATATATATATATATTATTAGGTATTAAAGTATGAGAATTGTTCATGAATAGATGCACTAGTAACTTCACCAAAATTATTTATTAATTAAATCACAAAAGTATTTCGCAGCTTAGCTTAACGTCGAACAGAGGAGACTGTGTACTCGTTCAAGCCCGCATTGACAATGAATCAACCCAATGCATCACATCGGGGCATGAACCCGTCATCATCTCCCGGCTCGAAAGCGGCGACAAGGTCAGCTTATGTAACCATTCTCAAATTCATGAATCACGTACTCATTCTTTTGATGATTCTAACAATATATATATATATATATATATATATATATATATATATATATATATATATATATATATATATATATATATATATATATATATATAACATATAAGTATATACAGTCTTGAAAGTCAGGACTTATGGAAAAATTCTTTCTCATCAAGGATATTTATTTAAAATTTTTCAAGTTAAATGGTATCCGAATTATTGGCGAAAAACCATACGTATTATTGCAATTGTTTATGTATCGCTTTGAAATTTTCCCATATTGTTCTAGACGCCATTCCGAATCCAATAAGCCCCCCGCTCGTATGTTTAAAATTAACACGTTTTCTAACTTTTGGACCGGACTAAAAAAAAATAAGCTCGTAACAACATCATTGCCCCCTCCCCCACCAATTTCCATCCACATAGACTATAATAGGAGTGGGACGAAATTACGGAACAGAGCTCGTTAGCATTTTCGCGAAACTCCATGAATTATTCAAAAATGTAAATATCACGTTATTATCGAAATAAATAGAGATACCTACCGGCCGACGAATCCAACCGTGATATTTCGATAATCAACAAAAGTGAAATTTCCGGAACGAAAATGAATTTCTTGCGTGCTAGACGAAATCGGAAAGAGTGATGAATGTTAAATAACTGACAAGGGGACAGGGGAGTCGTTCAGTTACTGAAATAAAGCGCTTCAATTTTCCAAAATATTGAAATTACTCTTACAGTGAATTTGAACAAGAAAAGTTATCCAGGAGTTGAAGAACTGATTATTAGAATGCTAACATCGTGAAATCCGACGTTTCGATTTTATTACATATCATCAGTGTAAAAAGAGGGAGTTGCGGAACAAATCGCCCATTGAAGTATTGACAGCTACGGCTAAACTGAACGTATTGGGACCTTAATAAATAGTCAACACAACAAAATAGACGCTATAGAGTCCCCTTCTGTTGAATAGCGTAGTAAACGAATTGCTGAAAATTTCTACGAGACTTCGATTGATGTTAAGACATTCAATCCGTTTTTGCAGGTATTGAAGCTTTGTGCATCTCTACAACCCCTTTGAATTCACTTAGGGGGTTAAGAGATGTACGTAAAAAATGTAGGGATAATACGACTTTAGTGATGGACCTTGGTCGCTCACACTTTTTTTTTCTTACTTATAAAGGGGACGCTCAATCAAAGAGTGTTTGCAAACAATAAAAAACACTCTTGAATTCATAAATTTAAACAATTAATTTCTAACACAAGAAGCGCAAATTAGAGCTAATAATAATAAACTTTAGATTAATCAATAACAATTTCATTAGATTAGAAATTAAATCTGCCTTTTACTCTTCATTCGTTTTGTTATCTTACGACGAAGATTCATCGCCTTGATTTATTAATCCCTACAGTCAAACACGATTAACTTTTTTCTCAGATTTTCATTATCAAATCTCGACTTCACAATCCCATTAAGACACTACTTCAATTCTAGTTTGAATATTCGTTCTGTTGAAAGATAAAACGTTTATATCAGCGGTTCTCAAGCTGTGGGGCATGCTCCCGTAGAGGCCGCGAGCAGATTGAAGGGTAGGGGGGCAAGCATATCGAAGAGAAAATATTAAAAAAAAATTGATTAACAAACTAGAAGCAAAGCATAAACTCACACATACAAAACAACATACATTTCGACAAAATATCTAGTAATTAACTTATTAGATTAAAACAACTCACAAATCAAAACATTCTTAATCAAAATATAGTGAATTAACAAGAAACAAGAACACGTTTATTTGAACTCAATTTCCCCTATATTTAATCATATTTAATTAACATGTTCTCATTTCTTCATATGAATTTCCATCAAGCAAAGATTACTTCGATTAAAAAAAAAACAAATTTAATAACTGTCAGTGACTTCTTTGGGCTCCTCTTGCCGAGCAAGGCTTGATATTAGAAAAAAACACTCTCAGTTCTTGTTCCATATTTAGTTGAGATATATATTTTGTCTTCAAAGAAGTGGCTTCTTCACAGAAAATCTAGTTTAACAAAGGTAGGATGTTAAAAATGGTAATAGAAAGCGAAATCCCCTTGTTCCTAGTGCAGAAAACTCATCATCTACTGCCTAAAATTCAACGAGTGTATTAAAAAGGAACCATTATTTTTTAATTCAGAGGATAGGTGTTCCCAGATGTCAATAAATTTCCGCATTGTTGGTAATTTGTAAGGTTTATGGTATGCGTATTGTATACCATGAAAATTACGATTGAAAATTGAGCGGCGAATCCAGAAAAGTTGAGAAACGCTGGTTAAAATATAAAACGTTTATACTGTCGAAATTCCTCCGGTCCCCATTTTCACTTTCCACATTCAATCTCCTTCCTTTCATTCGATGAACCCCCGTTTCCGAGGTTTGGATTTTTTACACGAAGCCAGTGAAATATGTGAATAAACACAATGAGATCGGAAAAGATTATGCTAATGATAAAGAAAGTATATCTGCGTCAAATTCGGGATCGCTTTCACGGAATCAAAAATTCCTTTGTTGGATAATTTCATTGAAATGGAAATTCTCATGTTTATAAACATAAGAACAGTCGAGTACTGTACATATTTGAATTAATTCATTATTTTTCTACGCGATGTTATTTTACGATTACAGCATGAATTAAATCTTGAATCGTTCATTAATAAACCGTAAATTTAATTTACTATGTTAAATATTATTGACATATATTGGAACAAAGTTTATTATCGTACGTTATTTCAAGGCGAGTGAAATATAGGTCTAAATCTGTGTCCGTCACGACCGTCACGAAAGCGTTGATACGCGTGCGCGTCTGCTGTAATCGTATATGCGTAAGTGTTACTCATAACCTCTCTTATTCATTTGATTATTCCCAAAGGTTGTTGTTATTGTTATTAATCATTTATATCATTTCTGAAAGGTGTTTTTTCCTAAATCTTTCTAAATACTCAACCAAAAATAATAATTCATATACCATTTTAAAGCTTAATTTCCATGCCTTTGGCGAAAAATATAAAAAAAATAAAATAAATTGTTTTTTCATCAATAACGATACGAGCGCCATCTGTTGACTGTGTATTCTACTATATCTACAGTACTAGTGAAGCGAACATGTTTCAGTAGAAGTTGAGGATAGCGATGATGACATCAGGTAAGTAAAAGTGTAAATTTTAGTAAGATGTAAGATAGGAGTACCTCAGTGTATAATAATTACAGTTTATATTTTCCAAGATTTATCTACTATTTATTCGTTTCATGATAATTAATGTTAAGAATGAATAATAAGAGGAATTAAATTCTCAGAATTAACAAAAAAGTAGTGATTTCAACATCAAATTTTCTAATAAAAAAATAATTGATGAAATGTTCATTTTCATAACTTAATTAAATTATTAATTTTATTAGCATATTATCTTTTTTTCTTTGTATAAATTACAGTCAACCGTTGTTAGTTTATTATTTTAACCGCTCTTTAATATAATAATAAATAGTGAAAGTCATTTTGTTCCAACCGATTTTGCAACACACCTCCCGTCTTTCTATTAAATCATAAATTTACATTTCTGCAATTAATGATTGTAAAACTTTTTTCTAATGGCATCTCTCATAAAATTTGTAACTCATCTTGACTAATTATATGCATATGATACACAGTTATCCAATAAGTTTGAAATAAACATCCTCCTTCTTTCAATAATAAAATGCTTTCTCTCTTCTTGCGCCTTGAAGTATGCAACACAATTTACAATTATAATTAAACTCTTAGTAAGTAAAGAATTATCCACCATTTTTTGACATTTCGAGCTTTTGGAATCCTAGTTTGCATATAGTAACTAAAATTATTGAATTAATTGAGGAAACTTTCTATCAGCTGTCGATCTACTCAAAAATGCTGTTATATTACTTTAAATAAGATATTAATTTACAATAGCATCTTTTATAATTATTTACAGAGTCCATCTTGAACATATTCGAAGACAGTTCCTTTGACCGGCTTACGGTAAGAGTTGACTGGTAAAAACATCACGTAACTATTGTCAAATTATATGAGGCTTCCTCGGAATATTGCAACGAATTTTTATCGGTACGTTGTGAAAGATAATATTGAAACAGGAAGTGATTTATGTCTTTTTTTAACTATAAGATTTCTACGTCTTTTGCGGGAACAAATATAAAAGTTCAATATATATTAATAAGAACAATTGAAATATTTGTTTTTGTATTGAATCATGACATGACATGACAGAGAGAAAATAGTTAAATCATATGTTCAGCGCTAAAGAGTATGAAAAGAGAAAAAAGTTTAAAAACATATTAAAACAATGGTTAAAAATAACAATTTACACATTTATTATAAGAAATAACGCATGACGCACGTTTCGGTGGAACTTCACCTTCTTCAGATGCTAATGGCAAACTAACTATGATTCTCTGTTATATCGAAAACAAGAAATGACAAATTATGTAGAAGAGGTAAATACAAAGATGGTTACAAATAATTATTAGAAAAGGAAAAACCAATTCTGAACTGCTAGTCAGGTAGTTCGGTAATTTTGAAAAGATTAAGAAGGGGGCTTGAAGTATGATCGATTTGGCTATTCAATAGGAGACCGGAATGCTTGTATTTATTTATCTGTAATGATTCTAAAAAATTGTGTTTAATTCCCTTACTTTCAGTATTTAATATTTTAAAATCGAAATTGAATGTGTGATTTTCTTGGATTAAATGGTTTGCATAATGTGAATCCGACTTCTGATTAACAAAGCTACGTTTGTGTTCTGAAATTCTAGTTTGAAAACTTCTGAAACTTCTACCAATGTAAAACTCATCACAATCGCCACAATTAATTTTATAAACTCCTGATTTATTATCTTTATGAACTTTGGATTTATTATTTTTTATATGCTTTCCTAAATTATTACCGGTACGATAAGCAATGTTAATTTAGGAAATCATATTGAAAATAATAAATCCAAAGTTCATAAAGATAATAAATCAGGAGTTTATAAAATTAATTGTGGCGATTGTGATAAGTTTTACATTGGTAGAACTTTCAGAAGTTTTCAAACTAGAATTTCAGAACACAAACGTAGCTTTGTTAATCAGAAGTCGGATTCACATTATGCAAACCATTTAATCCAAGAAAATCACACATTCAATTTCGATTTTAAAATATTAAATACTGAAAGTAAGGGAATTAAACTTAATTTTTTAGAATCATTACAGATAAATAAATACAAGCATTCCGGTCTCCTATTGAATAGCCAAATCGATCATACTTCAAGCCCCCTTCTTAATCTTTTCAAAATTACCGAACTACCTGACTAGCAGTTCAGAATTGGTTTTTCCTTTTCTAATAATTATTTGTAACCATCTTTGTATTTACCCCTTCTACATAATTTGTCATTTCTTGTTTTCGATATAACAGAGAATCATAGTTAGTTTGCCATTAGCATCTGAAGAAGGTGAAGTTCCACCGAAACGTGCGTCATGCGTTATTTCTTATAATAAATGTGTAAATTGTTATTTTTAACCATTGTTTCAATATGTTTATTAATTTACACCAAGTATCGGCCCAATCAATCCAAAAAAAAGTTTAAAAACAACAACAAAGCATGAAAAAAATTCGTGAGGAACTTCGGGGTCCTCTCGACAGCACACGATTTTTCTGCCCATATATTGAAGAATCTATACGTTAGCTGTCACCTAACCCAAAATTCATACACTACAAGTTCTAAACACGTTAAAATATTTAGGTTAAGCGAAGAAACACTAACATAATATTGCAAGAAACTTAGAGGTACTTAATCATAAGTCTGTTGAATAAGTAACTCTGCAGAGTTCATAGGTTTCTCGGCGAACATCCTAAAATATTCAAGCTTCGATTATATTCTGAATTTCAATCTTACATTAAACCGGTGTCGAAAAATTAATTGACAAATTGATAGAAATAAACAAGATACATTTGAACTAAATAGGTTGACAGTTTGATAGTTAAAATCCGCCATTGACAGCAGGACGGTTCAACCCTGTCCGGGCCCCTAGGCAACAACCCTGTCCAGGCCCCAGGTCTTTTCAAGTTGATAAAAGGATGTAAGTAACTTCCAGAAAATCTACTTCAGGTATCTTGTTACTTCAAAGTCTTATGTGATATTGCAACAACATGGTTTCTTTGACTTGATGCTGCAGCATCACCTTACCTGTCTCGTTAGCTTTATTGAAATGGTCTTAATGAATAGGTTATAGATAAGTGATGAATGATGATCCAGGTTGCATGATGGTTTAGGAAAGAGAAATTAGACGGGACGCGGTTATTTTCAATTTAATCTTGTTAAACGCAATAAAATACAATAAACGAAAGAAAACAGTCTTGTTGAGTACAAATTGGAAAAAGTCAACTTCCAAGATATTTATTGGTAACTGAGATTGAATTCTCGCACATCACTTGGTGAAACATCATAAAGAATAAAGTATAAACTTTAAAATAAAAACGCTTGGCTTATGTTTCACAATATAAAAAATATTTAGATACTGTATTTAGCAGTAACGAAAAGTCGACATGTTTCGAGTTATGAACTCATTATCAAGACTGATAATCTTGATAATGAGTTCATAACTCGAAACATGTCGACTTTTCGTTACTGCTAAATACAGTATCTAAATATTTTTTATATTGTGAAACATAAGCCAAGTGTTTTTATTTTAAAGTTTATACTTTATATTTATTGGTTTTGTACAGTACAGTAAGTTTAAATATTAACTTTTCTAACTGTTTTAGAAACAAAATCGTTTAAAACATCTTGGAAGTTGACCCTTTCTAATACATTATTTTCAATGACCATTATCGACAATGAATTCAAACGGTTCTGAGACATTGTTGGACGAAGACAGTTCATTAGTTCTACTACTCTGTACTAGATGGTTCTGTATGTATGAAGTATATCATCAGTCGACAACATGCGTCGAAAGAGAGCAATAATATTGTTGAGGAATTTCATACAAATTTTCAAATAAAATTTTCATTCAATGAAATTTTTTTTTCTTGGTGCGTGTACGTGCCCCCAGTCGATACGAGGCCCCTAGGTAGTTGCCTACTCTGCCTAATGGTTAATCCGGCCCTGATTAACAGGATGCAGCACAACATTTGTATTTATAATTAATTGATAACTTCCACCAACTTGAAGCTGGTCTACCCAAAATTACGGGGGACTGCATTCTGCACGTACACCATTTGTGGTACGATCTATGGCCGGTAGAGTGCGTGCCAACAGTACTCTTTGTGAATTAGAGTAGTTACAGCTATGAAGCTGAGAGGTCGCAGTTTGGATTATCGTACGTTTGTCTAACGTCATGCTTTTGTGTTGTTGAGATTGTGAACAATAATAGTTGTTCTAGGAGCCTTCATTGAGCATACAGATGAGTCAAAGATGTTGCTGTAACTGGACATGCCTCTCATGGAGGAAGTCACTTAACACTTCAACTACAAATTAGTGATGAGCGATATCGTGAATTTCAAATCACGTTGTGAAACGTGACTAGGGATGGCAAAAAATATAAATATATCGATATAATCATCATATGATATATCGAAACCTATATATCGATACAAGCGATATATCTAAACAAAAATATCGATATTATGAAAAATATCGATATATCTTTTTATTATATTCAAATCATTCAAATCTAAAGTTTTTGAAACGTAAAGTAGGTCTGAGAAAATATTGAAAGGTAATACATTAAAAAAAAGTGTATTTTTTGATTAAGTAAGTACAAGTTAAATTTGTTAAAAGTGTTCTACAAAATCGCATGTTTTTACAAAAAAAATGAAAATGTATTTTTTATTACAATTTAGTCAAGTTTACAATTAAATGTCTCACAGGTCACAGGAAGTAGACGGTTTGCCTGCATTTGTGATTTTGTGGATTAGGTGAATAGAATACATCAGTTCCACAAATGCAAGTTATCAGGCAAAGAGCTCAAAAATAATAATTTGGAAAGCCTACTTCCCGTGAGACGGTTACGACTTTTAGTAGCTGTTGCTCCGGCTTTTGAAAATAGCCTCTCGCTGGGGACCGACGTTGCTACAACACAAAAATGTTTTGCCGCCACTTTAAATAAGTTGGGATATTTATTTATTTGGAGTCAATCTTTGAAAATGTTTCCAAATGTTACTTCTCGGAGGAGCCATATTTTCAGGACCAACAGTCACTTTATATTTATGTAATAAATCAAGTTTACTTTAATTTCAACTTCACTAAACTTTTGAACAATCACACTATCATTTATTCACAGCAAACACTTTCGAAGCTCTTTGCAGATTGCAGAAAAATATTTGTTGAGGTGTATTTATAAACTTTGGACGGGAATTCCACGACAAAAATTTTCGGGGAAGAACTTAATTCCGTTCAAGTAATTCAAAGGAATCCCGATTATAGCCGATAATTCGGGTACCTATCGTATCAAATACAGGTACCTACTAACTTATTTGCGCTTCTCTACGCTAGATGGTGCTAAGAAATTTAACAAACTAGATTGAAATTTCGCCAAATTGTGGTGTGTGCAATTTGCAATTAATTAGTTTTTTGATATAGGTATTTACACTAAAATATCGATATATTTTGCGATATATCGAAACTATTATATCGATATTTATATATCGATCTATTTGAAAAAATATCGATATATTGAATATATCGATGTATCGTTGCCATCCCTAAACGTGACTGTGACTTTTAAATATCAGTGATGTTAAAGCGTGACGTGATCACGGAGACGAATTGTAAATTTTCTGATAAATACAAGCATTTAATTTGAAGTATCGTAAATATTTAAAGAAAGGTAATTAGTATGTTGCATGAGTTAAAGTGTTTATTTAACTATAAACAGCTTAAAAAACAAAATAATTAGAACTGTAATGAAAAATATAATCAAATTTTCAAGAAAATATAACAAAACATGAAGCATAAGAAAATAAATAAAAAACTATTGGTTGGATCCTGAAGGATAATTTCACTTTGCACAAATTACAGGATGCATTGTTTTCATCGACCTGAGTGAAGAGTGTCCAAAGCCCCCTAGTTTTACGCATATTCATCTTAAAAATTATTTTCACACACTTCACGGGGAAATAATAGTCAAATATTAAGTATAGGATCTATAATATCAAATATAGTAACGATATTGAGAACGAAGTAACAACTTACGACTTAAGATATTCAATTCATATCAAATATCAGTAGCAATATCAGGCACGAAGTCGCATATCACCCTGAAATATCGCCAGGCAGATATCACATCTTTGAACTGTGACATCAATTCACGCTTTTTATCACATCTTTGAACTGTGATATCAATTCACGCTTTTTATCACATCTTTGAACTGTGATATCAAATCACGCTTTTTATCACGGGAAGGGAACTGTGACTACCTGTGACTTTTTGATATCAGTGATTTAATCACAGTTCGTGAAATATCGCTCAACACTACTACAAATCATTCAGAAATTCTCAACCACTGATAAATATCGATCGATTTCACCGCCATCTATTGTAGAGCTCCATCAAAGTAGATAACATTGTAACTTGTAACAGGCAACATTTGTACGTATCAAGATCCATAGGCATCTGAAAATAAGAATGCAGCGCCAATGTGGCCAGTCGTAGAACTATAAATATTGACATTGGAATATTTATGTTGTATTTGTTGTGTGCTTATTTGTGTTTTTGAAATATAATTTTACCATAAATATAAAGACTTTTCAGGCTTCTTTAGTGAACAAGTGTGTTACTGTGTATGTATTCTCATTGCTATTGAGGCGATAGGTGATTATCATCATTTGTTTTGTAGCCAAATTGAGAGAAATCTTAGGTTAGATCATGAGATGCATATCTTAATTCTCTGATTGACTCGTTCAATATGTACTCTAGCAGCTGCTATTTTGGCATTCAACAATGCTTCTTCTGTAGTCAACTGTTTTTTGACTTTCAAAAATGGTGGCCTGATCAACTTTATTTTAAACTGTTGACAAATATCATCTATCAAGAAACCTTTGTCCACCATAATAGCATCCTGTGAGCTTTCTAACTTTAAAATTAAGTCACTTTGTTGGAAAATCGTTTTATCAGATGCTCTTACCCCATATGGTTCACTAATATAAGTAATTAAACCTCCAGGGGAAACACCTGTCATGAATTTCACTGTGTTATTAGATTTATACTGAGAGTAAAACCTGATCCTGCAGCGAAGGCACTTTGGTTTCTGTATAAAAATTTCTGTACAGTCTAAGATGATTTGAGTATTTTGAAAACTTTCAAAACATTTTGGCATGTTTTTCTGTATTTCAGAACATTCTGGGAATCTTATTACACAACTAAGAACTCTACTCATAATGGGTAGCATTTCATAAATATATTTTTGGCATAATTCTTGTGAAATACCAAATAAAAGAGATAATGTCACATATGTAAGGTCACATTTCAATTTTGTCAATACTAAAACAATACGCTGTTTGATTGTTAATCTATGTGACCGTTGATCACTGTAAACAGATTGTACTGCTTTTACTATTGTATCTAATAGTTTTATATTATTGAGACCAGTGAAACTGTTTAGAGCACTATCTGTAGTTATCAGATCACACAAAGTAGATACTTTAGGAGTATTCCTTTTTCCCTTCTACACAAACACGATATTTATCACCAGCAAGAGGAAAAGCATGGAAATTCACATTTGAACATTTCTTTTCCCAGGAAGAACACTGAGGAACTGAACAATAACGATTCGAACGACTCATAGCTTTCAAAATGATTGCAAATAATAAATATTTGTAAAAAATCACACAAAAACAAACACAAAACAAAGGAGAACGTAAGAACTATGTCAAGATTTTTAGTTATTCTGATTGTCACCAGGCGGCGTAGCGCTTATTTTGATTCGCCTATAACACGTTTCTACTCGTTTGGATAGTTTGACCTATTGGATTCATATTAATAATTGACCGGATGAAGCTATAGATAATTCATTGAAGATCCAGATACAATTTGGGAATGAAATTGTCTTGTCCAGACGATGATAAATGAGGAAGTTGGAAAATTGATTCCATTTTCTTTCAACTTCTATACAAGTAACTAGGAAATTGATGAACTCTTCAGAAAGTTTCAAAGTTGCTGATTTAAACGGCGAAGAGATAAGATACATCCATCAGACTGTTGGTCGGGCAAAGTTTTTTCAATAATACGGTTTCATCAATTTTTTTACTAGAAAACGAGACATCCGCATCAAATCAACCCGTTTAAAAATAATTTTGTACCTTTGCATCTTTAATTTTTTCGTTATTTTCGCATGCATAAATGAAAAAATTAAATATTTAACAACTGAGATTGAATTCTCGCACATCATAAGGAATAAAGTATAAACTTTAAAATAAAACACACTTGGCCTAGGTTTCACTATATAAAAATATTTAGATACTGTATTTAGCAGTAAAGAGTAGTAAACATGTTTCGAGTTATGAACTCATTATCAAAACTGACTACAGGAGAGTATTACATCTCATTTTATAAAACAGACAAAAGCAAAGGTGATACCTGAAAATCAATTTGTTTGTTTACAAGGGGTAATTTACTTCGAGAATTTCAAGATAGTCAAGGCGCTTTCCTTTGTTACCTGAATGTAACAATTGGGTTTTGTTGAAATCTAGGAAATGATTAAATTTTATACAATGTTCGGAGAAGCCAGTGGTATTTTTATTTTGTAAAATTGACTTTTTATGTTCTTCAACACGAATGTTCATATTCCTTCCTGTTTGTCCGATATAGAAAGCAGGACATTCGTCGCAAAATATGTTGTAAACACTACTGTTTTCTCTGATGTTAGATTTTTCTTTATTATTGACCAAGAATGACTTCAAGTTTCTTTTATTTGTACAAATTGTTTTAGCGTTATTTTTCGATAGTCTGTTACAAATTTTGCTACTCAAATTCGGCACATAATTTATTGGGAAGTATATTCGTTCTTCATTGATAGTTTGCGTAGGGTATATAGAATGAGACAGATTCTTTATTCGTTTTTTTCCCAATGAGCTTATCGATAAGAAACTATTCCGTTCGAATCGAATCTCGACCTGCTTCGCCATCAGTAAGTACAAATATGTAATTCGCAAATAATTTTTTTCCAATAAAATAAATTGTATAATCTTTATTTTGGTTTGTTATTGAAGCGTGGTTTTTCAATACATAATTTGCGATGCACTTTGCTCGAAAAATAAAGACCCTAGTTCCACGCCACCTGTCGCCCATCTTTTACATTAATACTCGTAACAATAACCCAAAAAATAATCGAAATCTAAGTTCGAAACGTTTAAATTCCCGGACGATTTGATACGGTACGACTCAAAACACTAAAATCTGAGATCTAAACCATTCTCCCCGTGAATAACATCCCCATAACACAGCTAATTAGAATTCACTTTTACCACATTTAACCACTCCAATTCCCATTTAACGCATATATAACGGCATTCTAATCAACCCATTACTTCGGAATGATATACAGTTAAGATTCCCGGGTATCCTCTTAAATCCAATTCCAGGGGATCGATTCGCTCCTAATCCGATAACGCTAGGATTTCCAGAAAATCTCGGGACTCTCCAGACCCGTTTCTTCTTTACCGTATCCCTATTTTTACTTCATACGCGTGTTAAAGGCGGCAAGTCTTTGAAGTGTTTACGCTTCGTGCCGAAGAAAACCGTTGGGTCGGAACGTGTTTGGCCTTGTTGTGATCATCGTCTGTGCACCGATGCCGTGTTGGGCTGATTATCTGAATTATTAACAGTGACTTGTTGACTAATTTAGGTCAATGAATGCAGGAGTTTCATATGGCGTCTATACTCAAGTTAGGATCTAAAATTCCCTGAGAACTCCAGGATATTCCAGGTGTTGTTACTAACTTTCCAGGTGTATCGCGATACGATTTTCCTCTCGTGGACCACTCCTGTCATAGGTTTTTTTTTCTGTCAATATCGTAGACACACGAGTTCGATGGTGCGTATCCACCGACGAAAAGTTGACGACTTTTGTGTTGTCAACACGTGTTGTAACAAAAGTTTCTATAATTACCTCGTGTTAGCAACAAAAGTTGGAAACAAATGTTGGAAACCGTGTTTCCCTTTTTGGCGGTAAACATCAAAAGAATACTTATATATATATATATATATATATATATATATATATATATATATATATATATATATCATATATATATATATATATATATATATATATATATATATATATATATATATATAATATATATATATATATTATTATTATTATTATTATTTATTATTATTAATAACAATCAAATTTGTTACAGGTTTTCTATCTATAATATAATACTTATTTATATACCTAAATTTAAATTATAGACAGTGTAGTACAAATCAATAAATCAAAACAATTCAAACCAAATCAAACAGACAATTCAAGGTAAATAAGCAGAACATTCAAGGAAAATAAGTCAAAGCAATGTTGCAAACTTTTCAATATTATTCGCTATAAAGGATTTACATCTCTGGATATAACTTTTTTTGTTAAGTTCCACTCTTATTGCTATTGGTAAGATATTGTGAATTTTAACACCCAGATAGTCAATAGATCTAAGGCTTAAATTTGTAGTGCTATTAGGTATTTTAAGGTTTTCTTTAGCATTAAATCTAGTACTATAGGAATGACTGTTTTGCTCTCCTATTGTAGGATTTCGATATATATAATAGCAAACACTCAAAATAAATAATGATCTTGTTGAAAGGATCTTCTCATTTTATATATATATATATATATATATATATATATATATATATATATATATATATATATATATATATATATATATATAATTATGTATTCGAATTGTTGTTGCCTGTGAACTATTTCTAATCTCTTGATAATTATTAGCAATAACAGGATTGTTGAATCTCAAAAAACTCGATTTAATTAAAAAGTTGAAGTTTCGCCACGACATTAGTGGCTTTATCAAATCTTTTTCAGTTTTGATAAAGCCACGAATGTCGTGGCGAAACGTCAACTTTTTAATAAAATCGAGTTTTTTAAGATTCAACAAGCCTGTTATTGCTAATAATTATCAAGAGATTATATATATATATATATATATATATATATATATATATATATATATATATATATATATATATATATATATATATATAAATATCGAGTAATCTAATATTCCCACGATTTTAAGACGACGGAACCGGAATTGCTAAAGTAGTTATCCAAGAATATACGGACGCGCCGCCTGTGATTAATGTTTTGTTGGAAAAAAGCTCATCCATTTCAATTTCTTCGCGAGGATTTTTCGATTATCCGAGAAAGAAACATTCTCCGGAAGACGTAATAATATCACGCCAATTCCTTCTATTAGACGCACCAAAACGTGAACCCTGGAAATTGTTCTCAGAACATTATTATCTTGACTGATGGGACGAGGCACAGAAAAAAACTGTGTATGCCAAAAGAGTTACTTTTGTGGATTATATTATATTTTAGTTTTCACTTGTATATTATTTATTGATTTTACCTTAGATACGGTTGCTATAAACACACTCATTATGCCCTAAGGCGTTATGAGCGGGTATTATGGATCATAACGCCCGCTAATTGTACGAGGACAACTGAAGCAACTTCCATTGATTAAATACTTCATAATCCTTGTCGTATACGAGTCTGGATTTTCCCGGCAATGAATTATTCGCAGCTTTGGCTGCATATTTTCTATGATATTCTTGGGTAAATTCATTTTCATTTCCATTATTTCTATAAGACTACACAAAGAAAGCAGCAATGACATTCGCTAAATATGATAACAAAAATATTCACAAACGTCAAAATATCAACGAATGACATGCCTACTATGACAAGGAAAATATAAAGTATGGGAGCAATGAACCGATTTTAAAATCGATTTTTCATCATAATAAAATAATTTTTTGGTGAAAAATAAAATCTTGTATGTACCACGTGCGTTACTAGATCTTAACGCCCATCGGGCCACATTCATCCCTCGGGTCAAAGGCCCTCAGGCCGAATGTTACCATCCGGGCGTTAGGATCTCTATAACGCACTTGGTACATTAAAAACTAATTTATTCTTTCAATGGGGCTATAAGGAAATCAAAATAAATCTTGAAACTTGTTATTCACTTTCTTTGTCTATTCTAACAAAATAGCGATCTGTCAAGGCCATAGGGGTTCTATTAATAGGATGTTTCCAAATAAGTACGAAATTTTTTGGAGAGTGA
The DNA here is from genome assembly GCA_030704885.1 of Cynegetis impunctata. Classification (NCBI taxonomy): domain Eukaryota; kingdom Metazoa; phylum Arthropoda; class Insecta; order Coleoptera; family Coccinellidae; genus Cynegetis; species Cynegetis impunctata. Next base: position 174,704 of record JARQZK010005072.1, read on the forward strand.
TTCCTTGTCGAACATTAAAGGGGTTCTTTCATGTGAGAAAACGGTTTTAGGCCTATCCTCGACAAAGAAAAATCTCGGTAAAGAAATGGAATTTTATGTATTAACTCCACTTATGCATATTTTTGAAATTTTGTTGTGATCTTTTAGTTAGGTGAAACCTCTATTCCATTTTTTACTAAGAACTTTTACCAAAATGAAATGTCTTGATTTAAAAATATCTGTTGTAAAGAATGATTCAGTGCTTAACTTTTGCAACAACTGTCTTGTTTCCGTAAAAGCAATAGTTTCTTGATAAAACAATAAAATACAACATGGTGGTGCATGAACAGATCTACAAGAGGAGCCGAAAAAATATATGTAGGTGACTTTCGAGTCGCTTTGAGGTTTATGTAATAGTTCAAAGTTCAATGGGCATGTGGTACTTAGTTAAAAGTTGAATTGTGCGTTTTAAATATTAAATATAAATAATTATGCTAACGTTAATTTTTGGAAACGTGTAACTTTTCAAGGACACGACTAAGAGCAGGGGCATGTTTCTCAAAGCACTCATAACTATTATTAATAGTCAGGGAACTGATAATATTAGTGATTTTTAATAGAGAGCGTTTCTCGAAACTGGCGACCTATTTTAATAGTTTATAGTTAGTAAAACATTTTATGAGTGCAGTAGTCTAGTAATAATAGCTATTTTGTTTTTCAAACCTGTCAACCAATAAAAATTACTATTATTATGAGTGACTTTTCTACAAGTTCGGTGACACTTATAAATACAACTATCTGTAACTGTTAGCGCTTTAAAATTTTCCCACCAGCAAGTCATACATCTGTAGAAATGTCTTCTTCTGAGAGTTCAGATGACGAACATGTAGTTCTTGTGAGAAACGCCAAAATATATAGAGAAAGGTTTAATTATGAAATAATGGAAGAAACGTATCAATTTAATGAGATTTAGAATGCCAGCACAAAAATTTTATAATCTAGTGCAGTGGTTCTCAACCTTTTCACCACTGAGGACCACTTGTACATTTCAGAATTCTTGGCGGACCACTTAGATATTATTATCAATATTTTCCAATAATAGATAAAATGAGATGAACACTGAAGTTTTACTAATTAATTTATTATTTACAAAATAAAAAAAGAAAATACATAGTGAAAGACAAAAGAAATATAAAAAACAAAATAAAAAGTCATAGATAGCGCCAAATTAAGACGTTAATGACTCCCTAGGTCTTGCTTCTCACTTGAAAGTTTCTCAATATTTGGCTCGAAAGAAGTTAACGCCAGTCTCATAGGAGCATTAAAATTTAGCAACCTATTTCTGTGTTTATTCTTGATGACACATAATGTTGATAATGCTGCCTCACAGAGATAAGTGGAATGAAAAAAATAGGCAGACGCATTAATTTACGTCTCAAGAGCCAAGATTTTAATTGTTCATTTTATGACTGTTCACTTCGCGGACCACATGAAAACCGTTCGCGGACCACAGGTTGAGAATCACTGATCTAGTGGACCGTCTAGAGCATTGATTCCCAAAGTGGTCCAGGTGGACCCCCAAGGGTCCACGAGAGACTCAACGGGGGTCTACGTTGGCGTGACAAAAATATGGGGGTCCACAATTCGTAAGCGGGAATCCACGAAAATTTATCCAGTTTCGATAGTGAAAAACTGAAATGTTGGCTTGACTTCACCTATCAATGTATGCAGATAATATTTTAAGTAGTTCAGCGACTGTTACATGTAAAAACTTGCATATTCCATATTCAGTACATCGTGTCGACACTTGCAAAGCATCGCTCTTCGTCGTCCACAACTTTTGTTCAGACTTGCAAAGGGACGAAATCAACTTGTGGTGTGTGTGCTTGCAATCTTGCATGAACTTGTTTGATTCTTTACAATAATAAATAATAGTGTATTAATCACATATTTGAATAAATACAAAACAAGAAAATATATAATTTCTGTTTTTATTTTTACCACTCCGCAGGGGGAGAGGATGGTTTGAGAATTTTCTGAATAAGATAATTGAGAATTCATTGGTTTCTTGTGCTTTGAGTAGATTTCAAAAAAGTGATTCCATCCAACTTTCCTTTTTTTGACATCCTCTCACAGCACAATCAATTAACTAATTAACCAATAAATTCTCACTTCTATCTCGAAAACTGTTAATTCTTGGTTGGAACTCAGACTCAACGCAAATTTCCATAGTAAGATCTAATATTCACATTTTTTGTCGGGTTTTGGGAATATGGTGGAAATGTAGCTGAAGGGGGTCCACCGGAACCAGCAAAATTTTCAAAGTGGTCTATGAGAAAAAAAAGTTTGGGAACCTCTGGTCTAGAGCCTCAATTAAAGTTTGTTTTACAGAGTTTATTTGGACTATAACAACCAATTTTTGTTTGACACTCGTAAACTCATAAAAATAGCTACTTGATTTACGACTCATAAAAAAATAATAGAGAAACGCAATTTAGCAGTACTATTAGTTTTTACACTGATAGCTATTAACTCATAAACTAGTAAACTAATACTTTCGAGAAACAAGCCCCTGTTGTTCACCCAATTTGATTTTCGGCAAGGAGTCACCGCCTAAAAACTTATACGAACTTATTTGGAAACACCCAGTATACTATCTACCCGGTACAGCGATCTTACGGCTCAAATTCAAAATGGAGAATGCGCCGGATCTCTTTTTATAATTCACTGTTGCCTTGTGAATGCAGAACTCGCGTCGTGTTAAATTTAACCAGCTCCCTTGGAAGATTATTATTAAATAGAAACCTCCGTTGCAATCTGAGATAGGGTGTCTATATCCTTGAAAAACTTGGAAATATTAGGTAATTTTTATATTATTATATAATTGGATACATCCGCGATAATTACTATAACGTATAGGCCAGTCAGTTAAGACATTGAAAATCGAAAATTTAACAATAATTTCAGAAGATTTTAAAGTTCAGTCAATTGAATGCTACATGGAGAAAGGAACTAATCTCATTTTGCAACCTTTTCCGAAGTCCGGAACATTGTTAGAATTGCAATAACATTGAATTATGCGTTATGGTTGTGAAAAAAATTCCAAAAGTTCTGGAAACTTGGAGTTGTATTATAGTTATTAACGTAACAAGGCCGATATGTAGCAAATAACGCATGAGGTTGGATATTGTAATCCGAGGCGCAGCCGAGGATTATAACTAACCGAATCCGTTATTTGCGTATCGGCCGTGTGTCGTTAAAAATTTTTCGTAATCCCGTTGAAAGATTATATTTTGATTCCGAAGAAAGAAAAAACCCCGTATCTCGTAATTCTAGAGAAAAATCCCAACGTCGTGCACTCTGTTGTCATGGAACAGTTTGACAGTTTTATAAACAACGTCAGTTTTTTGTGTTCTCAAGTTCGCTTTAACGACGACCATGGATGAAATTGAGGAACAAAATCAAATTACTTTAGAAATATTGGGAGAATCATGTGCAGTGCAGCGAGTGTTGATTAACTGCCGAAAATAACTCAAGAGCGATATCAAAGAGAATATGAAAATTTTGAAATGTGGCGTAAAAGCAAGAATGTAAAGGCGGTTAATGAAGATGCATTATTAGCCTATGCGAAATGAAAATCAGAGGTTTATTCTCCCAACTCGCTGTGGACCAAGATTTCAATGTTGTTATTGTAAACAGAATGATGTTTTGAAATGAATATTTCAACAAGTGATTTCTTAACGGCCGGCGGCCGTTAACACTGACTTTTTAATTGTCATCTGAATACCGTTAAATCAAAATAACATTATGGGATTACAAAAAATATATTATTTCATATCATGAATCAAATTTGCAACCAATTTATGGGTACGAAATATTTTTATTATTCGAAATTAACGTTTTTCTTTGATAAACTGACCAAAAACAAATTCCAAAAGTTCTGCAAACTTCATAGATACTTCAGAAAAATATACCGAACAGTTTTATAAATTTGCAACCTCCTACGTTGACCGGAACATGGTTATTTATAATTTTTTCAATTCGTGGTCAATTCAGGTAAGATGATATCGAAAAAATTACAAAAGGTTTGAAACATGTTTGCAAATTAAGAAAACATGTATTCTGATGCATTTGCAACCTTGTACGCGGTCCGGAACTTTATGCAATTTGCAAAAATATGATAGTTTTGCAAATTGCAAAAGTTCCGAACCACGTACAAGGTTGCAAATTCGCAAATGCATCAAAATAGATGTTTCCTGAATTTTCAACCAAATTTTTAAACTTTTGTAATTATTTCGAGACCATCTTGCCCGAAAAAATGACCACGAATTAAAAAAATTTCTAATAAACCTGTTCCGGTCAACGTGAAAGGTTGCAAATTTATACAACTGTTCGGTATATTTTTCCGAACAGTGTCGGATGCGCAATCGGTAAACACGATCGTGTCAGACAGCGAAAAAGTTATTGAGAAATAGTGAAAAAATAAGGTTTTAAATTGTACGAGTAGTGAAAAGTGCCGAATAAAGCGAAGCTCTTTCAGTTTTGAGGGCATATTTTATCTAGAAATTGTGAAAAACACGTTCTACAAAAATCTTGGTAAATATATCTAGGGTTATAATTTATAAACAGTAACAAATTAGAAAGGCATTCTGTAACTGACGAGCTAGCGGTTGATGCGGGCTGGTTCTTGAACTGAGTAGGGAACTGGTTGAACCGATCTTCCGACGCACGGTGGTTATTGGAAAAACTGTAACTGAAGATCGCAAATGAGCGAAGTACAGAAGAAACGATATAGGAACGAAGAATACGAGGAAGTGTTTGTAAGTGGTAAAAAGATACTTAGATCGCCTACGTATAAACAGCGTGAAAGGGAAGAAAATATGAATATGGAAGGCATGGAAGAAATGTTCACGAAGATGATGAATCAATTGAAGGTAGAAATGAGGAAAAATACTGATGAATTGAAGGCTGAAATAAATAATCTGAGGAAAGAAATGGAAGAAAAAGATAAGCAGTGGCAAAAGGAGAAGAAAGTTTTGGAGGAGAGAATGAAAAATATAGAAGATATAGTTGAAAAGGAGGATAAAAGGAAAAGAAGAAACAACATAATTGTGAAAAACTTCAAAGTACCTGATGGAAAGGAAAAAGAGGAGATCAGGAAATTTATTGTAAATAAATTGGAAACAAATGTGGAGATTACAAGGGCATTCAAGATAAACAAAGGAAAGAAAAATGAAATTGTGCTGGCAGAACTTCAGGACTGGAACCAAAAGCAGAGCATAATGAAGAACAAAAGTAAGTTGAGGGGTCAAGCAGCAATTATAGAAAACGATTTAACGGAGAAGGAGAGAAGGATTCAAAGACAGATAATAGAAATCAGCAAACAAGAAAGAGAAAAGGGAAAAAATGTTAGAGTGGGATATCTTAAGATTGAAATTGATGGGAAAGTATATTTTTGGAATGAAAATGAGCAGGGGGTGACTGGGGTGGTTACAACAAAGAAGCAGTCGGCAAAAAACTTATAGGAATGGAAATAGAAAATGGGAATAAGACGGTGAAGGCATGGCAGACTAAGGACATGAAAAATGGTTGTGGAAATGTAGCGGGGCGGAGTGAGGTGAAGTTGCTGATTGAATAAAAAAACATGGGAGAAAAACAGAAAGAGGAAGACTGGAAATTGGCTACTTGGAATGTTAGAGGTTTAAATGGCAAGGATTTGGATTTGGAAATGGAATTTGAGAAATATAATATAGATGTAATGGCATTGACGGAGACAAAGAAAAAGGGTGAGGGTCAACAATTTATAAAGAATGGACATTTACTGATATATAAAGGGATATTGAAAATAGAATAGAAAAAGGAAATAAATTATTTTTTGCTCTAAACAGAAAATTTTTGAGGAAAAGGGAAATAAAGGAGAAAACCAAGATGACAGTGTACAAGAGCATATTTAGACCGGTACTAACGTACGGTTGTGAAACATGGGTTACTACACAAAGGAGCAGAAGCAAATTACAGGCAATGGAAATGAAGTATCTTCGAAGTGTAAAGGGTATAACAAGATTGGATAGATGGAAAAACGAAGAAGTTAGGAAAGAATTGGAGATAGAGTCAATGGAGGATTATGTTGGAACAAGGCAGATGGGGTGGTGGGGGCACTTGATGAGAATGGAAGAAGAGAGACCTGCGAGACAGATATGGGAGGCGAGGGTGGACAACAGGAGAAAAAGAGGGAGACCTAAAATGACTTGGGACGATATAGTTGCAAAAGAAATTTTAAGAAGGGGGAAGAGCATCGTTGAAGCTAGAGCGTCAGCGGCAAACAGGGAAGAATGGAAGAAAATCATTAAGTTTAAATTGTAGTAATAGAGTATTATGTTATTTTGAGACCCAAACACCGAAAGGTATTATTGGGATTTAGATTATATATATATATATATATATATATATATATATATATATATATATATATATATATATTTTTTTTTTTTTTTCCGAAGTATCTGCCAAGTTTGCAGAACTTTTAGAACTTTTTTCACAAGCATACTGCAAAATTTAATATTATTGCATTTTTAACAATGTTCCTGACTTCGGAAAAGGTGGCAAAACTTCATAGTTTGTTTTTATCTATTTCCCGACCCTACATTAAAGTTTGAAAACTTTTGGAATTATTTTCAATTGATTATCTGACTGGCCTAGTATATGCTGTTGCAAGAATACTTATTTTCGAATCAATGTTTCTTCCTGATAGAGAATGACACGTCTAATCACATATCGCTTCAAAACTGATTTGCCTCCTTGATCGTACGCAAATACGACGAAGTTATGGATTGATTGGGCCGATACTTGGTGTAAAATAAAAAAATGGTTAATAATAACAATTCACTCATTTATTGAAAGAAATAACGCATGACGCACGTTTCGGTGGAACTTCACCTTCTTCAGATGCTAATGGCAAACTAACAATGTTTCTGTTATATCGAAAACAAGAAATGAAGAGATGACAAATTGTGTAGAAGGGGTGAATAGAAAGATGGTTACAAATAATTATTAGAATAGGAAAAACCAATTCTGAACTGCTAATCAGGTAGTTCGGTAATTTTGAAGAGATTGAGAAGGGGGCTTGAAGAATGATCGATTTGTCTATTCAATAGGAGACCGGAATGCTTGTATTTATTTGTCTGTAATGATTCTAAAAATTTAAGTTTAATTCCCTTACTTTCAGTATTCAATATTTTAAAATCGAAATTGAATAGTTCCAAAGTTCATAAAGATAATAAATCAGGACTTTATAAAATTAATTGTAGTGAACTTCCAGAAGTTTTCAAATTAGAATTTCAGAACACAAACAGAGCTTTGTTAATCAAAGTTGGATTAACATAATGCAAACCATTTAACCCTCTCGCTCACCTTGTCCTCAATTGAGGACAACCTACTTTGGATTTTTTCCTATGAAGTGCCGCTTGCATATACTTCTCTGTCACATTGTTCTCAGTTGTGGACATCATATACTTCCAAATGAATGTATGTGCTGCCATCTACAAGCTGATGGAAAAAAAATTCATTCATTTGAAATATAGGTTTCCGTAGGGTAGCTGTGACAGCAGTGTAGCGCTCTACTGTTTATTTTTTTGTTGGTTATATTCGTTAGACCACGTGTTTGAAAACTGTTTGTTCACGTTCACAATAAGTGTAGACTTGTTCCAAAGTAATTGTGTTTGGTGATTTTTGTGCATATTGTAATCAGCGATTTTTGAAAGTGTGGTGTCCTAATTTGAGGACATTGTGAGCTAGCGGTAAACGCAACATCTAGGTAAATATAACAGCACTTTTATTTTATTTCTGCAAAAGTTAAATTTTATACCTACATTTTAGTACTTCGAAAATGGACCATTCATGAAATACCATACCCTGTAATGTTATTTTAATAAAACATATTAATATTTTACCCTCTGAACATATTTCTGAAAATTTTTTGTCTTCCATCAGCTCATGATGTCCTCAATTGGGGACATGTCATAGTGCCCAAACGGAGCATTTTGAGAATCTGAATTTAACATCAAAAATTTTCAAAAAATCATAAGTTGCATCACAGTAAATTTCAGATTTTTCGCTCCAATAGTTTTAATTCGTGACCGAGAGGGTTAATCCAAGAAAATCACACATTCAATTTCGATTTTAAAATATTAAATGCTGAAAGTAAGGGAATTAAACTTAATTTTTTAGAATCATTACAGATGAATAAATACAAGCATTCCGGTCTCCTATTAAATAGTCATATCGATCATACTTCAATCCTCCTTCTCAATCTTTTCAAAATTACCGAACTACCTGACTAGCAGTTCAGAATTGGTTTTTCCTATTCTAATAATTGTTTGTAACCATCATTCTATTTACCCTTTCTACACAATTTGTCATCTCTTTATTTTTTGTTTTCGATATAACAGAGAAACATAGTTATTTTGCCATTAGCATCTGATGAAGGTGAAGTTCCACCGAAACGTGCGTCATGCGTTATTTCTTTTAATAAATCCGTAAATTTTTATTATTGACCACTGTTTTAATACGACGAAGTTACTTTCCTCCTCATCAATGTAAATTCGCTCTTTCGTTCAATCCTGTCACACCGTCCACAGAATCGAATCTCCTATAATTTATGACGCTATTCTTCCGGCAAGATGCAATAACGTCCGTGTTCCGGAGTTGGGCGTCATTTCTCGCGTCCGTTTGTCCAGTCGGACGTAACATCGCGCCGTATTGTTGCGGAACGCGTTGAAATTGCGCCAGATTTGCGGTCGACGCAACTAATGCGGAATTCGTACGTTTACCGAGCGAGCTGATTATTAGCGTTTTAGATTATTTGCGATGGCATCGTGGATGGTCCTGTATTTTTCGGGGACACAGAACGTAGATTATATTTTGAGCAAACAAGGTCACGGTTACTCATAACAATATATACGATCGTTAAAAATGCGAATTATTATTATTTTTTTATATGCACCGTGACCTTAATAAAGCAAGATCTCAGATCCTCCAGACGTTACATATTTTCTCAGCAATAATATGAATGGGATGAAGTAGTGTTCTTATGTACAAGGTGGTCCAAATAGTTGTTACATTTTTGAACTCAAATTTTAAAAAAATAAGCTGACTGATTGTGACAAATTTATTTTTAAAATAAAATTCTTGGAAATTTATGTTTTGAAAATTACGTTGTCTAAATGTGCCCCATTTATGTCTTGGCACTCTTGAAGCCGACCTCTACAATTTTCCATAAAACGGCGGCCAGTGTCTGCAGTTATGGCTTCCATTTCTTGTCGAATATTGTTATTTAGATCTTCCAGGGTGGTGGGTTTGTTGCGGTACACTTGACTTTTAAGATATCCCCATAAAAAAATCACAGGGCGTCAGGTCCGGGCTTCGGGGGGCCACTGAATGTCTTCCCTTCGAGAAATCAATTTTCCCGGAAAAAGCGCTCGAACGACGGGCAAAGAGAGATTCGAAGTGTGACAGGTGGCTCCGTCCTGTTGGAACCAAGTGTCACGAGTGTATCCTTCAAATTCTTGAAGAGCGGGAGTAAAAAAGGTTTGAAGCATGTCGACATAATGCTGCGAATTGATCGTAACTGCGCGGTCTTGGTGGTCTTCAAAAAAAAAGACCGATTATTCCGGATCTCGACATTGTAACCCAAACTGTGACCTTTGGGCTATGCAGAGGCCTTTGATGTTTTTTCTTAGGGTTTTCCGCACACCATAGCGACAATTTTGAGTATTGACATGGTCATTCAGGTGGAAATGAGCCTTATCGGAGAATAAGATGTTGTCGACTTCTGGAAATCTATTCATTATTTCGTTAGCGAATAAAAGTCTATCAGCAGGGTCCCTCGGCTTCAATTCTTGCACTAACTGAATCTTGTAGGGGTGCATGTGTAAATCTTTGTGAAGGATGTGAAGCACCGACGATCTCGAGACATTTAATGCTGCTGCGCGCTTTCGTGTCGATAAGTTCGGTTGTCGGCGCAGAGGCACTCTCACACTTTCAATGTTTCCAGTGGTTCTCGCTGACATTTGACGACCAGGGTCGCGTTTATTTAACGTTGAACCAGTTTCCTCAAACTTGCGAACCCATTTCGTAATCAACGGAAGGCTTGGACATTGCTGAACATCGTGCAAATTACAATGTTGTCGATATCTACGGCGAGCAATAGTGGCAGAATTGTTGTTGCGGTAATATTCGCGTACACAAAACGAGCGCTCCTCTCCCGTGTAGCGCTGCATGGTGACTAAATTTCCCTGAGCCAAACTATCGTTTGAGTCCGACCGCACCATAATACCCCTCCTACCAAATTTTCTACAGCGCTATCAAATATCAACAACTCCTTGGACCACCCTGTACTTTCAGTGTATGGATACCTGCTACCTTGTACCGACGGCCAATTTCCAGGTATCAGGTGCTTAAGATGGAAAAAAAACTCAACTCACTTTTCTTATTTTCTCAGTCTTGATTTTTATATATGGTACTCAGGGAGCTATTTCAATACCTTATGCAAGCAGCCAGACGATCGTATGGGCCAAACATCCCACCAGACACGAATAAAGTGTCAGTATGAGCGAAATGTCATGATTTGCTCATTTAAGCGCGATAGTGATTATCTATGCGCGTCGATCTCCCTTCTGTACTTACTGTCTATTTTAGCATGCTCTATAATTGATTAAACGCATAGATAATCACTATAGCGCTCAAATGGGCCATACGATCAGTCTGGCTGCTTGCTTAAGGTATTGACATAGTTCCCTAAGTATAATATATACAAATCATCAAGACTGAGAAAATAAGAAAAGTGAATTGAGATTTTTCCTCTCTTTAGCACGTAAATTGGCCGTCGGCACAAGATAGCAGGTATCCATACACTGAAAGTACATACGAAAACTACTTCATCCCACAAATATTATTGCTGAGATAATGAGTAACGTCTGGCGGCTCTGGAATCTTGGACTATAAAATCTATTGTGCTTCCATCAGAGCAGTTTTCACTACTGCGCCATTTACAGCTCCCGTTCTAGTTCCAGAGTACTAATGGACTCAATATCTGGGAAGGATTCAAGGAGATTCTTACTCCTACAAGTTTCTTATTCAAAGCATTCTTTCCGTTGGCTTGCAATGGCGAGATTTCTGTAACCTGGTGAACAGGAGGTTCATCCTCCTCCCTACATAATCTACACTCGTCAGTTTCTGATAAACCTATTCTCATCAGATTCTGCCTGAGGCGACAGTGTCCTGTAAGAAAGACAGCAAGGAGCTGTAATTTGTTCTTAAAGAGATCCAGATATCTTTTGGATATTGCAGTTTTAAAGTTCCGAGGGAACTTTCTGGAGTGATTGTGAAGATTCTTCTTCTCCCGAAACTCTTTCTTATAGGTGCATTTTTCTATACCACAGAAAGGTTCTGGGCTAGTAAATGACGTTCGTTCTCTTTTTCTGGCGAGTATATTCGCCAAAAGATGCGAATAACGACAATGACATTTCTTGTGGACAATTCGAAAAACCTTTCTCCTTCTACCCCTATAGAAATTACTCAGTAAGTGGTAAAAAATTATAATTTTAAAGGTTTTTCGAGAAGCTGCATGAACAGGTTCATAGCACGTCATAGCTTTGTCAGCAATTATTAAGGCCTTCAAATTGGTAATTTCTATGTATCATTGTAGTTGCATGGAAATACCATTTCAAGATAGAAAATAGTATATTCTTCAATTTTACATAAGTTTTGAGTAACTACAAGTGGTAGAAAATTGTTTTTTTTAAATATTTGATTGTCCACCACAATTCGGTGTGGAATTTTCTTACCGAATACCACGTGAAGTCAAATTAATATCCGGAAATTTTTTCTCGCTCATGAATATTTTTAGGAAATTTTCAGAATATTCATCAGCTCGAAAAAATTTCCGGAAATAATTTGACCTCTAGTGGTATTAATAGTGATAATGCTTCAAATTATCGCCAGTCATCCAGACTCTAAATTCCGCCGAACGAAGTAAAACCAAGAAACATACGAACGGGTAAAATGTAATACATCATTTCCCGTAAGTTTTTCCAACAGGAAAATATATCAGGTCGTCTGCATAGCGTATCGTAAAAACATGACGTTTCACTCCCTCGGGAAATAAGTTAAAGGTCAATAGGTTTCTTCCGCTCCGGTCGCTTTATGGAAAGTTGGTGGGAGTCGGGGAATTTCCGGAACATTAAAATGTCGGCATTAAGGAGTGGAGCAGATCGGAACATTTGACATTACGGATGACAAAGAAATTATCGACCGGACTAGGCAAATGACGCCATCTCAATCGCGTATCATATTTAACTTGCGATAGTTATATATATATATATATATATATATATATATATATATATATATATATATATATATATATATATATATATATATATCTATGGAAAACAGAATTCTTCGTGTTAACGACACACGTTCGTGGCAATAAAATGAAGTGAACTAGGACATTTATTTGAAACTAATCAAACAAACCTCCTAGCGGAGCTGGTTATAAGAGTTCACGAAGCATCGAAATATCAACATCTACCCCAGACGGTAATTGTTCGAAATGCGTGTGAATGTTGAATTACATCAAAATGGATGTATCAACTTTACTCTTGCTTAGCGATTATAGTAACCACCTCCGGGTGTCAGGACGTAAGAGTTTCGTTGCCGAAATGTTTTCTTCTATTCTGAAAGATGTGGTTCAATTGTTTCCGACTGGTGGCGCTGTGTCATATTTATATGTCATGGAGTTACTAGAAGAAATATGTATGACCGTTTGAAATGTTGGTTTGGTTATCACTCTCGGTGGATGGATGATACTGATGAGCCCCGATAAGGGCGAAACAGTCTGTCTATCAATTTCCATCGATTGTGATAAACAAATTAACATTTCGAACAATTACCGTCTGGGGTAGATGTTGATATTTCGATGCTTCGTGAACTCTTATAACCAGCTCCGCTAGGAGGTTTGTTTGATTAGTTTCAAATAAATGTCCTAGTTCACTTCATTTTATATATATATATATATATATATATATATATATATATATATATATATATCTATCTATATATATATATATATATATATATATATATATATATATATATATATATATATATATATATATATTATATATATATTATATATATATATATATATATATATATCTTATATATAAAATTCTCGTTTCACAATGTTAGTACCTTACTCCTCCGAAACGGCTTTACTGATTTTTACCAAATTTTATATGCATATTCAGTAGGCCTGAGAATCGGCTACTATTTATTTTTCATACCCCTAAGTGATAAGGGTTGTTCACCCTTAAAATTTTCTAAAAAATTTTTGAACAAATCTTTTTGTTTTTATTTTTCTATAATGTGGCATTAAAAAATACATACAACCCTAAATTTTTACCCTTTCATTACCCACCCCTATTTTTTAATAGCCATTTTAGTAATTTGATCATTTTTCATCTCGCTTGATAACTGATCAATTATCGTATTTTTTGTAAATGTTTTTCACTCTATTTCGATTAAAATTTCCCTGAGCTTATGGCAAAACTGAAATCTAATATATAAAATTCTCAGATAGATTGATAGATAGATATAATGATATAGATAGATAACTATCTAGATAGATATATCTACATCGGCAGATAGATGAATAGATAGATAAAAATAATATATATGGCAGAACAACGTTTACCGGGTCCGCTAGTATATATATATATATATATATATATATATATATATATATATATATATATATATATATATATATATATATATATATATATAACTTTATAAAGACATAAAAAAACTAACTTTTCACAGGTTGAAATAAAAATCTATTGAGTGAACGCGTTTTGTCATAATATTGACTTCATCTCGTACTAAATTATGGTATTGCAAAATGATCTATTTATACGAAAAATTGAACATATCAGAGGGGTTCCTGGAGAAACTAAATAACAATAAGCAATTCATTCAGAGTTATTGGTAGGTACATTGAACAGATTAAGGAGAGGAGAAGGGTTTACTTCAATCTGGTCGTTTCTGGAATTTTTATATTTATTGATGTATAGGGATTCCCAACAGTTGGTTTTGTGGAGACTATTTTCTAATTGTAATATATTATAATTGTGATTAAAGGTATGGTTTTCTTGAATAAGATGGCACGCATAATTAGAGTCAGTTTTCTTCTTAATATAGCTACGTTGGTGTTCGTGTATTCGAGTTTTGAAATTTCTAATTGTACGTCCTATATAGAATTTTTCACAATCGTTACAGTCGAGTCTATAAACACCAGTACGTTAATCTCGATGAATTTTTGATTTGTTGTTTTTAATCAATTTTCCAATGAGTGTTCGTTTTATATGAAACTTTGAAATTTTGTTTATGAAAAAACAATTTCAGATTTTCGGAAGGTTTGCCGAAGTATGTTAAACTGTTAAATACTCTACTTTTCTCGGATATAAGTGGGTAAATTTCTGAAATTGCCATTTTGTATTTTTTCCTCTGAATGAGGCTGTCAATCATATTAGGCGAATAACCATTATTTACTGCCATTTGTTTAATTATATGCAATTCCTTCCGAAAATTAGCTTCGGACAACGGAATTTTGAAAAGTCTATGAATCATACTATGATAAGCCGCTAATTTATGTGAAAAAGGGTGTAGTGATGTGTTATGAATTGTAATATCTGTATGAGATGGTTTATGAAAAATTGAAAATTCGTGTTTGTTGCTTCTTCTGGTAATAGTTAAATCTAAGTAATTAATAGAATTATTCATTTCAGTTTCTAGAGAAAATTTAATATGGGGGTGTATGGGATTAATATAAGTAATGAAATTATCCAATTGTCTATCTGTACCAGTATAGCAAACAATTACGTCATCAACGTATCTAAACCATCAAAGAAAGTATTTACTGATGAAGTGGTTCATAAAAGTTTTCTCTAAATTATCCATAAAGATTTCTGACAACAAAGGGCTTAAGGGATTTTCCATGATCAAACCTTCCTTATTACTATAACACACGTTGTTGAAACTGAAATAATTTTGTTCTAAACAAATTTCCAGTAAATGAGTAATAACAAATTTAGAAAATCATCTAAAAGGTGTTGAACGGATTAAAAAACTACTCTCGACTACCTGACTGTTGACACTTGACTGTTTTGGGGGAAATTAGGACTAAAAAGATTGCAAATACAACAGACGAAGGAAAATAAAATAGTGAAATGAAGTAAAATTGAATTAGTCATTATTAATTTGATCATTAAACTACGCCAGTTAAATGTTTGCCAAAGGTTCATCAAGCTGACCTTTCTTCCTGTCTACAGATCATAATCCCTGATAATCACATGGAAGTTTAATAGAAACGCGAAATTTGGAAAATGACTTAGGGGAGGAAATTACTTTTGTATAGCTGTGAGAAAACGCGAAGTAGGGTTTAAATTATCTTCCGGCGAAATCGATAAGTACCAGAATAGGTATTTCCTCGTTACCAGGCACGGAAAGAAAACTTCGCCGGAGGATTTACACCCATTACTTTCGTCGAAATATTTTAGCTGGAAAAGTTTTCAAGGATTCTGGTTTATGGGAACTGAAGTAGGACTCACATGTTTGCGAAACAATTTTATATAATTGTCTCGAAAAAACAGCATCTACAGTGATACTGTATCATGTAGATTTTACTAGATCATTGTTGATAATTTAATGATTTATTTGTTTATTTGCTGACCTTTGAACAGTCAAAATACATTAAGGCATCAGTGCCTACTAATCTATTTAGAAACTAGAAAACACAACAAGGTATTCTTAATCGAATGACAATACTAAATAATAAAAAAGAAAGTATATTCCAGTTTCAAGACATCTTTTAAAGTTTTGGCATAATCTTTTATTTTTCACTTGTATATTATTTGTTGATTTACCTTAGATACGGTTGCTATAAATGCACTCATTATGTCCTAGGGCGTTATGAGCGGGTATTATGGATCATAACGCACGCTCATTGTACGAAAAGAAAAGAAGCAACTTCCATTGATTGAATACTTCATAATCCTCCTAGAGTATATGACTCTAGATTTCTCCGGCAATGAATTATTCGCAACTTTGGCTGCATTTTCTATGATATTCTTGGGTAAATTCATTTTCATTTCTATTATTTCTATAAGACTACACAAAGAAAGCAGCAATGACATTCACTAAATATGATGACAAAAATATTCACAAACGTCAAAATATCAACAAATGACATGCCTACTATGAGAAGGAAAATGAAAAGTATAGGAGCAATGAACCGATTTTAAAATCGATTTTTCATTATAATAAAATAATTTTTTCGTGCAAATTAAAATCTTGTATGCACCACGTGCGTTACTAGATCCTAACGCCCATCGGGCGTTAGGATCTATATAACGCACTTGGTACATAAATGACTATTATAATTTTCTCGATAATTTTTAATGTTAACAATATTCTGGGGGAAGGAGTTAAATACATTTATGCTTCTATGAATAGAGGAATTCTGAATATTATTTTTGTTTTTCTGAATTCGTTTCTGAATGTCTCTCTTTGCCTTGTCAAATAATTATAATATTGTATTGGTTGTTTTAATTTTATTTGTGTTTTTAATTTATAATTCTTTACGCCAGTATTAATTTTATCTGTTTTTATTTTTTTTACTTTATTTCAAGAATTTTAGTTATTTCTTATATATATTTTTTCTTTTGATTTTTTGTATTCTATATTAAAAATATTTTTTATTGGTTTGTTTTGAGCGTTTTGTAGCTTATGAAATACATAACTAGTTGCGTTTCCCCACCAGGTTATAAAGATGTTTGTAGGTTTGTCAAAACACCTATATTTGTAGTGGAAGATAGCCCTTGGTCTACATTTGTAAGTAAGGGAGTTTAGTCTTGGTGGGTGGAAGTGGGTATGTGTTATCTAAACTTGAGGTTGTGGTGTTTAAAGTTGAATGTATATGTGTGCGGCAATGAAGATGACTTCTCAGGAAAATTCCAGATTTTTCCAGATTGTATTTCAATGTAATTGTGTGTTCTAGAATGCGATAAAACTAAAAGTTTAGATCGCTGAAGGTATATAAGCCAAATTTCTTTGGTCAACAGATCATTAGTACGCGAAGTGATTAAATGATTCTATTACTATTTCTTTTTATTCATAAGGAGTATCTTGCTCAAATTTACTCTCCCGACTTCATCATTATTATCCTCAACTTCTACTGAACTTTCGTGAAACTATTTAACTGGAAAAATGTTCGCAATGAAGAGGACTTCCGACTGTGTTCGAAAATGTCAGAGTTTCCGATTCGTTTAATATTAGTCAAGAAAATAGAAAATACGAGGCGTTTTCCCTCGCCATCTCTGGAACGTATCTCGGAGCGCCTCATCGGAGAGCAAATTCAGTTAATTTAGCTCCACGATTCGATCACAATTGCTCGGATAATTTCCGTGGAAAAACGTTTCTATTAGTCGATGAGCTTATAAAGGGTTGAATATAAAGCCGAATAGCGATGATAGAGGAGCTCGCGAGAGGGAAATTGAATCGAGTAGATTTTACATTCGCTACCTGATCCCACGTCTGATATCTATATTTGCTACGTTTTTTCTGAATGTAGTAGTATGTGGGCGTGAGCTTGTCACTCGTAAGGATTTAAAAATATTTATACATTTCGTTCATTCCTTTCGTAGAAATAGCAGAAAAAAGGGGCATAAAACAGACGTTCATACGGATCCCTCAGACTATGCGTATAGATCAGTTATTTTCGATCGGAGAAATATTTAAATAGAAAGATATTTTTAGTACGAAATAAAGTTTTCCAGTGAAAATTTGTTTACTATTCTCAGCTATTGTTTTCGTACAATTCGAAGTGTTCTTTATAATTGACAAAAAAACATCCGGATGTGTTCAATCGTTCCCGGTATTCAATCAAGAGTTTTTTTTTCATGGATTTTGAGGTTTTACTCACCTACACAGCCCCTCCTAATTGACAATGGGGGTTCAAAAATGGAAAGTATAATAGAGCCATAATTAAAGGAAAATATGAACTGCGCTCATCTACTAGAGTATCTTCTTCTTCTTAAAGAATGCATTTTAAGGTTCAAATTTTTATCGATAGAGGGATCGAAATATGATATAAAATTTTCTCGTTAAATTGTTTTTGTTCGAGAATAGTTATCTGTTCTACGCAAGATGCATACGTTTATTGTTAATCATTTAGTCTGTATCAATCTATATAAAATACGTGGAGAGAAAACTTTATACCTTTTTTTAAACATATTGCGCGAACAGAGAAGTTTTTGGTTCGGCATAGTTGAAGTTCATGCAGAGAATCAGTGCAGAAAAAAAAATTAATATATATATATATATATATATATATATAGGGTGTCCCAAGTTCGAGTGCCTATTAGACGTTTCTGGAGAACTGGACATATTTGAAATCTGAAAATAGGGATTATGATATTGCTCGAGATTCTCTACAGAGCTAAAATATTTTCGGAGCTCAAGCACTTCCAGTGATACAGGGAGTGAAAATAAATTTTATAAAAAATTTTTCAAGTTTTTCGTTTCTGATATGATCAAGTATTCAATTCTGCGTACCTTTCTGTTGACACCATTGCATTTGTTCGAATAGTTTTCGAAATAACGGAAAAAATCCCCAAAAAAAGTCAAATATGTGTAGTCAGTATTATGTTCATTATTCTTATTTCCAACATCCTAAGCTTAAACCGTTTTTACAACATCGAAGAGGAAGAATGTGGAAAGGTCATGCATCTCATGAATTTTGGAAATATCATCACAGGGTGTTTCAAATTTTGCGTCGAAAATTGTGATCAAAAATTAGCCATAACTTCTGATTTTCAAATTAGAACCCTATTTTTTTATGATTGCGTTGGATTCTGCGAAAAAAAATAATGATAGTTTTTCGACATGATTGTGCTCCTAAATTCAATAATTTCTGAGTTATTTGAGATTTTCCGTATTTATGGTGTACGTAGAGTCAAATTCATCGAATCCAAAAAGATTCGATGAATATTCTTATAAAACCATAGGAACATTCTGTAACCATAGAAGATAAATTATCTATTAATTATTCACAAGTGTCAGGTCTAATTGTTATTCGTTACCTTCATTGTCGTACACCATAAATACGGAAAATCTCAAATAACTCAGAAATTATTGAATTTAGGAGCACAATACTGTTAGAAAACTATCATTATTTTCCTTCGTCGAATCCAACGCAATCATAAAAAATAGGGTTCTAATTTGAAAAACAGAAGTTATGGCTAATTTTTGATCACGATTTTCGACACAAAATTTGAAACACCCTATGATGATATTTCCAAAATTCTCTTCGATGCTGTGAAAACGGTTTACGCTTAGCATGTTGGAATTAAGAATAATGAACATAATACTGACTACACATATTTGACTTTTTTTGGGTTTTTTTCCGTTATTTCGAAAACTATTCGACCAAATGCAATGGTGTCAACAGAAAGGTACGCAGAATTGAATACTTGATCATATCAGGAACGAAAAACTAAAAAAAATTTTTATAAAATTTATTTTCACTCCCTGTATAACTGGAAGTGTTTGAGCTACGAAAATATTTTAGCTCTGTAGAGAATCTCGAGCAATATCATAATCCCAATTTTCAGATTTCAAATATGTCCAGTTCTCCGGAAACGTCTAATAGGCACTCGAACTTGGGACACCCTATATATATATATATATATATATATATATATATATATATATATATATATATATATATATATATATATATATATAAATATATATATATATATATATATGTATGTTACAAATATATGAAATGTAATTAGGAAAACTGCTTTGGCGCCTTCGCCATTTCATACAATCATTATTATATTCAAGTTTCAAATTTAATAATATAATGAATGAAATGGTGGAAATTTGACTGCTAGTAAGATTCAAATCATTATTGAACGCTAGAAATAGTTAAGAAAGAATAAATATTATTCGATCCATTTGGCATAGATCAAAACGCTCTACGAATGATTCGAGTTTAAATTTGAATATATCGAGAGAGACAAAGAGAAAAATAGCTTTATTGTCATATAAAACTAAAAATTTTTGTAGACAAAGCACATATAAAGAATTAAAAATAAAATTTAACAAAAATAACTAACCAAACAAAATACACTTTCAATTGTTGAACAAAACAAGAGACAATTAAGTATGTATAAACATATGATAAGAATAAACATATTTGGCAATTGAATTAAATTGAACAGATACAAAATTCTGCATTCGAAATACTAATGCATTTATGTTCAATGTACTACTTTATTGAGAATTAAAATAGTTTCTCGATTTGATGGTTGAGAAGCCGTACAAACTATCAAACTGGTTCAAGTAAGGAGATGAAAACACAAACCGGACAAGACAGTTGTTTTCACACACTCATTATCCTAAACACACCCACATGATAGTTGATTGAAGTAGATGCGTTGACGTATTAATTAAGAAGAGTGAAGTTCCACAAATTAATCGGAGGAGAATACAGTTACACGTAGATTATCTCTAGATGAGAGACGAGTGGGTTCGCATTTCCGACGTATCTACATAGTTTTTCCATGTCGAAGGTGGAAAATGAGAAAAGTAAGGTAAGAGCACCAGTTATCGACACGTTAAGAAAAAAAAATCAGTTATTCTGGCACAGATTCCAGTGAATTGAAGTTCATATCAAAACTACCATGCCTACCGGATGTTCATAGTTTAGGCTTCACGTCGAATCAGAAATTCGGATGATTTTTAACCAAAAAAGAAAAAAATAGATTTTTTTGTAAATATCTACAAATGTCCCTAAGCTCGACACGCCAAATTGAAGATGTTCCAGTTCTTGACACTGTGAAGGCTCCAGTAGTCGACACATGTAAATAACATCAGTTTTGATCATGGGAAATTACATAACAAGAAAAATGTATGTTGTGAAAGCAGGAAACAATAATAAAATATTCAACACATTTGTGAATTAAATATCTTATAGGTAAAATGAAATAGAAAGATTCTAAGAACACAAATGTAACAAAAACTTTCTGTAGTCACTTTTATAGTTCATTAATGGCTAATACATTGAAAAATCGGTAGCTGGCCCTTTCCCTAAGTATAGTCAGTTCTGGAGTCTTGACTTTACTGATTATCTGATCGAATGAAATACATGATATCAAAACAGCTACAAATTCCTTTCTTCGACTGTCAAAGTTTTTCAACCCATAACTAATATGTTTCCACGTGAAACAAATGCTTGAATAATACATAAGTATATGAATACAGGCGCATTCCTTTTGCCACTCTTAAACTCTGATAATATAAAACTTCCTTGCTTCATCAAGTCTTCAAAGTTAGTATTTTCACCAATTTCTTTAGTTTCAGAATGCACCTCTTCCCAGTCAGAATCTTCTGATTCTCGGTAATGAATCCTGTCTGAATCTTAAGAAGATGACTCTGGTGGCAATGGTTGTTTTGTCTTCATCAATTAAGTTTCTTCTGTTGTGTGCTTACTCTTTCTTGGCATCTCTTCCTTTTTTGCTTTTTTCTTTACGCCTTTCTTCTTCTTGTTCCTTACATTCTTTTCTTTTATAGAAGCTCTATCACAGCAGGTAGAATTTCTCTCTTTCGTTTTTTGGCTGTGAAGAATGTTCTGGTCACAGCAAAGCTAGCTTGAAAGACGATAACAAAAAAGGAAAATGTTATTTGTTCTGAACCGTATTGAATGAATAAACCATAACATTCATATTGGGCTCTTTTCACATAAATATTTTCTTTTCCTCGAAAACCGTGTCGACTATAGGAGATTACCACACCAAAGATCACACTATGTTCCAATAGTCGACATGGGGTGACGAGTATTGGATCTATTTATCGTACAGTAAAGTTACATATACATATCTGTATCAAATGAGCTGAACGTTCAAACCACACTGAGTTATTATCTTATAAAAATGTTCCTTTTCTCGACACCCCTGTCTAATATAGGAACATAGCACTTTTCGTGTACCAGTACTCGACACATGGCAAACAAGGTGTCAAAAACTTAAAAAACCACAATATACTTACCTGGGCTGCAGCTTCGAAGGTTTCTCAGTTAATAGAACACAATAAACACATTTTTAGTCAAAAAATACCAATAAACAACACCACAACAAAATTAGCTTTTCTTAACCTACACCTTAACAAACACTGGTTATTGGCGGGAAAAGTCGAGGTTGCTGGAGAAACTTCAATTGTATTCTTGTATATTAGTGAGTTTCCATGGCATAACTATGGCAATGTGCACTAAAAAGTCGGAGCTATCATTGGTTATTTCGGGAAGCCCATGTTTGCTATGGTTACGTTATTTTTTCCAATAATTGCAATGGTTGTCGACTACAGGTACTGTGTCGACAACTGGTGCGTTTACCTTATATAACATACCCAGGTGGAAAGTGTTTCATTACTGTCGAGAGATGCTGAGATACTTCTCGAAACATAAATGAAACTTTCCACCGAGGTTTGTATACTATTTTATTTACAACCACTTTATCCACTTCCTATTACTTCGATAGTTAGTTTATGAACGCACTCCAGGTGGTAAAATAACGTAGGTAATAATGCACATCAAGATGACAAATATTATTTTTTGAGTATGGTTTCCATGTCACTGAACAATATAATTACTTATTGAAAACGTATGTGCTGTCAAAAATTTTGCAACTTGAGTTTGCTGCTACTACAACAGAAATTCGAGAAGAAAGCTTCTTGGTAGAAGATCTTCTACCAACCAAAAGCCGCCCGAAATATGACAAGGCATACTTATGATACTTTTAAAGAATGGTGTAAGGAAAACAAACTTCAAAATCCAGGCTCTGAATCGGCGTTACTGGCTTATTTCAGCGAATGTGCAAAGACAAAGAAGATATCAACACTTTGGTCAGTATACTCCATGCTAAGGACCACTCTATCAATTAGATGCGCCCATGGAATTTCTTGTTCAAAAGGTATATTAGGCCAAAAGGTTGACCATTTCTATATTAATTTGTTATTTTTACATTTGTAGGTTGCATTGCTTATTGGTGACTCAGGCGCCTGCCGATCGGATGAATTATACAATATCGAAACAATTGACTTCATCTCGTACTAAACTATGATATTACAAAACAATCTATTTATACGAAAATTGAACATAACAGAGTTATGTTCTACTTTTCTCGGATATAAGTGGGAAATTTTCTGAAATTGCCATTTTGTATTTTTTCTTCTGAATGTCAATCATATTAGGTGAATAACCACTATTTACTGCCATTTGTCTAATTATATGCAATTCCTTTCGAAAATTAGCTTCGGACAACGGAATTTTGAAAAGCCTATGAATCATACTATGATAAGCTGCTAATTTATGTGAAAAGGGGTGTAGTGATGTTCATAGGCTTTCCAAAATTCCGTTGTCCGAAGCTAATTTTCGAAAGGAATTGCATATAATTAAACAAATGGCAGTAAATAATGGTTATTCACCTAATATGATTGACAGCCTTTCAGAGGAAAAAATACAAAATGGCAATTTCAGAAGTTTACCCACTTATATCCGAGAAAAGTAAAGTATTTAACAGTTTAACATACTTCGGCAAACCTTCCGAAAACCTGAAATTGTTTTTTCATAAACAAAATTTCATATAAAACCAACAATAGCATTGGAAAATTGAGTTAAAACAACAAATCTAAAATTCATACAGATGAACGTACTGGTGTTTATAAACCCGACTGTAACGATTGTGAAAAATTCTATATAGGACGTACAATTAAAAATTTCAAAACTCGAATACACGAACACCAACGTAGCTATATTAAGCAGAAAACTGACTCTAATTATGCGTGCCATCTTATTCAAGAAAACCATACCTTTAATCACAATTATAATATATTACAATTAGAAAATAGTATCCATAAAACCAACTGTTGGGAATCCCTGTACATCAATAAATATAAGAATTCCGGAAACCTAGTTAACGACCAGATTGAAGTAAACCTTTCTCCTCTCCTCAATCTGTTCAATATACTTACCAATAACTCAGAATGAATTGCTTATTGTTATTTAGTTTCTCTAGGAACCCCTCTGTTATGTTCAATTTTCGTATAAATAGATTGTTTTGTAATACCATAGTTTAGTACGAGATGAAGTCAATGTTATGACGAAACGCGTTTACTCAATAGATTTTTATTTCAACCTGTGAAAAGTTAGTTTTTTATTTCTTTATAAAGTTGTTTAATTTATTACTGAAAATCGGGCGTTCACGTCAAAATCGGGACATCTGGCAACGCTGCCGACAGGTCACTTGCGTCCAAAAACCTATTTTTATGAGTACTTTATCAGAAAAATTGCTATATAAGTTCCTTATATGTTGTACTGCGTAATAGAAGTATTACGAAGGGTGAATCACTTCAACCAAGAGGCTTGAAACTACACCAACAGGTGTTTAATTTTGTCAAAGGATGTGTAACTTGAACCATAGCTTCAAGGATGTCTTGAAATATCTTTCGTTTTAAATATTCCTTTGATCAAAAATAACTAATCTGACCGCTTTGCTGCAAGTTCTCGCATTAGCGTCTGACTTGTGCATCCATTTATTAATTAATCCCTAAAATTAGGCTTCAAAGCTTCATTTCGAACCTCACTGAAGATCTGAAATTGGTTAGACGAACAATTATTAGCTTACTTCAGGACGGGTTTAAAACTGATTCCGCATTTTAGAAGTGATTTATAGAAAACCAACCTTCACAGATACCTTAATTCATAGCGACAGTAACCAATACAATAAAATAAAACTCAGTGATTTTCATTCGTTCATACATAAGTTGTTCACGATTCCATTATCGGAAACAAATTTTCAAACCGAAGTTAATACAATTAAATTATTAGCCACCAAAAACGGTTACAATGAAAGACTTATCGATAAGCTCATTGGGAAAAAACCAATAAAGTATCTGTTGCATTCAAAATAACCTACGCAAACTATTAATGAAGAACAAAAATACTTCCCAATAAATTATGTGCCGAATTTGAGTAGCAAAATTTGCAACAGACTATCGAAAAATAACGTTAAAATAATTTGTACAAATAAAAGATACTTGAAGTCATTCTTAGTCAATAATGAAGAAAAATCTAACATCGGAGAAAACAGTGGTGTTTACAATATATTCTGCGACGAATGTCCTGCTTTCTATATTGGTCAAACAGGAAGGAATATAAACATTCGTGTTGAAGAACATAAAAAGTCAATTTTACAAAATGAAAATACCACTGGCTTCTCCGAACATTGTAGGAAATTAAATCATTTCCTGGATTTCAACAAAACCCAATTGCTGCATTCTGGCAACAAAGGAAAGCGACTTGACCTTCTTGAAATTCTCGAAATAAGTTCCGAAATAAATTACCCCTTGTAAACGAACAAATTGATTTTCAGTTATCACCTTTGCTTCTGTCTGTTTTATAAATTAAGATGTAATACTCTCCTGTAGTCAGTCTTGATAATGAGTTCATAACTCGAAACATGTCGACTATTCTTTACTGCTAAATACAGTATCTAAATATTTTTATATAGTGAAACGTAAGCCAAGTGTGTTTTATTTTTAAGTTTAAACTTTATTTATAGTGATATTTACTGGGTCAACGGCGCTCGCAGGAGGGGGCAAGGTGGGGTTCTATCTTCAACTGAATAACATTATAGTCAAATTTCTAATAAACTTCCAATCAATATTCTAATAAATTAACAAAAAATAAAAAGTTGTTGGTAAATATGCTACGATGACTTAAAACAGATTCTAATTTAAAAAAATCCAAGATAGTCCCCCGGATCCCCCTTTCTTTTCGTGCGGTATTCCATACTCTTCAACCTCTCTGGTGTCTCCCCATCTCGCCGCCTTCTGGAAAAAATCCAGCTGGCGCCTATGGATACAACCTCAACACGCAATTTTGTGCGGGAATTGGTCGCCTATTTTTATAGGCCATTGAATCGAGCGTGACATTGTATTAACTTCGTTTGTATTCATACCGTTCCATGTAAGATGGTATTTCCTTGACAGAAATAGTTACAAATCGCGACACCCATGAAGATTCTAATTTGAATAATATCAGGTAGGTTGTGCCATTCCAGTTTGTAAAAGGAGTAAAATTGTCACCGTAATTGTAGATAATGGGTTGAACAAGTTCATTATAGATGCGGGGGTATTTATTCGAAATAAGAAATATAAAACTGCAAACTTATTTGTGAATATATAAGATAACATTTTTAAATGAATTGAATTATTGAATATACAATTATTCTCAACGTTCAAGCGGGCATGCTAATACATATAAATGAATCAATGAAAAAAATATCGACTAAGTATATACAAAGAAAAATAAATCAATTAATCTATACAGAAAAAGAATGATCAGTTAGTTCTTCGACAAAAGCTATTTTTTTTTGTTGAACATTTTTCCGAACTGGTACTAGGTATGTGAAATTCTTTGTCGTATTTTATAATTACATGATGAATTATTGTAAATTGAGTTCAACTTACAGGACAAACAGCAAATTGAGCTTTCAAATATCTAGCTTCTTTTGGCAGATATGTATATTTGAATCATTCAACTATTAAGAAGTGTTACCAACAGGTTAATTTTATGAGCAATTTATTGGAGCCGTTAATTATAAACAATTTTTAAATGTCCATAATGATGAGGAATTCAAAGATGTGGTTGATTTTGGACAGTTCATCCCAATATTTAATCGTTAACAATTTATCGAAGTGGTTGAAACTTACGACCAATTATCGAAGTGGTAATTCAGAGCACTATACAGAAGTAGCTATTTATAAGCAATTTATAGAATGGTTAATTAGGAGCACTTTATCGAAGTGGTTGATTGCGAGTACTTTTCGTAGTAGTTAACAAGTTTTAGAAAATGTTGATTATAAGCAATTCATCGAAGTGGTTACTTATGACCAATTTATCGTGGTTGAAAATCTCGACCAATTATCGAAGTGGTTAATTCAGACCACTATACCGAAGTAGCAATTTCTAGAATGGTTAATTATGAGTAATTTATCGAATTGGTTAATTCAGCAATTCATCGAAGTGGTCGATTGCGAGCACTTTTTGTAGTGGTTATTAAGAGAATGGTTAATTATGAGCAATTCAACGTAGATTTAAAATATAAGCAATTCATTGAAGTGGTTAATTATTACTAATTTATCGAAGTGGTTAATTCAGAGCAATTCATCGAAGTGGTTGATTGCGAGCAGTTTTTGTAGTGGTTATTGATAGAATGGTTAATTATGAGCAATTTAACGAAGATATAAAATATAAGCAATTCATTGAAGCGGTTAATTATGACTAATTTATCGAAGTGGTTAATTCAGAGCAATTCATCGAAGTGGTTGATTGCGAGCAGTTTTTGTAGTGGTTATTGAGAGAATGGTTAATTATGAGCAATTTAACGAAAATTTGAATTATAAGCAATTTATCGAAGTGGTTAATTATGAATAATTTATCGAAGTGGTTCATTCATGACCACTTCATCGAAAAGGTTAATTTTGAGCCCTATAACTCGGCTACCTATACGCAATTCATTGAACGGTTAATTAAGAAAAATTTATCGAAGTGTTAAATTGCGAGGACTTTTCAAAGTGCTCAATAATTTATGGAAGTGGTTAATAATGAGCCATTTATAGAAGTGGTTAATTGTGGATTATTTATTAACATATGTAATCAAAAAAAGCTGATTCAAGTTTATGATTATGAAAATTTCATAGATTTGGTTAATTATAACTATTGACAGATGCATATATTGTACTACTATAATTTTATCAATTACTCATATTCCTCATGATTCAACAACAGATCTTATCAAAATACGTATGGAGAATTATTGGACACGTAAGAATGAAATTTTCAATCGAATTGTCATTCCTCCACGTCTTCTTACCTTATGATGCATTCGGGAAATTACGGCGTCCACGCCAGACGTACCATACTTATATAAATGTAAATTTCGTGAGTCGGAAAATCCTCGTGATTCGATAAGCGGGAAACGGACAATATCGAACCGGAAAATCCAGTCATCCCATCCAGTCACGTTATGATCGAAACGGAATATCCCGAGAGTTCATATGTCCTGGTACGGATGGAAATCGCATACGAAAAAAGTCGATATGAGAAAAGCCGAAAACTGTCGATCGAACCACTAGGAGAATTTTTCATAAATTTCCAATACCTTATAGTTTCCACTTCGGTTTCCACGGAGAAATTGGTTAGTGAAATATAAGTTTTCGGCATGTGTGATTTTATTGGGACTTATTTCGTGAATGCAACGGAAATATGTAAAAGGAAGTAAAGAATATTAATTTTTTTAAATTGCGAATTGAATTACTTCGCTTTTAACAAAATAGAAATCGCTGTGTTGGGAAAATTACTTAGACGATTTAAAATTTGATTTACTACATGGAGCGATAATCAATATTAAGTGATCTTTTGTTCACTTGTTCACTAAATTTTTAACGAGACTAGTACTCTACGAATCCAATTATTAACGAAAAATAGTGTGAAGGCTTAATTTTAAAAAATATGTATTTATTTTCTAAGAAACATGGAGCACTGTCAAAGAGGTTTTATCGAGAATTATTGCATTTTCGATTCTTCAAGTAGGTTATGCTTTTGTTTTCCTTCAATGACGTACTTAGCTGCGGTTTTCACAAACCGCAGTCTAAGTGTTATTAATCAATTTTATTTATAGTAAGTGAGATTCTTATTTAATTATATCTCATACGATCGTAACATCTGTTTATGGTCCTTGAGTTACTTGCCATGTTGCTAATATCTTTCTCGGAAGATTGTTTAATATAAAACAATGGTTAATCAAACAGTTTACACATCTCTTAGATCAAATACGCATGACGCACGTTTCGGTGAAACTTCAACTTCTTCAGGTACTACTTAAGTGCAAAATTATTATTTCTCCGATATATCCAATACAATGAATAAATAAATAACAAATTGTGTAGAAAGGGTAAATATAAAGATGGTTACAAATAATTAGTAAGAGAGGAAAAAGCTATTCTAAACTACTAATCAGGTAGTTCCGTAATTTTGAAAAGGGGGCATGTAGTATGATCAATTTGGCTATTCAATAGTAGACCTGAATGTTTGTAACTTTATAAAGAAATTAAAAAAAAAAAAAAAAAAAAAAAGTACGAGATGAAGTCAATGTTATGACGAAACGCGTTTACTCAATAGATTTTTATTTAAACTTGTTCATTCAATGGCTGAAATGTATTCATTAATCTGTAATGATTCTTTGAAATTAAGTGTGATTCCCTTTCTTTCAGCATTTAATATTTTAAAGCCAGAATAAAACATGTTATCTTCTTGGATTAAATGGTTCGCATAATATGAATCCGGGTTTTGATTAAAAAAGCTACGTTTGTGTTCTGAAATTCTGGTTTGAAAGCTTCAGAAAGTTCTACAAATGTAACGGAAGCAGACTGACGAAAGTCACGCTTTCAGTTAACACAAGCGAATATTGTATATCTTTCTCTTTGTTTCCGTTTTCTCATCTCTTCTCTTTCTGATCCCACTCCGCCATGTCAATCAGCAATGCATTATATGTACTCATGAATGCATGTACAAGTAACTCGAAAACGTCAGATGCGAAACTTCGAAATAATCGAGGGGTTAACCGCGCTAGGAAATCATGTACACTAAAATACTAAATTGCATAAAATTGCAAAAAATTGCATAAAATTGCAAAAAATTGCAAAAAATTGCATAAAATTGCAAAAATTTGCAAAAAAATTGCATAAAATTGCAAAAAATTGCATACAATTGCAAAAAACTGCAGAAAATTGCTTTTCTTATAGTTACAATTTTTTCTTTAACCTTTACATCAACGTAAGGACTTGTTGGTTCCAGATTTTGTGGAATATCAAACGATGTCACATTTTTCAAAATTGAGGATATCCTCATCAGGAGGTGTGGAGATATCTTCAGAAAAATAGTCTTTGAACAGAGATATTTCTTCTTAATTGAAATTTTCATCGATCTTTCCATGTGCAACCTACCCATCACAAATAGAAGTCGTATCAAAATTTAGGTAATTCTTGTGGATTCTCAGTCCAATGTTCCCTAGCATTCAGTTTGACGCGATAACGAACTATAGAAAATATAATACCATGAATATTATGGAAGTCTTCAAAATATTATGAAATAAATGCAAAAATTCCAGAAAAGTCCACAAATTGACAATAAAATTCCGAAAAATTTTCACAAAATTGCAAAAAATTGCAGAAAAATTACATTGCAGAAAATTGCAAAAAATTGCAGAAAATTGCAAAAAACTGCAGAAAATTGCAAAAAATTGCAGAAAATTGCAAAAAATTGCAGAAAATTGCAAAAAATTGCAGAAAATTGCAAAAAATTGCTGAAAATTGCAAAAAATTGCAAAAAATTGCATACAATTCCTAGACGTTGTACACCAAAATTGCACCGCGGTCAACCCCTCGGAAATAATTTTGTTATAGTTATATGCATAAAAGAACAGATTACGATAGGAATCACATATGGCATAACGAAAGGATAAAGCTTTACAAATTTGTTCCATAAAATAATGACTACGTATTGTAGGTTTATATTCAATTATATAGCGTGGCGATACGTTATCCTCTCGTTATATACACTCTTTCGTCTATACTTTACATTGCGTTGACGACCGAGTGGTCTAAGTACTGAACCCTGGTGTGTCGTATCTCTGAGTTCGAATCCCAGAGGTGACTGGCTTTTTTTATGTTTTTATTTACAATCTCTTAAGAGCTCTTAGCCCCACATTTCAATATTAATTATTTCAACTTGGATTAGTATAAGTTATCACTTTTGTCGTGCACCCCGACACGCACATGTTTGGTTTTCGCAAATTGTGGTCCTTCTATATTATCCGAAGGAACTTCGGTCCTACCTGGTGTCCCATGACACCGCTTTTCTCGTTTTTTATATGATTTCATAAATTATCTCCGGTACGGTACCTAAGCAATGTTGATGTTGTGCTTAGATAAAAGCGATTTGAGATTTCACTTGAATTTCCAATGTTGAATGATTTTCAATTATTAAATTATAAACAATTTCATTAAAGTTCAAATTTGCAGTGTTTTGTCGACTTTCGTCAAGAAAATAATATTTCACTTACCTATTTTAAACCATTTACTGTCTGAATGAGGATATGGTTCGAATAGAATCATGTTTATGACAATAACTGCAAGGCAACCTCGAAATAAACCGATTAAATCCCATTTAATTCGAACTAAATCAACTTTACCGAGAAATATCGACCTTTTGTTATGAGCGTAGCTCAAAACCTATTAAATACACGTGTACAAATTGACACTTCCATACACGTCTTCCCCACGTATTTACTCTTCGATTCTATTGTCTTGGATATATTGATACTTTGATTACTAGATCGTAGTGACCAGGCTCGGTGGTCAGGGACGTTGTAAGACCTTTTTAATGAGAAACCTACGTCGTCACTTCCAAAGTTCTAATCATCTTTTCTTCTTCGTTGTATATTTTGTTCCTAGCGAGCACTCTCACTTGGACCGTTACTCAATATATATATATATATATATATATATATATATATATATATATATATATATATATATATATATATATATATATATATATACGTTGACTATATATAGAAACTCAAAAACTCCCTATTACTAACCAGCGTGCGCTAAGTACTCGACTAACTAGCTTGGTAGGAACTTTGTTCCAATAATATATATATATATATATATATATATATATATATATATTATATGTATATTATATATATATATATATATATATGTATATATATATATATATGTATATATATATATATATATATATAATTATATATATATATATATATATATATATATTATTGGAACAAAGTTCCTACCAAGCTAGTTAGTCGAGTACTTAGCGCACGCTGGCTAGTAGAGCTGTGGCAAACCGTATGTATTCGTTACTAAGTAACGAATACTTCATTAGACTCGAAGTAACGATTCGTTACTTTCGAACTAGCATCGTTACTCGTTACTTTCGCATTTTTCCTTTGCGCATGACTTTGAGCATGTATTTGTACTACTGTTCTGTTTATGAATATCATAAAAAAATTAAAATTTATCTTTGGGTAATAATTATTAACGTAGATAACCGTGACGTCAGATGTTTAATCTTTATTAGATGTACGAGTGAAAAGATGACCACCACAAGTCACACGAACTTTACTTTACTTTTTTACCTACATATTACATCAGATAAACACTCACATTTTTGATAATAAAATTTTTTCAATGAGTATAAAGAAAAACATGAAAAAAAACAAGACATACCTCTAAAAAAATTTTTAAAATTTAAATCACAAAAAAATTATTATATTCACATACCTTAAAAAAATACCAATTTGCCAGTGTTTGTCGGTATTTTGTCCTCCTATAAACTATCTACCGAGAACAGGATTCTGATTCCGTATTGGAATTATTCACTTACTTGGCTTGTAATCGATCCCTCAAAGACTAACAAATAACTAAATGAACATTTTACCCTAATAAAAGTAATCTGCAGAAACCAATTTATGTGAAATAATTTTATTTCAAAATGTTATATAAAATGAGCCTTAAATCTTAGAAGCAATTGAACGAAGAGTTAATATAAAGGGGAGATGAACAATTTGAAAATAATGAGGTTTGAGTCTTGAAATTATTACAAAATAATATCCTTTTTTGATCACTCTGTTGAATATTTTGAAAAAAAACCTAAATAATTCAAAAGCCGTTATTTCAGTAATAATATGCATCAATGGTGTTTCCTACAAATATGCACATGAATTTTATTGTAATTAATAAAATGCAATCAGCTATCTATAACCCTAGCCTACAGGAAAGTGTCCTATAATCCAATAAATCATACTAAGTATAAATAACGACACATAAATATTAATGCAATAAGGAATATGAGCTTAAATCTTTCAAATTATCGTTATATTATACGCAACTAACGAATCTTATACGAAAGTAACGATAACGAATGTAACGAAACATACGAAACTAACGTATATACGGTATATCTGTAAAGTAAACTACTGACGAATCTTATACGAAAGTAACGATAACGAATGTAACGAAACATACGAAAGTAACGATAACGAAAACTAACGTATATACGGTAAAGTAAACTAAAGCGTTCAAATCTTTCCTTATACGGAAGTAACGAAAGTAACGAATACTTAGTAACGAATACTCCATCATAAAGTAACGAATACATACGGGTAACAAACTTTTCGTTACTTTTACAGGCCTACTGGCTAGTAATAGGGAGTTTTTGAGTTTCTATATATAGTCAACGTAATTAGCGTAAACCGCTATGTTGAGTTTGCGCAGAATGGAAATAGTTATTAACGTAACAAGGCCGATATGTAGCAGATAACGGATGAGGTTGGATATTGTAATCCGAGGCGCAGCCGAGGATTATAACTAACCGAATCCGTTATTTGCGTATCGGCCGTGTGTCGTTAAAAATTTTTCGTAATCCCGTTGAAAGATTACATTTTGATTCCGAAGAAAGAAAAAAACCATTACCTCGCAATTCTAAAGAAAAATCCCAACTTCGTGCACTCTGTTGTCATGGAACAGTTTGACAGTTTTATAAACAACGTCAGTTTTTTGTGTTCTCAAGTTCGCTTTAACGACGACCATGGATGAAATTGAGGAACAAAATCAAATTCCTTTAGAAATATTGGGAGAATCATGTGCAGTGCAGCGAGTGTTGATTAACTGCCGAAAATAACTCAAGAGCGATATCAAAAAGAATATGAAAATTTTGAAATGTGGCGTAAAAGCACAAATGTAATGGTGGTTAATGAAGATGTATTATTAGCCTATGCGAAATGAAAATCAGAGGTTTATTCTCCCAAATCGCTGTGGACCAAGATTTCAATGTTGTTATTGTAATCAGAATGATGTTTTGAAATAAATATTTGAACAAGTGATTTTTTAACGGCCGCCGGCCGATATGAAATTATAACGGCCGGCGGCCGTTAACACTGACTTTTCAATTGTCATCTGAATACCGTTAAATCAAAATAACAGTATGGGATTACGAAAACGTTATTAACCGGTTGCAGATCGAAAAAGAGAATTTGAAGTCAAATTTATTGCGAACGTCAAATAAGTTTAACCTCTTTTGTGTTTTTGTATTATTTTTTGTCGGGTGATTTTTCCGATTTTCATTCACCTATTATTAGAGTTCTTTGGGTAAATTATCATGGATGATTCAATAGACTACATAGCAATCAGGCGCGGGGGAGTGAATCATAATTTAATAAAAGATATAATCATAGATCACATCTTTGAAGAGGAACAAGAACTGTCAATCTCAAAACATCATATCACAGAGTACGCAGACTCGATTTATGGTTGCCACATCGTAAGAAATAACATTTTGTGCGAATTTTTAATACGAAGAAAGAGGTTTGGAACAACTTAGCACGATAGTACATATGATATTAGTCACTTATCATAGTTTAAATAGTCTATTTTTATTTAGTTTGCAACAATTTAACTCAAGCGCATTTAAACTTGACAACACCGCGAATATAACGGACGTTTATTAAGCGAACGTTAAGGTCCCGTTGATAACGTAGTACGTTATCGGTTAATAACCGTCTCGGTAATTTCAAGGCTCCTGCGCATGCTCAGAATAACCGAAAACGTAATTTACGTATAAATTTAGGGTCTCAAAAATTCCCTAATAAGGAGGTCTCAGGTTCGAATCCCGGGGCCGACTGGTCTGCCATGAGTTTTTCTCAGAGATTTCCTCATGGTAATGTAAGTCACTGCTTGCAAACTTACAAGGCGAATGCTGGGCCAGTATAAATCTTCTGAACCCTACCCACACTTCCTATATTCCATAAATATCCCGTCTCACCTATCCTTAATGCAGTTGTACATACAAGTGTATCCTCTGATCTGGCTGAAGGAGTTAATCCCAAACTCAAGCTGCCGCCTCCCGGACACATACTTCAGGGAGGGGATTTCACGACTGAAAATAATGTGAGACTAAAACCGTAACGATAAAACCGTAAGAATTTGACTCACACAAGGGAGTAGCGTATAACACATTTCTCCTTCTTCCTATTTCTTTCCGTTTTCTCATCCATTCTCTTTCTGATTCCGTACTGGACGGCAGTCCCGTTGTTCGAGAGTTACTACGCAGGCGAATCACAATGAAGCCTGTTCTTTTATGCGTATAACTTATACAAAATTATTTTGTATTAGTTATATGCATAAAAAACAGATTATGACAGGAATCAGATATGGCATAATGAAAAGATAAAGCTTCACCAATTTGTTCCATAAAATAATGACTACGTATAGTAGGTTTGTATTCCATTATATAGCGTAGCGAAAAGTTACAATCTCGTTATATACACTCTTGCGTCTTTGTTTTACGTTCTATTGACGGCCGAGTGGTCTGAGTACTGAACACTGGTATCGTATTACTGATTTCGAATCCCAGAGGTGACTCTAGGCTTTTTTCATGTATTCATTTACAATCTTAATTATTTCAACTTGGTTTAGTATAAGTTATCACTTCTGTCGAGCGTCCCAAGACGCACATGTTTCTTTTTTGCAAATTGTGTTGCTTCTTTATTTTCCGAAGGAACTTCGTTCCTACCTAGTGTCCCATGACACCGTTTCTTTTTTTTTTAGTCGTACTTTCCTCAAAAAGATGTCAGACCTCCTGGAGAACGATTTTCGAGGTCTTGGGGGTGTCCCGTTACATTTTAATATATCCAGCGGCACCCATCAGACCTAACGGTACGTACACGAAGAAAGCAGGTTGCCTGCTTACTGGCAGTCGGAGTCTAAAAGCGCCAAAAATAAGCGTACTTTCAAATCCTCCCGCTAAAATCATGCTTAATTATTGGCTCTTTTAGACGCCGACTACCTGCAAGCAGGCAACCTGCTTTCTTTGTGTACGTACCCTAATAGACTGTTCTTGGATACAGAATAAAACTATCAAAATTTGGATAAATTTAGTAATTTTGGCAAAGGAGCAGCAGAAAGATGCGTCAAAGAAAATCCGAAATTCATCCTAGAATTTTTGCACCCCCAAAGCATCACTAAATTGAGCTAGAGGGTTGAAAATTTTAATTTGGATGATGAGGAAGTGTCTTCTGGTGGTATTCACTTTTTTCTCTAACCGTCGCCGTTTTTATATAGAGAATTCTTATATTTTCGTGGTGTTCTAGGATTTGTAAATCTCTAAAGCTCCTGCCGATTTTGTTAGAGGGTTTAAATTGGGTACGTGGACTGAGCTGATGTGAGGGAGGTGCCCATTGGGGATCTCTTTCAACGCCACAATTTTTATATAGGTACCTATTTCAAGAGTTTTTGAGGATCATTGAGCATTGCTCAAGATGAAAACTTTCTTGTGAATTCGGCTGAAATTTGGTGGCGATATTTGGCGGTTTCCAATGTTTTCTCTCACAGAACTGCAATACTGATGCCATGTCACTTAATTCATTCAACTTCCTAACGAACAAACTCTAGAATATGAAATTCTTTTGAACAACTTTACACACCCTAGCTGTTTGATTTATTTTTCAAGATAATCAACGTAATGAGTCAAAACTTTTCATATAGTTTCACCAGATCATCACGTAGCGAACGACATATATCAAGCTCATGATGATATCCCTTATAATATAGAGATAACAAAGCCTAATACCAAATTCAATTCCGATTGAAGAATGAGTACAATATTCGATAATCCATTTTTCATGAGAGTAGGGTTTAAGCAGCTCGCATCCCTCTCTTGTCGCTAGCCACTTAATGCGAGTACAATGATATACACTTTTTAAGACCATCAAATAATTCAAGTTAATAACTAGGTACATAAATATTGTGCATTTTTCCAATACGTTAAACTCTGGTGATTCATTATACGACTTACTGTACATCTGGTGGAATATATGAAATCTAAGTTTTACTATCTATCTTCCAAACTTTCCTCAACAATTACTTCCAAACTTCAGTGGCCGAATGCGGGGAACTTTTTGACGTTTCAAATTGAAACTGACAGAAGAAGTAGTTCTAGACTTGACGCTTAAGAGACGCGATTTTTTTTGTTTTTACTTTCAAAATTTTGTCTTCC
The DNA here is from genome assembly GCA_030704885.1 of Cynegetis impunctata. Lineage (NCBI taxonomy): Eukaryota > Metazoa > Arthropoda > Insecta > Coleoptera > Coccinellidae > Cynegetis > Cynegetis impunctata. The sequence goes on from JARQZK010005072.1 coordinate 212,010, forward strand.
AAGTCTTGATATAAAAAATTGCACTTTATCGAAGTGGTTAGTTGCAATCACTTTATCGTAGTGGTTTGTTGCAATTACTTTACCGAATTGTTGATTATAAGAAATTTATCGAAGTTAGCTTATTGATGAACATAATCGCGGTGGTATATTTTGAGAAATTTATCGAAGTGGTTAATTATGAGAAATTCATCGAAGTGGAGCCATTTATCGAAGTGGTTTCTTGCAATTACTTCATCCAATTGTTAGTTATAAACAATTTATCGAAGTAGCCTATTGATGAACATAATCGCAGTGGTATATTTTGAGAAATTTATCGAAGTGCTTAATTATGAGAAATTCATCGAAGTGGTTAATTATGAGCCATTTATAGAAGTGGTCAGTTGCAATTACTTCATCGAATTGTTAATTATAAGCAATTTATCGAAGTAGCCTACTGATGAACATAATCGCAGTGGTATCTTGTGCGAAATTTATCGAAGTGGTTAATTATGAGAAATTTATGGAAGTGGTTAATTATGAGCCATTTATCGAAGTTGTTAACTGTAATTACTACATCGAATTGTTAATTATGAGCAATTCATCGAAGTAGCCTATTGATGAACATAATCGCAGTGGTATTTTGTGAGAAATTTATCGAAGTGGTTGATTATGACAAATTTATGGAAGTGGTTAATTATGAGCCATTTATCGAAGTGGTTAGCTGTAATTACTTCATCGAATTGTTAATTATGAGCAATTCATCGAAGTAGCATATTTATGAACATAATCAAAGTGGTATATTATGAGGAATTCATCAAAGTGGTTAATTATGAGCAATTTATCGAAGTGGAAAGTGGCAATCCATTTATTGAAGTGGTTAACTGTGGGTTATTTATCGAAGTGGGTGATGAAGGCGTTGAATTAAGAATAACTCATCAAAGAGATTAATCATGAACAATTATTTATAAGTGATTATTTTTAAACATAATAGCAGTGGTGTATTATAACTTAATTATCGAAGTGGTTAATTACGAACAATTTATCGGAGTAGTTTATCGGAATCACTTCATCGAACCAATTAATTATAAACAATTAATCGATGTGGGTTTATTTTGGATAATTTGTCGAAGTGGTTATTAATAATGGCAATTTATCGAAGAGCTAAACGATGAGCAATTTATCGAAGTGGTTAATTGAATATTAATGAAATCAATATCCACTAATAGTCCAAGAATATTAGGTACATTGCAAATATTGATGTTAGTTATACGAAAAAATTTGAGAAATTTAGCACACATAGTAGGTATAATATAGCAAATAAGTTTGGTTGAAATTACGATTAATTCGAAAATAAAGAAATCATTTTTCAATCCACAAATTCAAATAACATCTAAATGACTGATATTTGTCTAATCTCACAAAACACTTAAGGAGGCATCCATTAATTACGTGAGGTGTTTAGGGGGGTAGGGGGTCGAGGAAAATCTTACTCAATCTGACGTTGGGGAGGGGGTGGTCTCATTAAATATCACGTAATTTCTTTTTTTCGAAACAGTATAAAATTGCGGAAAAAAAGGGTTAACTTAAGTAAAAAATGTTTCTCCACTAAAATATAGCTAAATCATTCATATAAATATTCATCGCGGTTTAATTATGCACTGATGGAAGAATTCATTAACTATAAATAAATTCATTTGATTGGAAACAATTTATTAATTTACTGAATATGAAAAAGTATTTTTCTAACATTATTCGTGAATTATTGATAAATATTTATTAACAGTAGGTAAATACTTTTTTTGTAGTAAATATTTCATCTTAATATACCTACGGCACGATGTGAATATTATTCATAAAAAAATGATGCCATAATAAACATACGATGCACCAATAATTTTCACTGAAAAAACTGTGACTTATTAAGTACAACAATTTTTTTTTATTAACTTAATTTTTTTCACATTTTTATAAAATATTACTGATTTACTTAAACTAATAGAATTAGCACAGATTAACTCATTCATATAACAAATAAGCATTTTAAAAAATCTCACGTGAGATTCGGGGCGGGGGAGAGGGGGTCGAGCAAGAACTCACGACATCTCACCAAGGGAGTAGGGGGAGTCAAAAAATCGCCAAAATTATCTCACGTAAGTAATGGATGCCCCCTAACACCAATGTCTAAAAATCAGGTTATCTTGTACTGAGTAAGTATATCAGAAATGAATGTATCGGTTATAAATTGACCCAGAAATTAATTCGGACATCGTGCGGACACAATATCAAAATCCAAACATACACAAAGCCCACTTACCGTATTTCTTTCTAACTTTAAAAACGATAGCCAGTTTAACGGTCTCTAAAGTATCCTCGACGCAAAAAGCGACCTCATTTATCCGAAAACACTAACACACCTGACCAAATCGCGCCATTCACTCTTACCCGAAAATACACATCACTGGAACTTAACAAATACCCCTTTCAAGCGTCATTTTGCGAAGAATTTATCTAAACAAACCAGTAACCAGTACAGAAATAAACGAACGCAATTATTCCTAACCTCAAACCGTCACAATACACCTGTCTCACGGTAATCCCGCACGAAAATGTAAACAAAGAATTCATCGATTACGTTAGGATGCGTTTTACATAGAAAATTGCACAACACAACACTAGAGTTCAATGGTCCGAACGCAGGACGACGGACGATCTGTCATTTTCGCGAATTTAGTGGATTTTTCGATGGACAAAAGCGGTCCGTCGGGAAAACGTCAACCAGTAATCGAGTTCGGGTACCACAATGCTCTCGCTTGACCGCCGAAGTACCAGGTAGGTGGAACTGGAACAATATAAGCGATTGTTGTAGCTCTTTCTTCGTCGCGAGCGCGCGAAGCAGGTTGTTCGTCTCTTTTTGTGACTCAGTTCGACTGATATGGAAGTTGTATACAGTGTGTTCGTTGAAACCCTGCCGTGACGTTTGTACCGGACGTACAAGTTGACTACTTGGTACTTTGTGAAATTAACTCGCCCTTAATTTGAGTAACTCGTCAAAATGAGTACTTATTATATACAGAAACCTATATTATCCCAGAGCACACTAATTTACTGTTCAATAATTCTAACCAATAGCCAGGGGTGGCCAACTTTTGTATATATGAGATCCACTTTTTCATTTGAACGAAGTTCCTTGCGGCAGGCTTGGAGGAGAAAGGGAATTCGCTACGGGACCAAACTGAAAATATGCGAGACTAAAAGTGTGACGGAAGTAGACTGACGAAAGTCACGCTTTTAGTTAACACAAGCAAAAATTGTATACCTTTCTCTTTCTCCCTCTTTCTTTCCGTTCTCTCATCCCTTCTCTTTCTGATCCTACTCCGCCACGTCAATCGCCAATGCATTATATGTACCTACTCATCAATTCATGTAGGTACAAGCAACTCGAAAACGTCAGATGTGAAACATCGAAATAATTTTGTATAAGTTATATGCATAAAAGAACAGATTACGATAGGAATCAGATATGGTATAATGAAAAGACAAAGCTTTACAAATTTGTTCCATAAAATAATTACTACGTTTTGTAGGTTTATATTCAATTATATAGCGTGGCGATACGTTATCCTCTCGTTATATACACTCTTGCGTCTATTCTTTACATTGCGTTGACGACCGAGTGGTCTAAGTACGGAACTCTGGTGTGCCGTATTTCTGGATTCGAATCCCAGAGGTTACTCCTGGCTTTTTAAATTTTTTTATTTACAATCTCGTAAGATCTTAGTTGACAAATTGAATGAATAATATTTTATACTTTGAATATATTAGTAACTAAGATAAAAAGACTTTGTTGTAGTAATTATGTATGTAAAATTTGTATCCTATATAGAATGTGTCTGGTTTTGTTTTCTGTTTTCTATTTAAATTTTTATGTGAAGCCTTCGATAGTTGGGACCTCTCGTGTGTGGTGCCGACGTCGAATGTTCTAACATTCTCCCTTGAAGGATGAATGGAAATTCAATGTCGTCAAATCTCATGAAACATAAAATTGAATCTCATACATATGTGCCGTACTTTAGTTACAAAAAACAAATCATTTCTAATATTGACTGATTGTAGTGATAAAATTCATCATCAGTTCATATGTTTAATTTAATTAATAATAAAAGGATGATTTTAATAACTACAAAAAATTATCAATTACAATTTTTTAGCCTTCCTTCATTTTTTAATTTTTTTAAAAAAGTGAAAACTTCTCGTCATTTGTTTAATTTTTTGAGAGAATTCCTAGTTTTATTGAAAACTCAATGACGACTCATTTCACGTAAGTTACAGTAAAATAATAAAATTTTCAATACCAAAAAATTCGGTTCTCGCAGAAGTCTTATTTGATCATTTTCAATTCAGTGCCTATAAAACTTCCAATTCTGAATCAAGCGAACTCTGTTTTACGTATTCCAGATGATTCTGTCTACCGAGAAAACAATATCAATAATAACTGCTGGTGCGAAAAATAACACGATGAAGAAAACCGCCATTTCCGAAAATAGGGCATAACCAAAAACACTAAAAGTTTACGAAGGTTATGACAGTTCTGGAAGCGTCTAGAAGTTACGACGAGACAAGAGGAACGCGAATAAATTCGCACTTTTTGGGGATGTGGAGCGACATAAATCTTGGTCGAACGGGGGAAGGCACAGAAGCATTGTCACCATCTTGTACGTAGGAGGGAAAATTGGTCATATATTATTTCTGGCTTACGTATAACATGAATGCTAGGAAAACATTTTGTGTCTTCGAAAGTTAGGCATATGATATTCTTGAAAATATTCTCTGACTTTGAGACAGTATAGTGCAAAAAATGCTTTTTTTTCAACTTTTCCCAGCAGTCTCGAAAAAAATATGAACAAGGTGTCATTCGATTCGCAATAGCATGTAAATGATATTTGAAAAAAATAAAGCTCTAAAAATAGTATATTGTTTTATTAGGAGTGAAAGTGATACTTTTTGTGGCGAGACAAAATGATGGCTTTTTGTGGCCGACAATTTTAGTCGAGCCACAAAAAGTGCTTTTCTCCAAATAGAACATGCGATTTTTTCCGCAAACGGTGTTCAAATGATAGAATTAAGATGATATTTCTAAAAAGGATTAGATGAGAAGAAACTTAAAACTAGATTGCTTCGCTTACTGGTTTTGTAGATGTCAAGGCAACACAAATTTGACAATTCAACAAAATAATTGTCAGAAACATTTGAAGTCACTTTCTACGCATTATAGGACTGTGCGTTTTTGGTAAGTACCCGAGTATTAAGAAATTAGTTGTATTAAAATATATAAAAATTTTTCCTACAGATTACATTATGTCGGATTTGGAACCCAACTGTACGCCGCCCGACGTTCTTGATATTGCCGTGAGAGTACAAAAAAAAAGTGTACTTTTTTGTACGCTCACGGCCAGACAAAAAAGTTAAAACAAAAGGACGTCTGTGAAATTAAACTTCAACATTGAGAGCTGAGGTTGAAAAAGTCGTCAATTTTTGACGTTTGCGGAAAAAGTAAGTTCTCATCATTGATGAGACTTCTTGTCTCCAATAGTCCCTTGACAGATTTTCATTGAGTCACTGTGTACATAATTTCATTCAGCAATTTCCAGCAATCATATCTACGTAATTTATCTAAACACGTGCGAACAAATACTTCCCTGATGACCGACTTCAGTAGATCTGATGTAAATCACATGGGCGAGGCTTTCGGTAAAAACGGAACATGAGTTTTCCATGAGTTTTCATTAGTATAATTCATGACGCAGGGGCTACGAATATTTGAATTAATCGATTTCTCGAATCTTAACAAGTGCTCGATAAAAGTTCCAATGTTTCTGTATCTAGAAAACCATGGATACATAAAAAGTTTGTGAGAAAAACAAACGAAGGATTTGAAATTGTAATTATAAATATTGGAACGAATTTCTTACGGCAGGCTTGGAGGAGGAACTAAAAAATATGCGAGACTAAAAGTGTGACGGAAGTAGACTGACGAAAGTCACGCTTTTTAGTAACACAAGCGAATATTGTATACCTTTCTCTTTCTGCCTCTTTCTTTCCGTTCTCTCATCCCTTCTCTTTCTGATCCCACTCCGTCACGTCAATCGCTAATGCATTATATGTACTCATGAATTCATGTACGAGCAACTCGAAAACGTCAGATGTGAAACATCGAAATAATTTCGTATAAGTTATATGCATAAAAAAACAGATTACGATAGGAATCAGATATGGCATAATGAAAAGACGAAGCTTTAAAAATTTGTTCTATAAAAAAATGACTAGGTATTGTAGGTTTATATTCAATTATATAGCGTGGCGATACGTAGGGGAGACCGGGTACAAAAGTAACGGCGGGTCGAAAGTAACAAAAGCTCTGTAGGTTTAAAGAATTGTCAAAACACCACTTAGCTGCTGTCAAGTGATAGCCAGTGGCGCCACCTTCAGTTGCATTCAATCGCCGCTCGCGCCACGCACTGTTAGATCGTGTGAGAGGACGCTAAGTGATTTCACAAATCAAAAGTACATTTTTTGACGTTCACTCATTTAATGTTTTAGCAGTATTAAGGGGATGATATTAATCTGAATATTTGCTTAATGATACACGATTAGATTGATTTTACAGTGCTTAAATTCGTTTTTGTCTAGAATGTTCCGTTTCAAGGCTATCTTTCATGTTCTAATAAAAATGCTGTAGGGTACAAAAGTAACGCAGCCCTATGGGTACATAAGTAACATGTTACTTTTGACCCCATATTGATTTACTCGAAGTAAACTTTTTTTATTTTTCACTTGTATATAATATGTTTATTTCACCTTGGATACGGTTGCTATAAACACACTCATTATGCCCTAGGCCATTATGCCCGCATTTGCGGGCATAATGGATTCAAAACGCCCGCTTATTGTACTAGGAGAAATGAAGCAAATTTCATTGATTAAATACCTCATAATCCTTGTCGTATACGACTCTGGATTTCTCCGGCAATGAATTATTCGCAGCTTTGGCTGCATTTTCTATGATATTCTTGGGTAAATTCATTTTCATTTCCATTATTTCTATAAGACTACACAAAGAAAGCAGCATGACATTCACTGAATATGATGACAAAAATATTCACAAACGTCAAACTATCAACAAATGACATGCCTACTATGAGAAGGAATAGGAGCAATGAAACGATTTCAAAATCGCTTTTTCATCATAATATAATAATTTTTTCGTGAAAAATAAAATCTTGTATGCACCGCGTGCGTTACTAGATCCTTATGCCCATCGGGCAACATTCATCCCTCGGGCCAGAGGCCCTCGGGCCGAATGTTTCCCTCAGGGCATAAGGATCTATATAACGCACTTGGTACATAAATAACTAATATGTGTGTGTGTTTATTTCAACAAAATGCCGCGACAACGCATAATAAATACCGCACGAATAACAACTAACATGGAAGTCTATCGAAAAGCGGCTGAAGAGCATTTCAGATAATGATGGTGAAAAAATTAGAGCCATAGCAAAAAAAATGAATGTCTGCCATGTTACATTGCATAGATATATAAAAAAATTTAAGCTAGAAATACTAGCGCAGTTGTAGACAAGGAAAATAAATTAGGCGACGGAGATTGCTTCTATCTCGTTTGTTTAGAAAATTTTAGCAATAGTCGACTGAATGAGCAAAGTTTACATTGTTTCGAATGCAAAATGTGGTCTCATAGGTACTGAATGCGTCAATGAATTATGTGTGCCATAATTGCGAGTTTGAATAGAGAAAACTAACACTGAATTTTCCAATAAATATTTGATTGAATATATCATATCATATTCATTACAAACCCCTTTGCCCTGTTACTTTCGACCCACAACGTGTTACTTTCGGCCCGTCAACGTGGTCGAAAGTAACAAATGTCACATTTTTTTAAAGTTTCTGTGATTCATGCAAAATACACAATAATAAGGTAATTTGAGATGCTAATGTATAGAACATAAACGGAATTTATGTATGGCTATATCAATTTCACCGAAATAGTAACACCTAACGAGAAACCAAGGCGAAAGTACAAAATGTTACTTTTGTACCCGGTCTCCCCTAATCCTGTCGTTATATACACTCTTGCGTCTATTCTTTACATTGCGTTGACGACCGAGTGGTGTAAGTACTGAGCCCAGATGTGCCGTATTTCTGGATTCGAATCCCAGAGGTTACTCCTGGCTTTTTTATTTACAATATTGTAAGAGCTCTTAGACATTTCAATATTAATTATTTCAACTTGGATTAGTATAAGTTATCACCTGCGTCGTGCCAACAACGTCTTGAGATAAGGACTCAGCTCTCCCTTCAGATTTCATCGTGACGTAGTTGCCTGTAGGCCTAAACATTTTACGTTGCAGTTGCATGGCACATGGCCTACGTAGCGGTGTTGCCAGTATAGCCAAATTATACCTTGAGTAGATATAAGATATAATGAAATATTGTTTTAATATTATAATCATAAGTGTTACACTTTATGTTTTAATTGTTATTGTCCAAATTTTCTACCAAGAAGCATACTTAAAATTTGATTAAAAATATAATTCCATTAACTCAACACAAATTTGAAGTAATATTTAATATTCCCCAGTATTGTTTGGTGTGGCAACGCTGTTGAAACCTACCCCGCACGTGTTGACGTTCGCTTCGCACACTTGTTCTATTGGAAACTAGATCATTGATTTAAGACGCTCTTCAAAAAATTGCTCATTTGTATTGATTTCCACAAATAATTCTTTTAGTTAGCTTATGCATTTGAATTAATTACTATAAGTGAAGTGTTTCAAAAATGCCATATAAGTGTTGTGTGCCTGGATGCAGGGGAAATTACACAAACGCAACAAAAGTGCGAGTGTTTCGTTTTCCTAAAAATGCCGAGATACTCCGTAAATGTATATGTGCAATACCTCGTGATGATTTCGAGCCGAACAATAACAGTTGGGTTTGTGAAAATCATTTTGGAAGTCAGGATTTTATAAGGGACATATCACAACAGGATTCGAAAACCGGTGAGATCTTTTCAATTAGTTTAGCTTTGCCACGACTCAAAGATAGTAGCATTCCAAGTAAATTTCCTAAATGTCCAAAGTACTTATTAAAAGACGTGAAGTATCGTCAGAGTAAAGACGAAAAACTAAAGGTATTGGACGAAGTCCGTTTCAAAAAAGCTATTGAGGACAGCAAAAATGAATATTTAGAAGATATGAAGCGTACTGTTTACAAAACTTTCGAGGAATTCAATTTATTAGTTCAATCTTTTAATTTAGAAAAACGAATCAGAAAAGAGACTTAGAATTCAATCTATACTCACGTTGAAATCTCGTAATTTTGGAAATTTTGAAATTGAAAAGTTCTATGAGTCACTGTCTGTACTTGATAATAATGAACTGATTATTGATGAGGAAAGTAGCAAATTTCATTCGAATGAATTTGATGCGATATTAAGTACTTTGTCAATTGAAGATCCTGACATCGAAAATATAGCAAAAGAAATGCCTGTGGTTACTTATTTAGGAGGACATTGCAGTCACATCGCTATGAAAAAATTAAAATGTCACTCGTGTCATAATTTGTTGATCTATAATAATGAAGAACTCATTGTAGAAGATAACTTCAATCTTATAAATAATTTGAATCGAGGTGGTCTTCATTATCCCCAAGATTCAGTAGTTCAAGTTGTCGTAAATTCATATATAATATTTCAAAAAATAATAAATAGCCATGAAGATAAATTCTTGAACGTATTTTGCCAAAGAACTTTTCTCTCTAAATTAATTTTTGAATATATTCGTAAAGAAAATCACCTACTTCATTTCGAAGCATGCGACATTCATTCTTCTAAAACCATTGTTGGTATATTATTGGATTGTATCTCAAATACATTGATTAAAAACTACTGCTGCAAGAAAAATGATCGCTTAGGTAAAGGTAAGAAACGGAAAATAACAATTTATCAAAAGTAGAAAACTATTTCGGCGAACATTACCTCAAGCGAGACCTCAAGATATTGATTATATTGAACTAAAAACATTGGTTTTATATACTATATGGCAAATATCGATAGAAAAACTTAATTCACTTTGTTGGCTACAATACTAAATGATTCACAAATGTTTTTACTACTTGAAAATAGTCGGAAAATGAATTTGAAACATTGATAAATACATAGAACCGATAGCTACGCAGCGTTCGCTCGGCCGCCAGGCGATGACGTCACAAATCAGTCCTGAGTCTTTATACTCAAGACGTTGTTGGTCGTGCGCCCCGACCAACAACACCGACAATACAAGGACTGAGGACTCTGACGTCAGAGTGGCGTGACGTAAGCATAGCGAGGTATAAGTGAATTCAGATTCACCGCTTAACCCTACTTTTTCAGTGTTTGTTTACTTCCTCACAGGAGCGACGTGGGTTTTTCTCCCTTGTTTTTTTTTGTGATTTATTGTAACAGGATTAATTAGCATGCTATTTTTGTGTAGTGGTAGTGGTGTGTCACCGAAACGAAATATTTATAATGTCATATAGTTGCTGTGTATCGGGATGCCGCGGTAACTATAAAAATGGACCAAAAGTACACCTTTTCCGTTTTCCAACGGATGAAGTGATGTCTGCTAAATGGGTGGCAGCTATTCACCGGGAAAATTTTTCTCCATCGAAGTTCTCTAGGGTCTGTGAATTACATTTTGCCAAGGAAAATATAATCACTTGTTCTACTGCAACGGATTCCAGAACCGGCGAGTATATAACTGTTAGTTTAAAATTCCTAGACTAAAACACGATGCTGTGCCCACCAAACTGCCAACTTGTCCTTTTTATTAATCAAAAACAATTAAATTTCGCCTTAGTCGTGATGAAAAACTACGCGAATTAGAATATGAAAGTTTTGCGAATGCAATTAGAAATAGTAAGATCGAATTTGAAGCTTGTGAAAAAAGATCTTCATATTATGATTTTGAACAGTTTCTTAATGTTTCAAACTCATTTCAACAGATTGAAATATTCTCCCGGGCCTGTAATGATGTGTTCATTGTTCAATGATGAGTTCATTGTCGAAGATAATTTCAACCTTATTAAAAGTTTCAGTCGCGGAAAATTGCTTTATCCCAAAGACGTTATCGTACGAATAGTTTTATATGCATACTTATATAATATTTAACAAAATTTTAGATGATTTCGAGGAAACTTTTTTAACAGTTCATAATAAACGGGCATTTCTTATTCAATATATTTTGAAATTTCTCTCAGAAAACGTCCATCTACATAATGATAGTAAATGTAATATTTATACAATTCATGAGATTGCAAAAATTGTGATTACCTGTACAGTAAATACACTCGTTAAAAATTACTGTGGAAAATTAAACGACCGATTGGCGTCATGCAAAATTCGCAAATTGAATACTTTTGTTACATAAGTTTTGGTAGTAATGGTATTTGCTTTGAAATTTCGTTATTCCATAATAAAATAGAATGGGGTACAAAGAAGGGCTCAGTTGACGACTGGTACCCTCTTTAAACAGAAAGCCCTTCAAAAGTTTCAAAAAACCTATTGCTTTAGCGGTTCGCGTTATCCAACGCACAACGATGTGACTTCGGGTCGGCCTCCCTGTTGTGACGTCACTCGGCAGTCTCGGGTCCTTATATTCTCGGTGTTGTTGCCTTCTATATTATCTATATTATGGTCCTTCTATATTATCCGAAGTAACTTCGTTCCTACCTGGTGTCCCATGACATCGTTTTTTTTTCATTTCGAAAGCTAGCCGTGGCGGCCATTATAATGAAATTGTTTCCTATAAACAATCTTAAGGTGTTCTTTATTAAAAGAAGCAAAAATTATTCAAAAATGTTCAACGATATAATTTTTATCGTAATTTCAAAAACATCAGATGTCCCATCCGCTATGTCGCCAGAAATACGCTATTTCCTTCGCTCAAAAAACCTATTTCCTATGACTTGATCCGTTTCAGAATGAAACAATGATCTCCTTCATTTCTCACCACCTGCTAGTGGCACATCAGTAATTGAAAACGTCAAAGAGCTAGCTCTATTCGGACATTCGCATCGATTTACCTCGACATTGACAGAGTACAAACAACATACGGAACCGTCCGTTCGACATATCTAAACTATGTTTCAAATTTTGGATTGATGAAGTACTTACTGGGTTGAAATCCATGTTTAGAAAAAATCATGTTTGATTTTAACGATTACTACTACGAAATTTAGGACGAAGCGTTTCACCGCACGGTGGCTTCATTAAAATGGGGTGTCTATAACTTTTCATGTGGTGATTGCAACAAAATGTAAATATGTAATGTTTAGTAAGTTTCATAAGTTTGTTTGTGTATGTTTTTTGATCGACAGGCTCAAATCAGTATTTTTTTTTTGACATTAACTCAGATAACTCTTTCTTTTCTTATGATACAAATATTTTAAGGGTTCCGTATCATTGACTATGCCCCCCTTAAATATTTGTTTAATTTTAATTTTATTATTCATTATCAAAGTGAGAATATAACTGAGTATTTAGTGAGTATTTCAAGTGCCTAACTGTTGCCATTATTTATATCGAGCAGAAATAGGCAAAAAATGGCGTTTTTTGTATGGGAACCCTCCTTAAATATTTATTTTATTTTAATTTTATTATTTATTATTGAAGTAAGAATACAACTGAGTATTTTGTGAATATTTCAAGTGCCTTCCTACTGCCATTATTGATATCGAGAAAAAATAGGCAAAAATGGCATTTTTTGTATGGGAGCGTCCCTTAAATATTGATTTTATTTTAATTTTATTATTTATTATTAATGTAAAAATACAAATGAGTATTTTGTGAATGTTTCAAGTGCCTTCCTATTGCCATTATTGATATCGAGAAAAAATAGGCAAAAAATGGCGTTTTTTGTATGGGAACCCCCCTTAAATATTCATTTTATTTTAATTTTATTATTTATTATTGAAGTAAAAATACAACTGAGTGTTTCGTGAATATTTCAAGTGCCTTCCTGTTGCCATTATTGATATCGAGGAAAAATAGGCAAAAAATGACGTTTTTTGTATGGGAACCGCCCTTAAATATTTATTTTATTTTAATTTTATTATTTATTATTAAAGTAAAAATACAACTGAGTATTTTGTGAATATTTCAAGTGCCTTCCTATTGCCATTATTGATATCGAGAAAAAAAGGCAAAAAATGGCGTTTTTTGTATGGGAACCCCCCTTAAATATTTATTTTATTTTAATTTTATTATTTATTATTAATGTAAAAATACAACTGAGTATTTTGTGAATATTTCAAGTGCCCTCCTATTGCCATTATTGATATCGAGAAAAAATAGGCAAAAAATGGCGTTTTTTGTATGGGAACCCCCCTTAAATATTTATTTTATTTTAATTTTATTATTTATTATTAAAGTAAAAATACAACTGAGTATTTTGTGAATATTTCAAGTGCCCTCCTATTGCCATTATTGATATCGAGAAAAAATAGGCCAAAATGGCATTTTTTTTGTATGGGAGCGTCCCTTAAATATTTATTTTATTTTAATTTCATTATTTATTATTAATGTAAAAATACAACCTAGTATTTTGTGAATATTTCAAGTGCCTTCCTATTGCCATTATTGATATCGAGAAAAAAAGGCAAAAAATGGCGTTTTTTTGTATGGGAATCCCCCTTAAATATTTATTTTATTTTAATTTTATTATTTATTATTAATGTTAAAATACAACTGAGTATTTTGTGAATATTTCAAGTGCCTTCCTATTGCCATTATTGATATTGAGAAAAAATAGGCAAAAATGGCATTTTTTGTATGGGAGCGTCCCTTAAATATTTATTTTATTTTAATTTTATTATTGATTATTAATGTAAAAATACAACTGAGTATTTTGTGAATATTTCAAGTGCCTTCCTATTGTCAATATTGATATCGAGAAAAAATAGGCAAAAAATGGCGTTTTTTGTATGGGAACCCCCCTTAAATATTTATTTTATTTTAATTTTATTATTTATTATTAAAGTAAAAATACAACTGAGTATTTTGTGAATATTTCAAGTGCCTTCCTATTGCCATTATTGATATCGAGAAAAAATAGGCCAAAATGGCATTTTTTGTATGGGAGCGTCCCTTAAATATTTATTTTATTTTAATTTTATTATTTATTATTAATGTAAAAATACAACTGAGTGTTTCGTGAATATTTCAAGTGCCTTCCTGTTGCCATTATTGATATCGAGGAAAAATAGGCAAAAAATGGCGTTTTTTGTATGGGAACCCCCCTTAAATATTTATTTTATTTTAATTTTATTATTTATTATTAAAGTAAAAATACAACTGAGTATTTTGTGAATATTTCAAGTGCCTTCCTATTGCCATTATTGATATCGAGAAAAAAAGGCAAAAAATGGCGTTTTTTGTATGGGAACCCCCCTTAAATATTTATTTTATTTTAATTTCATTATTTATTATTAATGTAAAAATACAACTGAGTATTTTGTGAATATTTCAAGTGCCTTCCTATTGCCATTATTGATATCGAGAAAAAAAGGCAAAAAATGGCGTTTTTTGTATGGGAACCCCCCTTATATATTTATTTTATTTCAATTTTATTATTTATTATTAAAGTAAAAATACAACTGAGTATTTTGTGAATATTTCAAGTGCCTTCCTATTGCCATTATTGATATCGAGAAAAAATAGGCAAAAATGGCATTTTTCGTATGGGAGCGTCCCTTAAATATTTATTTTATTTTAATTTTATTATTTATTATTAATGTAAAAATACAACTGAGTGTTTTGTGAATATTTCAAGTGCCTACCTGTTGCCATTATTGATATCAAGAAAAAAAAAGGGCAAAAAATTCGCTTTAGTTGTATGGGGGCCCCCTGAAATATTCATTTAATTTTATTTTTAGTATTTTTCGTTATAGCGGAAACAGAAATACATAATTTGTGAAATTTTCAACTGTCTAGCTATCGCGGTTCTAGAGATACAGCCTGGTGACAGACAGACAGACGGACGGACAGCGAAGTCTTAATAATAGGGTTCCGTTTTTACCCCTTGGGTACGGACCCCTAAAAACGGATACATTCTCAAATTCGGGTGTCTATAAATTATATCTCATAAAGTGAACAAGGAAAATTCTTCAATAATCGAAAAATAATCAAACAATCTTCCAAGGAAGCCAGTTATATGTATTCTTTGACATAAAATTTATGTAAACTGCATTACCTTAAAACCTGCCAACTTTGCCCAATGTAGGCGTTATAAAAACATGGATAATTTTAAATTTGGCAACGTTGTGAAACAACACCGCTTGGCCGTTATGCCGAGCGAGGTTCTTGTTTTCCGTTATTATCGTCCAAAACGCTTGGTAGGTGGGTTGCTGTGAATAAACAGGTAAGGAAATTTTGATTGAATTTTAGTACTTTTAGGGTGAAAAGCTAAGCATCAGTGCTCAATGTCTACTAAGTTTATGATAATGAAATTAAGATTGCGGGAAGGTGGATATGTGATTCTCACAATGCAGTAATAGTTTTTAGGTTACACTGCCCAAGGTATTATATTAGTAAACAGAAGTATATGGGCAATGTTGCCAGACATTTTAGGTCAAAAAAATTTTTGTATTCCTTATATAATTTGCATGGTTTAATGAAAATCATGACTTTATGGTACAGTACTAAATCCTGGGACATATATAGTGGTGCAATTTCCTACAAAAAACTCTATAAGGCACTTTATAGGAACAATTTTGGAAGTCTCTCAGATTGATGACAATTTTACTGTGAAATTCCTTAGGAAGGCTGGAAAAGGTTTCAAATTTCCAGATATTAATGGCATTTCAGACGTGACATTTCTAAATATTGTAGAACGCCTAGGAGCCCCTACTGAAAGCAGAAGAGGCTACTATTTTTTTAACGAAAACCTCCAACCATATAATTTATTTTGATTTTTGTTGATGTTCCTTTTTTAACTTTAAGGATTTGTATTATTTGGAATACTGAAATATAATATCTTATTGTATCCACTTATATGATTATATTAATTACCTGATAGATTACTAAGAAAAAAAACCTTATTTTTTTATAGAATAATATTTAGTTTGAAGAAGTTATGTTTTTGTTGCCATTTTGACGACAAAATGGAAGATTTTGATATAAATAAAAATACTTTCTAACATATTGTTTTTTTTTTAATATAATTTCAACGTCTGCTTCATGCCAAACCTTTTTATGAACTTAATTGAAGGGCAAAGTTTGATTAACGTTTGCCAAATTGTCTCCAAAAGGGAATTCTCACAGCCGGGTAAAGTTATAAGATTGACAGGTAACTTTGCCCACCCCTGATTAATATTTTTTCCTAGTATATGGAAAATGCTATAAATAAAGTGATGATTAAGAATCATTTCCATCATTTAGGTTGTTCTCCATATTCATGTAGAATGTGTTTATTTCATTAAAAAAGATATATTGGAAAATTCTGATTTTGCTGGGCAAAGTTGGCAGGTTTTACGGTACCAAGATTTAAGTATTCAATTTTATCTGATGAAGCCACATTGAGGTGAAACGCAGAGTCATAGATTAAATTATATAAATCATTAAAATCAAACATCTGCGTTTCTAATAACATATTTTAAATAACTCGCAGAAAAATTGTCCTACAACTCACCTAGTTCATCAACAAGATAAGGCACCTTCTCAGAAATATCTATCACTAAACACGCAACTAGTTCTATGCAAACGAATTCCACAGTATCACTTCAAACGAAAAAGAAAAGAATGAACTCTACTCTTATCATCACTGCCTATCAATTTATTATCGCTACTAAGCAAATTGTCAGTCTCGTTACATCAAAATTTAAAATAATTATTAAGACCTGTCAGTCACAACTTTCTATGGTCGAAACAAATGCACCGCGACCACGGAATGTTTGGAATTTAGTTACATTCATGGAATTCATTGTGTAATTTCACTAATTGAATCTTGTTTTCGAGAAATGTGGTTAGTTCATTCCACAATAAGTGCTTTAGATCACCTAGATATCTAGTATAGATATTAGATACAATTCTTCAACCAACATTTGACTCTGTAGAGTAGTACAGTATTTATATATATATATATATATATATATATATATATATATATATATATTTATTTTATTTTATTTATTTATTTAGCAACAGCAAGATTAAGGTACATATGTAGGTACTATAAATCACATTATACAAGAAGAGAAAAAAAAAGAGGAAATCTTAATTAATCTTAACAAAACAAAGTATTGCCGCTGCTAAAAGAGAACTGGCGCACAATGGTATTTGAAATACTGTGTGTGCGCGCCTCATAACCTATATGTGAACAAATTGGGGTCATGTTAACAAAAGAAAAGAATATATGAATCCACCACACATAATAATGGTTCACACTCACAAAAAAATACAAAAAAAAGTATACAATAAAAATCAAAAAATAACAAACAATCCTCTCAAATCCCTAAACAAGATCAGTACCGCCATAACAACAACAGAGCTTAAGCATTAACAATCAAATCAAATATTCAATTAGAAAATTACTATCGATTATCCACTTTCTAACTTCCTTTTTAACTTTGTAATATGGTTTTATTCTAATTTTTTGTGTATATATATAAATATATATATATATATATATATATATATATATATATATATATATAAATATATATATATATATATATATATATATATATATATATATATATATATATATATATATATATATATATATATATATATATATATATATATATACTCACCGGCACGAAAACTGGAGCACTTGAATATTTTTGAATTAACTTCAAATTTGAAAGCTTTGTGATGTTTTATTATTATAATATCAAATACTCAAAGAAAACAACATGTTTTACGTATTTTTTAACAACAATTAAACATTTAATTGAAGAAAAAAAGTGTTTTTGAGTAAAAATCATAAATTCCATAGATCTTACTACTGCAGTATGCATAGTTGGCCACTAACCCATCTCAACAATGCTGTTGTTGTCATTGTTGCGAGAATCTGACAGATCGAAAAATGTTTGAAAGTTGTTCTGAATAAAAATATGGATGTTAATCCCGACACAGCGGCTGCTATTGTTGCGTTGCTTCAAGACGGAAGAAGTGAGCGATACATTGCCCGAGAGTATCATGTTTCCAATAGCACTGTTCACCGTATTTTCACACGTTTTCTGGAAACTGAAGGTTATACCAGACGACCTGCAATTGGTCCCCGACGTAGAACTAGCGCTCGTGATGATCGTTTTATCATCTTACAAAGTCTGCGAAATCGTCATGCTACAGCTGTTGAAATCAGAAATCGACTTCAGCACGTCCGGCAAACCAACGTAAGCGAACGAACAGTTAGACGACGACTGAGAGAAGCCAATCTTATCAGTTGTAGACCTGCAACAGGCCCAGAACGTCTTAGGCGTCATCGTGTTGCGCGACTTCAGTTTGCCAGAAATCATCAGCACTGGGGTGAAAATGAATGGGGGCGCGTGTTGTTCATCGATGAGTTCAGATTTAGCCTGCGGTCTCCAGATGGTCGTGAGAGAGTATGGCGAAGTCCACATGAGCGTTTTGCAGAATGTACCTTCAGTTCTAGAACAGGATACCAAGGGGGCTCAGTTATGTTGTGGACCGGAATTTCTTTGGAAGCACACACAGAATTATACATCCTTCCGAGAGGATCCTTAACTGCTGCCAGGTACATTGAGGACGTTCTCCAAGATTGTGTTGTCCCTTATGTTGGCTTTATTGGAAATGACTTTCTTTTGATGCATGATAATGTCCGACCTCACACCGCGATGATAACTCAACAGTACTTTAACGAGGTAAATATTCCTGTTATGGAGTGGCCTGCGGTGAGTCCGGATGTTAATCCCATAGAACATGTTTGGGACATGCTTGGGCGAAGGATCCGAAGTCGTGTTCCTGCTCCTTCAACTTTAAATCACTTGCGACAAGCTCTTCTAGAGGAATGGGAACTTATTCCACAAGTGGACATTCGCCACTTGATTTTAGGCATGCCAAGAAGGATACAGGCAGTAATTCGAGCACGTGGGGGCAACACCTGTTATCAAGAATGCGGCTCCCCAGTTTTTGCTAGCAAGTCGTTTCAGTTTTGATTAATTTAAGGTAATTTTTACACAACACCAGTTTGTGCGTTTTCGTCCTAGTTTCTCAAATTGTTACAAAACACTCTTTTTTTTTCAATTAAATGTTAAATTGTTGTTGGATAATACATAAAACATGTTGTTTTATTTGTGTGTATGATATTATAATGATGAAACATCACAAAGCATTAAAATTTGAAGTTTGTTTGAAAATATTCCACTGCTCCGGTTTTCGTGCCGGTGAATGTATATATATATATATATATATATATATACAGGATGTTCCTTGAAGACATGCTAATATTTAAGGGGTGATTCTTCGACTCATTCTAAGAAAAAAACAACCTATGAAAGTTTTTCCTAAAAGTCTTAACTTTTGAAATACAGGGTTACATGATAAAAGATTCTATTTGTGCTATAAAATACAGGGTGTTCCATTTGAAATAAGAGAGAAAATGAAAGGTTCGAGTTTCCGTCCACCCTGTATACAAAATGAAAAATAATTAAAATTTAATATAATACGGACATATTGCATAATATTACAAAACTCTGTTTTTTCTTCAACACACAATGAGCTACAGAGCGTTGATTTACCTACGATTTTCTTGTAAACGTGTCCATATCTTTTGAAGTAGTCTGTATAATATAGCAAAACCTTGAATCAAAAACTTCAAAAAAATGTGAGTAATCCGAATTCGGTATAATATACAGGGGTTCTCATTTAAAAAACCATATGTTTGGTTTGTAACGGATTTATGCAACACTCTGTATAGTTCGAGATAATTTCAAAATATGGACCTTAAAGACATCTACCATTTCTGTTAATAACATTTTTTGATATCTCTCAAATATATAAAGGGTGTTTCAAAATATGTGCTCAAAATTACAATGGATGATTTTCGAATAAAATTATGTGGGGTCTTTCATATATTTTTCCCAATTCCTCTCATCTCTCCACAAGTTACTCATCTTAGAAATTCGAGAAAATAGTATATTATTTCATAAGGAGGAGAAAGAAAGAAGAACTTTTCATGGCGAGCTTGAGCTTTTGAGGGTTTTGAAATTCATAAAAATCTGAATATCCATTTTTGGATTGATTCACATTTACGCACATAATTCTATCCACTTACGATCGTTATGAATTATGGAACTTTTGCCTATAGTTATAATTCGCAACCTGGTGAGAAGTAGTTGAAAGTGAAAATGACGTTTGAATTGGAGATTTTTTTGTTCATGGTTACCAATTCATCTTTTGCATAGTAACACTTTTCCTGCCGCCGGCCGGAAAAGTGTTGCATAGCAACACTTCTCCTCCTTGGCGGAGAAATAGAACTTTTCGATGATCCTGTCAATCGAGAAATGACGTTATTATCGTACGTTTGAAAATAAAAACAGTTTATTGTTTATTCTTTAAATTTTATAAATGAGTGATAAATTAATAGATAAGTTTTACTGATAAAATTACATTTTATGACAGTTACTAGAAGAAAATCCAGTAAGCAAAATTATGATTTAGGAAGAACAAGATATTTAAGAAATTTTTTATTGTTCGATTTTCCTCAAAAAAAATTTTTTTTTTTAAACCACGATTGATAGAAATAGTCTGAAGAAATTTTCACATTTCATGAAAAAATCTAGTAGCATTTCAATAGACATTAAATTATTATGCATAATGAAAATTTATTGTATTTTTCCATTCAATAATTTAAAAAAATAAGCAATGTAATTTGACTTATTGATGAAGACTCTCTGAAATAATTTTTAGGTAATATGGACATGTAATGAGTACGTAGAACTGTCCAGAGAAGTCGAGAAGGCGAATTAGACACCTTCAAATTTGGGTATCCGTCATCAACAACTGAAGATTCCAAGTAAAGGACGCAAAGAACCACAAATAATATGTACGGCGGAAAATTACTGAGAAAGCCGACTCCAAATGAATTAGGATAAGGCTAATGCTATTATAAATATTTCTTTTTCATTTAAATATTAATACTTGAAGAGAACATTTTGTACCGCTTTCTAACCACATTGCAAGCGCAGAAAAAAGTGAGATTTGGCTTAGTTGTTTATATAAAGAAGAAGCGCAGAAAGCTGAAATTCATATACGTAATATATGAAAAAACCGTTGCCAATTGAATCAATACTTTCATATCACTATACCTCCATTGTCAAACGTTTTGAGTGATATTTTACTTTATTATAAATAGCAACAACTTATGGTTACTTGAAAACTACTCTATTTTTTCAACAATTTTTAATTTTTACCACCTTTCCTGTTTACTTCCTCCCCCTTCCTTCATAAATTTGTACTTAATTATCATATAGTATATAAAATCAGAATATGTATACCTGAAAACCCCTAAAAAGAAATATTATTCGATTTTTACAATAACTTTCAATTGATACCCCCTTTTTAGAGTACCGTTCCCAAAGGGTGAAAACCGGACCCTATTACTAAGACTTCGCTGTCTGTCCGTCCGTCTGTCTGATACCAAGCTGTATCTCAAGAAACGCGATAGCTAGACAGTTGAAATTTTCATAAATTATGTAACCGCTATGACAATAAATACTAAAAACAAAATAAAATAAATATTTAAGGGGCGCTTCCCGCTTCGTGCGCGAGTCCGACTTGCACTTGGCCGGTTTTTATAACTTCACCACCATTTCATACTAAAATGTCATACCGATTATAAAATCGAAATCTGTATACGAAAAACTCCTAAAACGACGTATTTCTTGATTTTTCAGGAAAAGTTCCTTTTTGCCCTCTTCAACCCCTTCCCCTGAACAATCCGGGTTATTCTCTTTTGGATACCTTCCAACCATGTACCAAGTTCATAAATTACAGTCAAAGTGGGACATTTTAAACCGATTTAGCTAAAAAGAATTAGGGAATTTTTGGACCGTTTCTTATGTTCATGTTGTGACGTACAAGTACAACTCCGGCGTATCGCCATTTTATTGAATCATTGTTTACGTTCACACTACCAATATTGAACAATAAACCTTGAAACTTAAAATTTTTACGGAATGTTGGCAAGGGAGCGCTTTTAATTATAATAAATGCATTATATATTAATGTTATTATCTTTTTTAAGCTGTGATTAAGTATTCAGGAAATATTTCATAATTTCATTAACTTCTCGAAGCGCTGTCGGAAAGTTTCAGTTTTCCACTCTCATTTCCGCAAACACTAATGCCCACATAATACCCCAATTTCGAATGAATTAGGTTGGTACAAGGAAAACTAAGAGAAACTTTCTGAACGATACCCTCATTGTGAGAATCTCGAAAAGGGTCCGCACTACGTCATTCCGATCTGGCCGATTTTATGCCGAAGTATTTTCCCCGTTTAGTTTTGGTACGAAACGTCGGCAACTTTTCTAATTTCCACGATAGGGATATGCGGGAAAGGGGAACGTGAAAAGCCGGTGGTTATTCATGAAGAGCTCACATGAACAATTACTACGTTTCACTGATTTTCCGAAAGGCCAATGTATTGTGGTGATCTAGCTGGGATGAGATTTCCCGAAGAAGCGAGTCTTTTTCATCTATGTAGTTCCGAGATTTTCGAGAGGTGGATTGGAATTTAATTTTGACCTATGTTTTTAAGAGATTTACACAAAATTTATTGCATAGGAAGTACGTCTCAAGAATCAATTCATGAAAAAAGGTTCAGAATATCCTGAAAACGAATCCTCTGTCCTTTTCGCTTCACCTTAACCGAGACGTGGTTATTCCGGACGAATTGCAAAGTGGAGTGGAATAACCCGTTGAGAAGTAAAGAATCCAAAACAGGAGCAGCCTCGACGCTCTGTGAAAATACTTTTCTGACACAAGTTGAAAGCATCAGAAGGTGAGTAAAAACATCAATCCTTCCATACAACCGAGTGGCCGGGAGCCGGGGGTGGGAGGGTCATTTAGCCGGATAACAAACGAGGGATTTTCTTTGAACAACGCCGTTCTCTGTGTCTGGGCGAAAGGCAAGGCCGAAGAATCAGCGCTTCCTCCATTGATCTTATGTGCATTTATTTTCACTCTAATCCCGAGGAAAATCCTTCCAGAAAATCTCCTCCGTTGGAAAATTGAACGCCCGGAAAATGGACGTTGAAATTAAGTGGATTCGTTTGAGGCGACTTATTGTAAAAAGGTCATTTCGGTCGTTATCAAGGGTTAAATTCTCGACCTTTGAAGACTAAAGTAGAATGAACGACAAAGTGAAATACTCGATACAAATTGGAAAGCGTTTAAGATCGAGTAAAAGGATAAAAACTTATTAGCTTGAAGATATCAGATTTGGTGTTTTCAACCTTCATTCTGTTGTTATAATGGAATGAAGAACACTGATAGGCTTCCTTCAGACATCATAGTCTCTACTTATTTAGTGATCTTTCGAGAATTAATCAAATTGAAGGTCTAGAACTTCTCCATTTACGAAAATTAAATACTTTTCCACACGTTTTCTAAGCAGATTACAGCTGGACCAATTTCTACTATAACAGCACTGATTATGCTTACTTTATCTTCAATATCTTCTTGGTGGATTCTTGGTTGCTCTTGAAAATGTTATCATCTAGTTACCCATTCTCAAATACCTTTTAAGGTAATGAAGGAGCTTCACAGCTGTATCCATACCTTCACATATTTCTAAAAATCCTTCAATGACCAATTGGATTTAATCAATCAATATATACATAAAAGAAAAGTTTTAGAGGGTTTGTCCAGCCTTTTTTCTATAACCACCTACTGCCACCCAGTCATGGTTGTAGTGGCAGATAATCCTTGGTCTGCATTTGTAAGTAAGGGAGTTTGGTCTTGGTAGTTGGAAGTGGGTGGGTGTGGGTGGCAAACATTTCTGTTGGATGATTTCTTTCTTTTTCTAACACATTGTATGACTTATCTGAACTCAAGGTTGTATTACATGATATGAAGTGTATATGTGTGGGATACAGATGAGGAATTTTTCCAGATTGTGTTCGAATGTAATTGTGTGTTATAGAATATAAATTTCGATAATTGTAGGTATATTTTCGTCATCCAAGTCTCAGCTTTGGTCAACAGATCATTACCAAGCGCTAAACTGATTCTATGTTTATTGAGCTATATACGCTCAATAAACATAAAGTGCTTAGGTTTGTCGAAGATGCTACTCTACTTGGATCTTTCGTCGATAAAATCAATTGAACTCTAATTACTCATACTGTAGATGTAGAAGGTGTTACCAGATAGATTCTTCTAACCAAGAACTCGAGGTTTACATTCCTATTTCTTCTACGAATGAGTAGATTTGAACAAAGCTCCGCAGCAACCGAACACACCATGCATTGTCATCTATTAAAAACAAAATAAAAATCCAAATAATCTCCAGTTATCTGCACTGGTTCCATCTCCTGAAATAAACCAACTGGCTACTTTGTACTCACCATTGATGCCGCGTTGTCCCTTCATTCTTCTTCCTACGGATGGAGAAACCAAGGTCAAAGGCCTGTCCGGTCGGAGGGACAAACGTTTCTCCTGAACCTGGGGGACAGTTAGTTCTAGTGGTGAAACCGAGACAGTTTCCGCCCATACTGCTTCCACCATGGAATCGATACTTGAAGATCTGGGTAGTCTCGTATTGAGTGTATCTCTTCTGAAGATGATAACAATTAGTAGCATCAGGAAAATAATTATCTTACAATTATTGTAATACAATTAGATCCGAATGTTCATTTTAAAGATAATAAATCAAATATATATATATATATATATATTATATATATATATATATATATATATATATATATATAAAATATATATATATATATATATATATATATATATATATATATATATATATATTTATATATATATATATATATATACCTATTCAAATTCGAGTCTATGCATGGGAATTAAGATAACGCTAAGAGATAGACGGATGGTTAAAAAAATATGATCTAGCTTCTTTAGTTCTGGAGTTATACAGCAAAATTCGAAAAAGTCGAAATTCTTCTTTCGCCTACTTCTTTTTATTTTAGGAATTTTTTTTAAATAAATTGTCACTTTGCCATTGGAACTTTTTGTAGGCTATCCAAATATCTGAATAAAAATTATATACATACTATCGTATAAATTGGGCCACCCTCAACTTTCAATTTTCAAATACGGACCTGTATTTTTAATTGCATATTTTTGAATGCCAAGAGTCATGTTTTATATTTTAATGGTATTTTCGTCTGAATTACACATTTTTATAAATTTCAGCTGTAATTAAAAAAAAATATCATATAATAAGGTATAGAATGTCTGGTATTAGTTCAATATTTCCAAAACACCTCATGCTTTCGATAAAAATAAAACGCCAATATGAAAATACAGGTCCGTATTTGAAAATGAGAAGTTGAGGGTGGCCCAATAAGTACAATACCCTGTATATACATGTCATTCAGATATTTGGAAATGCCACAAAAAGTTGCTATAGAAAACTAGCAAAATTTGAGAAAAATTATATTTTTTCTCAATTACATCTGGAATTTAAAAAAAATGTTGAAATTTCACTGTTAATAGTTCAATATTTTCAAAACACTCTGCAATTCAGATGGAAATACTACGTCAATATGAAAAATGACTCTTGGCATTCAAAAAAATGCAATTAAAAATACAGGTCCGTATTTGTAAATCAAAAGTTTAACCCTTTATATAATTTTTATTCGGATATTTGGATAGCCTACAAAAAGTTGCAATGGAAAAGTGACAATTTGTTTTAAAAAAATTCCTAAAATAAAAAGATATAGGCTAAGAAGTATTTTGACATTTTCGATTTTTCCTGTATAACTAAAGAAGCTAGATCAGATTTTTTTTATCCATATAATTGACATCTGAAATATGCAACTTTGCCCCGATTTAACCATCCGTCTATCTCCCACCAAATTCCCATGCATAGACTCGAATTTGAATAGCCCTGTATATATTAAATGTTTAAACACTATGTAAGTGTGTTCTGCAATACACGCCACTGCTGCAGAGTCTTCTTGCCAGGAAGTATTTGTTATCTCGGCGGAATTCTTCATTTCCGGTCTAAATAGTGAATTGTTGGTTCCTAATATTTTTGGAAGAGGTAATGCTCATTTTTATTCATAGGCCTATTGTCATACATTTCTCAATTCTCACCTCTTGAACACGAAAAATAAACATCGATTCACACCTAAACATTACCAGCTTGTATCTTACAATCTGCAAAACAGCGAAAATTCCTAAATCCAAACCCCAGTCAACAATATTCTCCCACACAAAAAAGACTTATCATCGTATTTTCCTTGCTCCATTACCTCCCTCGCGTTTTCTTTCTAGAAGAAAAAATGTGTGCCCCATCAGAAAATTTTATCATTTAAAACATTCACCGACTCAGCGTTATTGGAAAATCGAATTTTCCATCTAGAAGGAAACTCGTTGCGACGATGTTTCGCACGGAATCTTGTTTATTCAATGGCATAAGTTGCCTCTTGACGACGTACATTCTCCCTATTTGGCAGGGGACAACCTACGCTCGAGTAATGGCGATCTGACCATGCACCATTTGTTAGGTTATTACTGGCTCAATATCTCGTGCAACTTAGACGAGAGGGGCCCAAAGAAAGTGTTACAACGAGAAATATTGTTCTATTATTGTACCTTAACGTTTATTAAAGGGCGTTACGTATTTAAAGGGCGATAAAACGGATTTTGTTGGTGAAAAAGGTTCTAATATGAGAATATTTGCTTGAATATAGGGTAGAAAGATTAAAGGCCTCCGTATTATACATGGCACTCCTCCAATGATGCCCTTAAATGTTGGAATACCCGCTGACACATTTCTTTAGGAATGTTGTTAATTGCCTGTCGAATGCTGCTCCGTAATGGCTGCAGGATCGGTTTAGATGACACTCTTTAAATATTCCCATAAAAAAATCGAGGGGCATAAGATTTGGTTTGTTTTGGGGCAAAGTGATATCCCCAAATTTCGAAATAACATTTCCTGGAAACAATTCACGTAAAATGTTCATTGATAGTGCTGCTGTGTGTGCTGTCGCTCCATCCTGTTGAAACCAGGTCCCGTTTGGGTCATAGCCAGGAAAGTTTTGAAAAGCCGGAGTCAAAAACTGCTGAAGCATTGTAGTACATTTGGCTTGTCACAGTTACAGAGTGGCACCGGGCACATTCAAAAAAGTAGGGCCCAATTATTCCAGAAGCCGACATGGCACACCAAACTGAAACCTTCTTGGAATGCAGTTGTTTTTGTATTATTCATCATAATGGACAAAAACAAACTAGAATTCAGTACGTTAATTATCATTAAAAATACTTCGAAAATATAAAACTGCGATTGCAATTTCGGTCATTAGACCATCATTGGGGCAGATTGAGCTAAGAACTAAATACGTAATATAGATTTAACGCTTATGGGTGGAATTATTACAGGTACCTTAATAGACAAGAGCAACATAGGTATATCAATAAGGGCATATCGAGGTGCGTTTCCCAAATTGGTACTATAAAATGTTCTTAAAAAATAATTATTATTTGAATACACTAAATAGAGGAGAATATATTAAGTCAATCTGGTCGTTCAGCAATATATCGCTTTTGCATTATGATTGAGTTTGAAAATTTCCAATGATTCTAAGTAAGTTAATTTGGCCATGAATTCTGTGACGTCATTTTTATGACTATTTTCATTGGTTGAAAAGGCTTTGAGGGGTATAAGAATCCCTGAGAGCTGGAACAGATTCATTTTGTTAAGTAAGAAGTCACTGCACTTCCATTATAAATAAACTTAGTCAGCTTACAAACTCAAACTGTGCTATCATCCAATTTTTTCAGTTCAAAAAAGTTTTCTTCAAAAAAATATTGCTCGGAAATCAATGATAAGTTCTCCATATTCTCACTCATAAAATACTTTTCAATTTCTCGAACTAATCTGCCATGAATTACCCTGTGACGTAATTTCTATTATTATATCTGTTTTCATTGGTTGCAAAGACTTGAAGGGGTATAAAGATCCCTGAGAGCTGGAACAGATTTATTTTGTTAAGTAAGAATTCACTGCACTTTCATTATAAATAAACTTCGTCAGCTTACAAACTCGAACAGTGCTATTATCCAATTATTCCTGTCGAATGTCGTCTTTTCCAGACGTATTCACGTGCAGGAGGAAACCAAATCCGCTGATGTCATGTCGAACACAATAACATCTTTTGCCCCATTTTCACGACTGCTCAAGAAACGTCCAGGCATTGTATTAGACGTTAATAGACGTTGCTAACAACAATCCCTGAGAACTGCGAACGTGCCGAAGGGCTGGATGAAGAAGGTCGCTTCCCTCGTCACGAGGGTCGTAGCCCCCGTGACCCCGGTAGAGCCATCGATGCCGATCAAGCGCCCGATGGCGACGCGATCTTGTTTATTCGAGGAAAGTTTGACAGATTGCGTAGTTCGACTTTTGGGGGATGTTTTGTTGCCGTGAATATTAAATAACATGTTTTTGTCATTTTCGGAGATAGGTACTTTTAGGACTTTCCGGTTTCATGACACCTTTTTGTTGCAAGAAGTTTGGTGAGCTGGAGAAGGATTTCAATAAAACAAACGCGTGAGGGGGCATCTATTAATTACGTGAGATAATTTAGGCGATTTTTTGACTCCCACTCCCTCCTTGGTGAGATGTCGTGAGTTCTTGCTCGACCCCCTCTCCTCCACCCCGAATCCCACGTGAGATTAATTAAATGCATATTTTTTATATGAATGAGTTAATCTGTGCTAATTCTATTAGTTCAAGTTTATCAGTAATATTTTATAAAAATGTGAAAAAAATTAAGTTAATAATAAAACAATGGTTGTAATAAGTCACATTTTTTTTCAGTGAAAATTATTAGTAGTATGTTTGTTATAAAAGGTTATGGCATTATTTTGTTATGAATAATATTCATATCGTACCGTATATGAAGAAGATATATTTACTGCGGAAAAATTATTTACTGTTAATAAATATTTATCAATAGTTAAAGAATGATGTTAGAAAAATTCTTTTTCATATTTAATAAATGAATAAATTATTTCCAACCAATAGTTAATAAATTCTTCCATCAGTGCATAACTAAACCTCGATGAATGTTTTTATGAATGATTTAGCTATATATATATATATATAAGTATATATATATATATATATTTAGCTATATATATAAGTATTTACATGGAGATGAAAGATAGTTTTTTGTTAATGTCAGCCATGATGAAAAAATTATAAAATTGAGACTTTTTGGGAGAGAGATTAAAAGAGAAAATAATTATCAAAATCAAATGAATATTGGAGTTTGGGAGGAAGACACAAGATATCAGACATAAGATAGAAGAAAGTTAAAAGGAGAAGAAAGAATTGATTGGACACAGAAAGAAGTAATAGCAAAGAAAGAACATTATTGAGAGTGAGTTGGTAAAATTTTAATATTAGCCAATTTAGACAATTAAAAAAATTTATTTGCAAATAAATTAAAAGGACCATATTAATAATAGTAATAACTATTGAATTTTATAATTATTAGATTTATATAATCATTGTTGCTAATTTAATGAATTATTGTTAAAATTGAAAAAAAAATTGAGAAAATAATAGAATATCAAAGATATTGAAGTAAAGATTTGAAGCCAAACCTGAGATAGAGTCATTTCAAAATCTATTGAGGAAGAAGTAAATGTAATGCAATAATTTTTTCAGGTAAAATATAAGTAAAATAATAAAATAGTGAAATTCATTCCTCTTGAATAATTTTGAGGAGATTGTGAAGAATTCTAGTAATGGACAATATAAGGGCAAAATATCTGTAAGCTCACCTCTCCCAACTCAGACGCCTGGTAACGTTAGGTTCCTCGACCCTCATTTGGTTCTTATCCCCTGAGCTTTGATTATTGAGTAATCGACCTAATTTGAATAAAGCTGTGTTGCTGCCACTGGGACTTGTTATTCTGTAAGCTCTTGCTGCAACAACGTGTGGGGCAGGAACCCTGAAAAAGATCGAATAAATAATTGAGTTGCAAAGACGTTTCATAAGGTATATAGAATGCTTTATTATCCATATAAAGAGGCTTACTCTACCTTATTCAATGAATAAATGATCAAAAACCTAGTTACTGATGGCAATTTAAAGAAAATTGTTTGCTAACTTTATTAATAACTTAATTTTAAATTTGAAGGTTACGTGTTTGACATTGACAGATGAACGTGAATAATGCTTGTATGAAATGGCGAAGGAGCCGAAGTTGTCTGTCTAAGAAGGTCACTTTTAAAGAAATTCAATGAATTTCTAACACATAGTAAATGTTAGAAAAATATTATATAAATTTTAGTTTTCGGCATGCCCTATACAAACATCAACATTAAACTCTGAAACTATGCCCTTGAAGCCTATTAATTCTGAGAATAGCAACTTTAATGTAGATAACTTTAATTTCAGCCATATTGAATTATGGAGGGTAGAGGTAAGGAGGACCATCTCATATTGGAAAACAGTCGCAAAAGTGTCCAGTTGTAAACTGCAAATTGCAGTTCCAAAACCCCCCAGAGTGGCGCCAGAATAGCAAGAGAGCATGAAATAGGAAGCCGCGCTGTTGCCAACTTTTGTAATTGGGATTTTGAAGTTTGAAAGCTAGGTTATATAGTTTATTTTTGAATGGGTGCTTTTATTATCTTATTTATTCGTTTATTGAATTAGTTTATTTTTGAGTCACTGTATTCTCTTTCCATAGAACTCAGTTCGTATTCCAAAATTTTTTCAAGATACCTACTAGTCCAAAAATGCCGCTCTTCTGTTTAAAATGTGTAAAACTGTAATCGACTCATCGTGATATTCAAATCGCCATAAAATATGCGCATAACATTGAACCTAAATCTACAGAGTACGATGAATCTGTTGGTTTTTAAGTGTCGGGAATAGGCCTGGGTAACACAGTGAAATATTGGGTGTTGAAACAATGACACTAACACAACTTAGTGTTTCAACACATTGCGTTAGCAAAATTGTGTCACGATGAAGTCGTGAGTCATGCGTTGCCTACATGTATTAAAAACAAATATGGCACTCTTAAAACTGAAACTGAAGCGCAATTTAAACACTTCTTATAATTTATTAGTCTTCTACAAGAATTTGTTAATGAGGTAAATAAAAGTAAAAACGACTTCAATATGACAACAGCGCGTCATTTGAAATGTACCCACTTGCTATTGTGGCGCCACCAATTAGACGATTTTTGACGGACACCATCGGGCAGATTGAGTTAAGAACTGAGTTGAGTTCTTAACTCAATCTGCCCGATGATGGTCTAGTGACCGAAATTGCAATCGCAGTGTTATATTTTTCAAAATATTTTGTGATAATAAACGTAGTAAATTCAAATTAATTTTGTTAATCATGTTAAATTATCACGTAGTAACGACGGATTCCATCAACTATATAAATTTTATCTTCCTGCTTTCCCTACTTAAACATCATTAATAAACTCTGAACCTGTGCCCTTAAAGCATATTAATTCCGAAAAAAGCATCTTTAATTAATCATTTTTATTTAGAAAGTTTGAAACTTACGAGATACTCTATGAAAAGCTATGGAACTTCATGTTATTAAAAAATGTAGAAAAATCTATATCTGTATTGTAGAAAATTAATTCCTCATTATCGAAAAATACTTTAGTTTCTGTTTTGTAATTAGCATTTATCACATGTTCTCTAGATCTAGAGCAATCAATAAATATTATTACTTAGAAATACAAGGCCTACCGAACTAAAATATCATACAACATTGTTATTACTGGTGGAGAAAATTATGAATTTCACATCTTCAAGTTTCACAAGTAAGCAATCATTATGTTACTTCTCTATTAAATTAATCATAATTGTTATTGTATCAATCATTATATTCATTTTATTTTTGTATTGATTATTATCATTATTCAATTATTTATTATTATTTTATTTTTGTATTAATTATTATTATTATTTTATTTTTGTATTAATTATTATTACTATTTTGTTATTGTATCAATTGAAATTGATCCTAAATGAAAAATGCTATACATTTCCTTTTCTTTTTTTCCATGCCGTGAATGTGAGTTTCATACCATTCTGTATTCCATCTCTAAATAAATTCACTCATAAATAAATTAAAAAAAGAAACGGTGTCATGAGACACCAGGTAGGTACGAAGTTCCTTCGAATATAGAACAAACACAATTTGCGAAAACGAAACATGTGCGTGTCGGGACGCACGACAAAAGTGATAACTTATACTAATCCAAGTTGAAATAATTAATATTGAAATGTGGGGCTAAGAGCTCTCCCGAGATTGCAAATAAAAAAATGAAAAAAGCCAGGAGTCACCTCTAGGATTTGAACCCAGGAATACGGCACACCAGGGTTCAGTACTTAGACCATTCGGTCGTCAAAGCAATGTAAAGTTTATACTCAAGAGTGTTCATAACGAGAGGATAACGTATCGCCACGCTATATCTATCTTCTATATAATATATAATACAAGCCGAAAAATTGAATCCAGTCTACAGCAAAAACCATATTTTTTAAATTTCTGAAATTTGGTGGGAAGTTAAGTCTGATCATGGAGATTCCCACTAAGACGGGGTTTTTTAAAATTCCGCCGTTAAGGGGTTGAAAAAGGGTAAAACGTGTTTTTTGATGTTTCTCGCAAAATAATGGACTTAGCGATCCCGTTCTTCCACTAAAATGTTAAGTAAAATGAACTCTAGAAAGTGGTTTCTCAGTTTTTTGAAATTGCATCATTTAGGGGTGCAAAAGGGGTAAGTCTGTTTTTTTTATATTGGCTATTTCCGGCAAAATAATCGACTTAGCGATTCCGTTCTTCCACTACAATGTTCCTTATAATTTTATTAAAAAACCATTTTCTGCATTTTTTGATGTTGTATCATTTAGGGGTTGAAAGAGGGTGAAATGTGTTTTTCGTATATTGGCTATTTTTGGCTGATTCTCGCAAAATAATGGACTTAGCGATTTCGCTCTTTCACGAAAATGTTAAGTAAAATTAACTCTAGAAAGTAGTTTCTCAGTTTTTTGAAATTCCATCATTTAGGGGTGCAAAAGGGGTAAGTCTGTTTTTTTTATATTGGCTATTTCCGTCAAAATAATCGACTTAGCGATTCCGTTCTTCCACTACAATGTTCCTTATAATTTTATTAAAAAACCGTTTTCTGCATTTTTTGATGTTGTATCATTTAGGGGTTGAAAGAGGGTGAAATGTGTTTTTCGTATATTGGCTATTTTTGGCTGAATCTCGCAAAATAATGGACTTAGTGATCCCGCTCTTTCACGAAAATATTAAGTAAAATTAACTTTAGAGAGTAGTTTCTCAGTTTTTTGAAATCCCATCATTTAGGGGTGAAAAAGGAGTGAGTCTGTTTTTTTATTGGCTATTTCTGGCAAAATAATCGACTAAGCGATTTCATTCGGCCACTAAAATGTTCCTTATAATTATCTTGAAAAACCACTTTCTCCATTTTTTAAAATTCGATCATTCAGGGGTTGAACGGGGGTGGAATAAATTTTTGGTATATTGGCTATAAAGTGTATCTATAGAATTTTTGAAGTATAAAAATAATGATAAGTATTACGTACGATACGCAATAGGTACGAAAACTATATCTTAATAAATTCATACGTATACATATATGGATACGCGGGCGAAGCCGCGACGGGTCCCGCTAGTAATTGAATATAAACCTACAATACGTAGTCATTATTTTATGGAACAAGTTTGTAAAGCTTTTTCTTTTCATTATGCCATATCTGATTCCTATCGTAATCTGTTGTTTTATGCATATAACTTATACAAAATTATTTCGATGTTTCACATCTGACGTTTTCGAGTTGCTTGTACTTGAATTCATGAGTACATATATAATAATGCATTGGTGATTGACGTGGGGAGTGGAATCAGAAAGAGAAGGGATGAGAGAACGGAAAGAAAGAGGCAGAAAGAGAAAGGTATACAATATTCGCTTGTGTTACTAAAAGCGTGACTTTCGTCAGTCTACTTCCGTCACACTTTTAGTCTCGCATATTTTTTAGTTCCTCCTCCAAGCCTGCCGTAAGAAATTCGTTCCAATATTTATAATTACAATTTCTAATCCTTCGTTTGTTTTTCTCACAAACTTTTTATTTATCCATGGTTTTCTAGATACAGAAACATTGGAACTTTTATCGAGCACTTGTTAAGATTCGAGAAATCGATTAATTCAAATATTCGTAGCCCCTGCGTCATGAATTATACTAATGAAAACTCATGGAAAACTCATGTTCCGTTTTTACCGAAAGCCTCGCCCATGTGATTTACATCAGATCTACTGGATCGAGACGAGAAAACGGAAAGAAAGAGGGAGAAAGAGAAAGGTATACAATATTCGCTTGTGTTAACTAAAAAGCGTGACTTCCGTCAGTCTTTGTCCGTCAGTCTATTTCCGTCACACTTTTAGTCTCTCATATTTTTCAGTTTGGTCCCGCAGTGAAATCCCTATCTCTTCCAAGCCTGCTGTAAGGAACTTCGTTCCAATAACGCTACTCAGTTCCTTTTCAATGTATTGAATGTGAAAAGTCAAAAGCTCAGACAATCGAATGATTGGACCTTTATTGAAGCAATTCGGAAGAATTCGTCGAGTCAAATGAACCGCGTTCATCGCCATGAAGCAGGATCAAGCCCCTGATAGATTCCCCTTCATAATCCAATTCTCCTAGAACGGTTCGCAAAAAGGATCGATCAAGGTCAACAGCGTCTCAAACATGTCCAGACCCCGAGGCTATTATTTTGTCATTCGTCGCAAAGAAACTTTAAGCCCATCAAGCACGAGCTCTAGGACTCAGGAACTCAATAGTGGAACAAGTTTCCTAATACTTTAATGCAACGTTCGAAATTCTTGTCTGTGGAAAACGTGACGAAGATTGCCAATATTCCTTCATTTTCGACTTGTCGTACATTTTTGCGAACCTGTCTGAGTGATACGTGTCACGCTTATCCCAAGAGATCGTTGACATTTTTCGAAAAAAACACCGTCATAACTGCATAATAAATTCCACAATTGATCAATATTGCTTCCCACACGAAAACGTTGTTGGCGTAATATAAAAAAGACAGTAAATGTATTTTTCTTCTTCATTTGCCTCCAAAGCTTTAAAAAATTGTCATAATGAATTTCTCTTTGATTCAAATAAATCATTATTGCTAATTATATTCATAGTCGATGTAGTTTGTAAAAGTTTTCTTTGATGGATTACCCCACCATTTAATTTCTTATTATTATCGTTTTTCTGACTAAAATTTATATACACACCAAAATATTGGTACGAAGTTCTTTCTAACACGTTGCTTTCTATATGTATATATATATATATATATATATATATATATATATATATATATATATATATATATATATATATATATATATATATATACAGTGTGGAACAGCCAAATGGAATAAATTCGATAACGAAGAAATGAGAGCGTGTTTGGGAAAAATGCTTGGACACGTCGATTTGTATTTTCAGATGCGCATTTTTTCAAAAAAAATAATTATATAGGATGTGTCATGTGACAGTGGCCGATACCAACTTTCTTATTTTAAATACAACTCCCTGTATATAATTAGTTTTTTGGATTCTTCAGAAAATTCTAGACATAATTCGTGTACAATGTCCCATATATATCTTCAACTGTTTCGGAAATATTAAGTGTTTTCAGATGTATTACAAAAATTAACATTAAAAAAAGAAAATTATTTTATTTCACAAATAATGTAAAAAAAACAAAAAACATTAATTTCAATGTAAGAGATGTTCAAAATGTTCGCCGCGAACGTCTTGGCAACATGCTAATCTGGTATAGAAATGTCTTCTAACGTTTGTAATACATCTGAAAACACTTAATATTTCCGAAACGGTTGAAGATAGGTATGGGACATTGTACATGAATTATGTCAAGAATTTTCTAAAGAATCCAAAAAACTAATAATATACAGGGGGTTGTATTTAAAATAAGAAAGTTGGTATCGGCCATTGTCACATGACACACCCTATATAATTTTTTTTTGAAAAAAATGCGCATCTAAAAATACAAATCAACATGTCCAAGCGTTTTTCCCAACACGCTCTGATTTATTCGTTATCGAATTTATTCCATTTGGCTGTTCCACACTGTATATACATATTTATATATATATATATATATATATATATATATATATATATATATATATATATATATATATATATATATATATATACAGTGGCGCACCCAAGGGGAGCCATGGGGCTGCAGAAACCCCCCTCCCGAGATTTTCAATAGTAACAAAAGAATTTGATGAGTAAATGTTGTTTCTTACATAAATTTTACATGTTGATTTAGCGAATTTTGTAAAATAGTGCAATAAGTAAATATATGTTTTGTTTCTTGTTTCATATACAACATATATTATGTAAGTTTATATTCGATGAATAAATTATTTAATTTCTTATTTAATGTTACATTTCGATGCAGCCCCCCCCGAAACTCAATCCTGGGTGCGCCCTTATATATATATATATATATATATATATATATATATATATATATATATATATACGGGTGTCAACGAATCTATTAGACATGTCATAAATTCTAGAATATTAGGTTTATTCAAATTAAACTTGATGTAGGTCAATTGTATGTGAAGGAAAGAGTTTTCGCATATTTTTCATATTTTTCTGGTAATTTTCGGTTTCCCGGAAGTATCTCCATTTTTGAATTCTTAAATGGAACACTCCGTAGGTATATTGTAAAATGTTTGAATTTTTGAGACAATTTCAAATTAGAATGTGACATTTTCAAAATTTTTTTGAGTCACTTTTAATATTGCATCTAGGAGGCTATGATCAGACGTAAACTAATCTAAGGTGATATCAGAAATTTACAAAAATAAAGTTTTAGTGAATAGAATTATAGACAAGAATAAGACAAGTCAACAAAATTGGATTTTAGTGTCTAACTATTATTTTTCAAATGAGACCATTATTTGACAAGCACTTTCCGAAAAAAAGAATTTTCTGACGAACTAATCTATTTGCGATTGGATCAAAAATAAGGACATAAATTGAATATTCACTCCTGTCAAGTATGCCATGGATAGCCATTATGCACAATATTTTGCTGTTCTTTTTATCAGGTCTTCTTTGGAAAACAAAACACTCACTTATGAAATGACATACACACTCCAATATTAAAAATTACTACAAAATTGAAGTAGGTGTCATTTTTTTAAATGACACATTCTAGTCCACAACTGTCTCAGAAATCCAAAAATATTACAATATACATGCAGATCCATTTTAAAGTTAACAACTGGAGCCATTTCCGGTAAATAAAAAATATTTACTTGAATCTGTGTGCTTGATTCATAAGTATTTTCATGTCGTACCCTTGGTGTCACTGCATGGGTATTCCACCAGATCTTCGGGACATCATGTCCATCTCCCTATTCCTTCCTATGAATTAACAAAAAAGTCCATCATTTACAATGCTAAGAAAATTTTCAATTACCTTCCTGAGGAATTAAAATCTATAACTTCCTTGACCAATTTTCGGAAACGAACAAAAGCTTATTTTCTTGATAGTTCTTATTACTCTATAGAGGACTACCATTCTGAGCATTGATCGATCGATATGACCAAATTGAATAACACAGACATCAGCTTCGATTGAGGAGGATTTGACACTCTCGGTTTGTAAAGTTTGTATATTATATTCTGTATAGAAATGTGGTGTGATTTTTATTTCTAGGTATAACATTGTTTAGTTTCTATATTTTTGATTGATGTGTGTTTATTTTCATGTTTTACATTGTATATTTCCTATATTTTTCGTTTTGTCAATGAAGTGTATAATTTAGAGACAATAAAGCATATTTTGATTTGATTTGACTTGATTTGAACCGGAAGTTACTACAAAGTGAAAAATATGGGTGTACGAAAATTGCTACGAAATAGTTATTAACGTAAGGCCGATATGTAGCAAATAACGGAGGAGGTTGGATATTGTAATCCTCGGCTGCGCCTCGGATTATGACTAACCGAATCCGTTATTTGCGTATCGGCCGTGTGTCGTTAAAAAGTTTTCGTAATCCCGTTGAAAGATTATATTTTGATTCCGAAGAAATAAAAAACCCCGTACCTCGCAATTCTAAAGAAAAACTCCAACGTCGTGCACTATGTTGTCATGGAACAGTTTGACAGTTTTATAAACAACGTCAGTTTTTTGTGTTCTCAAGTTCGCTTTAACGACGACCATGGATGAAATTGAGGAACAAAATCAAATTCCTTTAGAAATATTGGGAGAATCATGTGCAGTGCAGCGAGTGTTGATTAACTGCCGAAAATAACTCAAGAGCGATATCAAAAAGAATATGAAAATTTTGAAATGTGGCGTAAAAGCAAGAATGTAAAGGTGGTTAATGAAGATGTATTATTAGCCTATGCGAAATGAAAATCAGAGGTTTATTCTCCCAACTCGCTGTGGACCAAGACTTCAATGTTGTTATTGTAAGAAGAATGATGTTTTGAAATAAAGATTTGAACAAGTGATTTCTTAACGGACGCCGGCCGTTATGAAATTATAACGGCCGGCGGCCGTTAACACTGACTTTTCAATTGTCATCTGAATACCGTTAAATCAAAATAACAGTATGGGATTACGAAAAAATTATAACCGTCTGAATTACGTAAATATTTCTATGAGAATAGAGTTTTCCGATTAGGAAAAATAAAAGCAAACGCTCTAATGAAAAGTCTAAGAAATAATCTACATCAAAATTGTGCAGCTTATTGCTCTCTTTCAGTACACCTCATATACAACATTATCATAACATCCAGATAGTTCTTTGTCCTTATATCTACGTCAGAAGACAAGGGAAAATTGGAAAAATACTGTGGAAATATTGTGGAAAGCGTGATGCTCTAGTAAATATTCCAACCTCGCTTCGTGAGCGCATAACACAGCAGCCGCAGAAACAATATCGCAAAAGGATCGTGATAAGAATTCATCTAGGATTATCAAAACGAAGCGTTTGTTATGTGTCAGCCGGAATTACATTACATGACTAAATTCCGCGGAAAACACGTTCTATATTTGGCGTAATCTGATGAACTCTCGACGTTTGAAACGTCGGATAAATCACTCACAATTCATGTACCGTTGTTTGAGATTCCATGAAAATCTCAAAGCTATTTATTAAAGATGAAAAATTAATTAGGCAAACTTCATTGAAAAATTACGTTTGCACGTTCGGAATTAAATGTTTCGATAAAAATTTTAAGGAAGACGAGAGGTGTCATGGGACAAACACAACGAAATAATCAATTGAATGAAATATCAAGTGTATAATATCCAAAAGTAAAGGATATTGATGAAAACTTTAAATTGTTTTTGAATTGAATTGACATTTACTTGATGGAAGTTCATATTCATAACTTTATAAAGAAATAAAAAACTATCTTTTCACAGGTTGTAATAAAAATCTATTGAGTAAACGCGTTTTGTCATAACATTGACTTCATCTCTTACTAAACTATGGCATTACAAAACAATCTATTTATACGAAAATTGAATATAACAGAGGGCTTCCTAGAGAAACTAAATAACAATAAGCAATTTATTCAGAGTTATTATTGGTAGGTAGGTAAATTGAACAGATTAAGGAGAGAAAAAGGGTTTATTTCAATCTGGTCGTTAACTAGGTTTCCGGAATTTTTATATTTATTGATGTATAGGGGTTCCCAACAGTTGGTTTTGTGAAGACTATTTTTAACTATAATATATTATAATTGCGATTAAAGATATGGTTTTCTTGCATAAGATGACACGCATAATTAGAGTCAGTTTTCTGCTTAACCCTCTCGTTCACCTTGTCCTCAGTTGAGGACAACCTACTTTGGATTTTTTCCTATGAAGTACCGATTGCTTTTACTTCTCTGTCATATTGTCCTCAGTTGTGGATATGATATTCTTCCAAATGAATGTATATGCTCCCATCTACAAGCTGATGAAAAAAATATTCATGCATTTGAAATATAGGTTTCCGTAGGGTAGCTATGACAGCAGTGTAGCGCTCTACTGTTTATTTTTTTGTTGGCTATATTCGTTAGACCATGTGTTTGAAAACTGTTTGTTTACGTTCAAAATAAGTGTAGACTTGTTCCAAAGCAATTGCGGTAGGTGATTTTTGTGCATATTGTAATCAGCGATTCTTGAAAGTGTGGCGTACTAGTTTGAGGACATTGTGAACTAGAGGTAAAGGCAACATCTGGGTGAATAAAACAGCACTTTTATTTTAATTCTGCAAAAGTGAAATTTTATACACTTCAGTACTTCGAAAATGGACGCAAAAATAATATGAATATATTTAATGAAATAAACAATGAAACATATTGATATTTTACCATTTTTAAAATATTTCTGAATTTGTTTTCCCTCCATCAGCTCATGATGTCCTCAATTGGGGACATGTCATAGTGCCCAAACGGAGCATTTTCAAAATCTGAATTTAACATCAAAAATTTTCTAAAAATCATAAGTTGCATTACAGTAAATTTCAGATTTTTCGCTCCAATAGTTTTAATTCGTGACCGATAGGGTTAATATAGCTACGTTGGTGAAAACCTGAAATTGTTTCTTCTTCTCAAAAAATTATAAAACCAACAATAGCATTGAAAAATTGATTCAAAACAACAAATCAAAAATTCATAGAGATGAACGTACTGGTGTTTATAGATTCAACTATAACGATTGTGAAAAATTATATATAGGACGTAAAATTAGAAATTTCAAAACTCGAACAAACACCAGCGTAGCTATATTAAGCTGAAAACTGACTATAATTATGCGTGCCATCTTATTCAAGAAAACCATACCTTTAATCACAATTATGAAATATTACAGTTAGAAAATAGACTCCACAAAACTAACTGTTGGGAATCCCTATACATGAATAAATATAAAAATTCCGGAAACCTAGTTAACGACCAGATTGAAGTAAACCCTTCTCCTCTCCTTAATCTGTTCAATGTACCTACTAATAACTCTGAATGAATTGCTTATTGTTATTTAGTTTCTCTAGAAACCCCTATGATATATTCAATTTTCGTATAAATAGATTGTTTTGTAATACCATAACTCAGTACAAGATGAAGTCAATGTTATGACGAAACGCGTTTACTCAGTAGATTTTTATTCCAACTTGTGGAAGGTTAGTTTTTTATTTCTTTATAAAGTTATTAAATTATTAACTTATATAGGTGATACAACACACAAAACTCATATCTTCCTGTCAACGAAATGTAAGAAAATCCTTTAATACTCAGAATGCAATAGGTAAACATATTAGAAACTCCAAATATAAAACTACACCTCATAATAAATCAGGTAATTATAGGCTAACTTGCGGTTCATATGCTATGGTATATGTTGGCCAAACTGGCAGAAACTTCGGCGTTAGAATATCTGATCATAAAAGAAGTTACGATAACATGGCGAGGTGCATGCCTGAAAATAATGTGTTACCAGAAAAAAATCCATTCGAAATTTCTTTCACTGCACGAACGAAGTCTTTCTGGACATTCCTTATACTACCTCATTACTAGTTCTTGAACTTCTCGATCAACCCCCGTATTACTTTCTGCAAACTCGCTAAAGTTTTCGTTATTAAATTCCCGGTAGTAACTGTGTATGATTAAAATAACTGAATATGACAACTTGTACGAATGGAATGCAAGACATAAAAGATTAAGTTCCGTGTAATCCTTGCCCTAACTCTTTTTACAGCTCAATTAACCGGAGCGGTGTAATTTCATCACTGCAAATGGGGCCATAAACGGAGAAAATCCATCAGAATTTCCCGTTCTAGAAAGGAGTTATTTCGTAGTTGATTATTACCAGAGGTGCCTATAATACGTTAAACAAAAAAATGAATCCAACATCACTCTCACAGCTTATAGTACAATCGCTATAATTGTATAATAGTTCATTTAGAACATGAAACAAAAGTGCGCTGAATATCAAAAGAATGGATACATACGAGGAAACCTTTGTCGACTATTCCAGGCATCCTACGGGAAAACCACAATTTCATCTATATGGAAGTCCGGCCAATTCTAAAAAAGGGACAAAGTGCTTCCCTGAAAATTACCGCCCAATTACCATATAGTTCAAAGTGATGAAAGCTGACATCAATTCACAGGTTGTAAAATATCTCGAACAGAATAAACTAATTAGTGACATTCGGTACGGCTTTCGACATTGACGTTTTTCGCCTATGTCCCACATTTTTGGAAAAGCGTTATCGAGCATTATGTTAAAGCATTAGCAGTTGCCTCAGATATTTGTAAGACCTTTGACCACGTTTGGCACAAGGCGATGCTATTGAAGCTTGAATCTCATGGTCTTTCCTAACAACTATGCGACTTGTTTGAAGGTACCTCCATGAAGTGCCCCATGGGTCGATGGTGTGCCCCATGGATCCATCTTGTCACCGATGCTTTCTCTTATGTGTTCGCCATGTAGCGGAGAGTATTGATATGGTTGAAGATGAAAAATTTGATTGAATATCATTATTTAGTTGTTGAGCACAAAATATTACAGATTTTTTAACCATCCTACCTGAGGAAAAAATTAAAGTACAGGCGTGATTATCACAGAGATTTAAGGAGGTTCAGTTCTCCACA
The DNA here is from genome assembly GCA_030704885.1 of Cynegetis impunctata. Taxonomy (NCBI): domain Eukaryota; kingdom Metazoa; phylum Arthropoda; class Insecta; order Coleoptera; family Coccinellidae; genus Cynegetis; species Cynegetis impunctata. The sequence goes on from JARQZK010005072.1 coordinate 254,989, forward strand.
TACCCGAACATAATACAACTGGTTTTCAATGTAACTTCTTTTAAATAGATTAATGTCAGTCGGAAATTGCAAGTGTACATCAGGCCACTTCAGCACTGGGTGAGAAAGTTGCCACCATTTCTTCGAAACTGGATACTGTTTCCTCGACTTCTTCTAGTCCTTCAGACCACAATGACATGACGGAAATTCTGAATCGTGTGGGGAAATCTCACAACCTCATTTTATGTAGTGTCCCTGAGAATGCTGACGCATCGCTCGACACTACCAATGTTCGTGATATTGTGGAGCACATTCAGCGGGGTGCTAGTTCCGCTCTCATCGGTTCAACTCGATTACCATCCAAAAATGGTAGTAAGCCAAGGTGGATTAGAGCTACATTTTCGTCTCCTGATTGTGTTTCGGCTATTTTGAGAAATAAATCTAAACTGAAGGCTCATCCTGTTTTCCGTCACGTAGTAATTTATGATGATAGAACAAAAAAGCAAGTATTTGCCCTTAACTCTCTTGAGAGTTGAGGCGCCGTCAACAAGCAGGTAAACCCAACCTAACTATAAAATATATACAGGGTATCCCAAGTATAGTATCTTCGTCACCTCATCTAGCGTTATCATCAAAAAACTGAATAATCTCTTGGTTTGGCCGTTGCTTTACACGAATATACAATCACTTTCATCCAAATTTTCTGAACTAGTGTCCATTATTCAACTACAGAAACCTTGCATTATATTGATAACAGAGTCCTGGCTCCATCCATCTATTCCAAACGGCGCATTCGACATACCTAATTACACCCTTTACCGAGATTATAGTACCACCACTCCTGGGTACAGGGGGGTATGTATTTACTTGAGCCAAGATGTCACCTCATCGTTCAAGGTGAATGAAATACATAAGGATTGGGCTGACATCAATGGCATTTTCTTCGAAATTTCAAGACAGAATTTTACACTTTTTATAGGATGGATTTATCGACCTCGTCCTTGCCCTGAAGATACTCAATTGACAGCTTTCCTGTCCGAGAGCTCCGAGAAATATAACAACTTGTTCATAGCTGGAGACTTCAATTGTCCCGATATTCAATGGCCTGTTATTCAGCAAATCTCACCAAACGCGCCATCGTTCCCATATGCTGAACTTATGACCAATAGCAGTCTCCAACAACTAGTTCTTCAACCTACCAGGTACAGGGAGGGTCAGGTTCCTTCTTTGCTAGACTTATTCATCTCTTCCGATTCCAATATCATCTCTGAAATCGAATATTTGCCTCCTATTGGAAAATCTGACCACGTTGTCTTATCTACCCAAATTCAGCTCAACACTTTCGCTATTAACTGTGAACAAATGAAAGTTAAGAGTAGAATTAACTACGAACAAGTAGGCGAAATCATTTCGGGTTACGACTGGCATGCTGTTCTTTCTTCTCAGCAGTCGATGGAGGATGTCTGGGGGTGTTTGCTAATGTAATTAAGGACGCGGAGGCCGCTTGTATGACCCTTTCAGTTGAAAAATTCAATCCTTTGAAACCATGGATAAAAAAGTCCACATTGCGTATGATTCGTCGTAAGAAATCTCTGTGGCAACGTTACTTACGCAGCCGTTCACTTGAAGACTATCGCAATCATCGAGTATATTCCAACATCGTCTCATCAACTATTCAACATGCCAGGAAAAAGTTTGAACATGATTTGGTCTGTTCCAGGAATAAGAAAAAACTGTACAAGTATCTTCGTTCCTCTTTGAATAGCAAGGTGGGGATACCCTTCGTTCGTAACTCCTCTGGAGAGCCTTGCGAGACACTTACCCAGGTAGCTGATATGATGGCCGGGACATTTGCGGCCGCTTTTGTATCGGAGCCGGACAATCTCATTTGTGATCCCACTTTTCCACGTACTGTCGATGAAATAAGAAGCATCGAGATAAGTGAAGAGCTGGTTCTGGGTTACCTTTCGAAGATAAATAAGCATTCCGCCCCTGGTCGAGATGGTATTTCTTCACAGCTGCTACATTTCTGCGCTGAAGCCTTAGCCAAGCCACTTGCTTTAATATTCTCTTATTCTTTCAACTCTTCCTCTCTCCCTCAAGATTGGTTGTCAGCTTCTGTTACTCCCATTTTCAAGAAAGGCGATAAGCTGTCTGCTAGTAACTACAGACCAGTAAGCTTGACATCAAATGTCTGCAAGCTACAAGAGAGAATTATTAGTGCTAAGCTGTTAGAGTTTGCGTATCAAAATGACTTAATTCCGAAAGAGCAACATGGGTTTCTTCCAGGTAGGTCCACTATCACGAATCTTCTCTCCTGTGTTGACGATTGGACTAGATGTGTTGATTCTGGCACTCCGGTAGATGTTGTGTACCTCGATTTTGCACGAGCGTTTGATCGTGTTCCCCACCGCCGACTCCTGTGGAAACTTGAGTTCCTGGGAGTGAGAGGGTATCTGCTTTCTTGGATTAAGTCATTTTTGTCATTTCGTACGTTTCGAGTTAGGGTCGGTGACTGTTTCTCCTCTTCCGATATAAGGGTCCGTAGTGGTGTTCCCCAGAGCTCGGTACTAGGTCCCATCTTGTTTTTGTTGTACACTTCTGAGCTCCCGCATATTTTTAAATCCAGCTGTGCAATGTTCGCGGATGACACGAAACTCAGTAACTGTCCACTAGTCAATACAGGACATCTCCAAAATGACCTTGATAATTTATCCAAGTGGTGCGAGGAGTGGTTGTTGCCTCTCAATATCGATAAGTGTTGTGTGCTTCATATTGGTAAGGGAAATCCTAAGATTTCTTACTTCATCGGCCAGCAGAGGCTGGCTAGTGTCTCGCAACATTGTGACCTGGGTGTTACAGTCACTGAGAACTTAAATTGTCTACCCACATTTCAATTGCTGTATCCAGGGCAAAAAAATTACTTATCTACTATCCAAAACTTTCGCTGAATGTGATATTGCCTCTACACAACTTACGTGCGACCTATTCTTGAGTATGCGGGCCCAGTATGGTGGGCAAATCTGAACAGAGATCAGGAAGAATCCGTGCAGCGGTGGAGCACACGTATTCCGTTTGGCAGAATTCGCCCGGACTACCAGACTAGGCTGCGGTTGTTTCAGTTGCCTTCTTTTTCGGAACGCAGATTGAGAGGTGACTTGATAATCACATATAGAGCGCTTCACTCTCTCTTCGGTGCAGACATGGCGTACCTCTTTCCACTCAATCAGAATCGGGCATTGAGAGGACACTGCTACAAGCTGGCCAGAGAGAACTTCAGGACAACAGTGAGGAGCAACTTTCTCCCCAACAGAGTCTTCGAAATCTGGAATCGGCTTCCCTCTGAGATTGTGATATCGCAAACGGTGAATTCCTTCAAGAACTCTCTGGATAGATGGTCTGAACTTCATCGTTAATAAATTTAAATAAAGTAAATTTAATTTCAATTTCTGCTCATTTGATTTGTTACTCAGTTTATATGTTTGTAACACTTCTTGAATTCTTTCTTAGTTTCAATTTTATGTTTATATTTTTGAGTTTATAGGTTAACCTTAACTCTCAACTTTTGTAATAATAATAATAATAAATATCTGTTAATTTTTATAATGCTCTAGAAGATCGTTTCTAAGTTTTGTCTGTTTCTAATTTATAAAAAGGGTTGAAGGGCACTTTTTGGGTTATTCTATTGATGTTTATTCACGATTATATTTAATTGTTTAAGATTTTTAATTTCTTTTCTTTATATTTTCCAGACTTATGTCTAATCTAATTTCCAACTGATGAACTGTGCCTTGATGGTTAAGTGATAGAGTAGCGCTTGCTAAACTTAGCGTTCAATGCATTTCTCTGCAATTTCACTTATTATGTGTATGTAAATGTATGTGAGACAATAAAATAATAATTATTATTATACATATTATAGATTTCTTAATTCGACTTAGATAATAGTTGTGAGCTTCGCTGAATAAAGTACTCTAACAGCAACCACCTCTGAAAAGAGGCCTGTCAGTAAATCAAGACCTGGCCATTAACATGCTAACTTTAAAGCTTAGTTGCTTTTGATGCCACCAAGATACAGGTAACCTGGTTCTCAAGAAATTCCACTCATCGATGCTCAATTATTATTAAAAAACCTAATTATTAAGCCAACTCATAAACTGCATATTTTAGTAATCCAATTTAGCACAAACATGTCTCCACTACTGCCAAGCCGGCTGCACAGAAGCTTGGTTATCTTTCTCGTGCTAAGAATATGTTTACGCTAAAACCGCTACTGCTGCTTACCAAACTAGTAAGTCGAGTTCTTAACTCAGAGGTTTCCTCATGGTAATGTAAGTCACTGCTTGCAAAACTTATAAGGCGGATGCTGGGTCAGTATTAATTCCTGAACCCTACCCACACTTCCTATTTTCCGTAAATATCCTGTCTCACCTATCCTTAATGCACTTGTACATACAAGTGTATCCTCTGATCTGGCTGAAGGAGTTAATCCCAAACTCAAGCTGCCCGCCTCCCACACACATACTTCAGGGAGGAATGAAACACGTGTGTTTCCTTTTTTTTACTGCTGCTTTATAAAGCTCAAGATCGTCTAGCAACTGAATTTTGCTCTCATCCTTGGATGTCCGCACCTGTGCACTCCTTGCACCTATTCGATTATATCAAATTTAAAAAAAGAAGCAATAGATGAGTTGTCATTAACCGGTCATCATCTTCCACTCGAACAACGTAGGAAAGTTGACGACTTATGTCTCTTTCACAGATATTATCTACAGTCATTGCCTCTTCTTCCACAAAGGCCATAATTCACTCGCCGTACAACATAGGTATATAATACACACCAATTTTCTATGTAAATCCCAACAACTAGATTCTTCATCTATTAGCAAGCGTTTTTAAACAGAACAGCAAATATATCAAAAGGTCTAGCCTGAGAAGTTTATTGAAATCCTCTCGACGAGCTCGAGGCGAGTAATAGGCTTCAGCTTGCTCATTAAACAAACCAAAAAATTTTGCTAATCAAAAAGAAAATACATAAAACTTGCAAGAAATCTTTCTCTTAATTATCTCCAGTACTTTCTTCTGAACTCAACTAATATCGGCAAATTGGGGCATAACTTAAGAAAAGAGGCGAGAACTTTGGCCTGTTCAAAGCAGGTAATTAAGTTCATAAATGTGAGCCCAGTTCCTCACACAGATTTTAATTAATAAATTAGTGGTGGGTAATAATTCCAGCCTACTAGTTTATGGACGATGTGCGGTGTTCTCTAACAGCTCTTTCAACCAGCTTCTTGAATTTTCGTGAAATAATGGACCAAGTTTTGAATCTTCCCAGTTTCGTTATAATAAGAAAGAAATACGTGCTGTGTCAAGTAATTACTTTTTGAAGTGAGAGGTATTAATTTATCAGAGTTTCAAAGGAAATGAAGACGTATTTTTTAGAGATGCTCTTGAGCAAAGAATGAGGGTTTGTGAAAGATGCTGATGAATTGAAATAGATGATAATTTTCCAGCTATTTGAAATTACTGTGGTCGCGTTATAAAGAAGATTATTTAAGGCTCTGAAAATGAATAATATATAGAAATGAATTGAAACGTGTGACCTTTTATGTAGAATAGAATTGGTGAAAAATTAGTTTTGGATTTCTTACTTTTTCGTGGACACCTTCTCAGCTTCTCTACATTGAGTAAGAGGGTTGAAAATTGACACGTAGATTGAGTGGATATATGGAAAGTATCCTTTGAAAATTTCAACTCTTTTCCTCAAACGTAGCTAAATGTGAAAATCTCATATTTTTTCAAAAATTTTTCCAGAGCTCTTCAATGTTGACTTTGGAGGTTAACAATTCGTATGTAAAAAAGAGCAAAACTGAGGGGAAAATACGATATTATAGAGGAATTTTGCTGTTATCTCATTTTTCCTTAAATTGAGTTCCTTATGCAGACCCTTATCAACTCTCATTCAAACTTACGATGGGTCAATACTCTTGACAACCTTGCCAGTGGCCATCGTGAATTCCTTATATGAATTAATAATTGATAACATCAACAATACCGTACGAATTATTTCTAGATAACAGGCAGCAGTAATGGATTGACCCCTAACAATTGAAATTGATTTAATTGGTAGATATCTTGAATTTAATCTGCTCCAAATTTCTGAATGAGTACCGAATAATTGTGTTTGTTTATCGATCTCCAGGTTTGGAATAATGATCGTTGTACAATTGTCAATATTTATATAATTCATCGTATAATAATACGCAATGTCTGCTTGAAGACCAAGAGATAAAACAAGAGGAAAAAGTATAAAACTTTCATGATAGAATTACAAAAAATGAAAACTAGTAATTTAAGATACTTTTCGATGATGTATTCTTTTGTTTTGGTGGAATCCACTAAATCTATCAAGCCACTGGGTATCATCAGTGAATGTACCATTAATATTGTCGTTGTGCCCAACCTGGTTGATTGGCTAGGTCACAAAGTTTTTTCTTGGACATTATTTAAAGTATCAACATTGATTATACCATTTGGTAAAATCAAATGATATAATGGGTCGCTAAGCTCTAATTCTCTAGGATGTCTTTAGCTTGAAGTACCAAAAGTGAAAGTACCATTTTATAGATATATGTCGATGTCGATGTAACCATGTCAAATCACTAGGACTTCTCTAGGTCACGAATTGAAATACCAAAAGTGATAGTACCTTTCATGTAGAAAATGTCGATTTTACCATTATGTTTATAGCTACGTGATTAAGTTTAAAATCTCTAGGACGTCTTAAGGTGATGACTGGAAGTACCAAAAGTGATAGTACCATTTATATAGATACATGTAAATATAACCATGTCAAGTTTTCTAGGGCATTCAGTTTAAATTCTCCAGGACGTCTTAAAGTAACGATTCTAAGTACCGAAAGTGATAGTACTATTTATATAGATACATTTCGATTTGAAATGTTTGTTCGTTAGCTAGCTAACTAAGTTTAGATTCTCCAGAATTTCGTAAACTCATTATTCTAAGTACCAAAAGTGATAGAACCGTTTCATTTGTTTATAGCTAAGTCATTTAGTTTAAATTCTCTATGACGTTTCGAAGTAACGATTCTAAGAACAAAAAGTGATATTCAAGTGACAGCAATATTAATATTCATAAAGAGAAGTAGCTGTTTAGCGTATAAGCTCTAACGTGTCTGCTTTTGAGATTGAAAATCAAGCCTTTCTATATACAAAACTTATACCTACGCTATTTTAGTTTTCTTGCAAAACTTGAAATCGTGCTTATTCATTACTCAAATATTCACCTGCAAAGTTAAGGAGAAGTTCTTGAGAAATTAGTATTTTCAGATTTAAATGCATTTAAAGCCGAGAAAGCTTGTGCAGAGAGTTTATTTTATTTCGCCCACATAAAGCCCTATTGTTTTCACAGAAGTTACGATGAAAATTATAATGGAAATTGAATACTACAGGCTGGCAGTCGGGAATTCCAAAGAGGTTCATTGAATTTCACAAACAGAGAATTGTTTTCTCAATGGTCGCCATTATATTCTATCGAAAAATAAAACAACAGAAAAAGGAAATCAATTGAATTGAAAAATAGCCTGTTCGATTTATCTTCGGATAAAATTTTTTCTCTTTCGAATATTTGTGTATAAAACAAAATACGTTTTAGTCAGGTTTGATGACTTTTTAGTTCAACAGAAAAAACCAGTAATATTTTCACAATGTTCAAGAGTAAATAGGTAGACGAATGAAGAATTACCTTAGTCATCATTGAGATATACATTTTGGCTAAATTTTGACAACTCTGTGAGTCTCAATTTAATATTTACAGTACTAGTTCCAACTAAACACTTTTTTTTTGCTATGGTAGTCCTTGTTGTACAGGAAATAATATTCGCCTGTATTCAGTTCTTTATACAGTAAAATAAGTTGCACTGTACTATACTGTAATGGTAACTCAGTTAACTAGTTAACCTATCATACTCATTCGTGTTTATGAAAAGTCAGGCTAGTGACTCATTTTGTGCTTCAGTCTTTTTGAAAAATTTGGTAAATTTTGTACTACCAACACTGAAATAAACCAAATTTGGATCAAATAAATCATTTATGTAATACCTTCTACGCTGTGATACATCGAAACTTGAAGATATTTCATCAAACAGATCATTTGCGAACAATAAAGAAAAATAGGAGGCCAAGTATAGAACCTTGAGGTATACCTGCGTTCAATGAATTGATCCAACAACGTCTACGTTGGCAGATTCTTCCATATTTCAATACAGAACAAAATAAATAACGTCATGTTGCTATTGATTACTATGAAATGATGAATGAGTAATTAAATTTACCTTAAAATAACTCCGCCATCGGCTCCTCTCTCTGGTCCATAGTTACCATTTCCGCATAGCCTGCTGATGGCGCTCTTCCTTCGGACATCCAAAGTTACGGAATCATCTTTGCTGAGGGAAATTCTTGACTGGTGAAACCGGGATAATGCTGAAACTTTGCTTGGACGAATATCTTGACTTTGGCTATTTTCTACAAAACGTGAAAAATAATTCAATATTACTCTGAAGTATATCTTTTAATTAAACCCGATTGAAAGCAATAAGAATTACAGAAATAAATACATATTTCCGTCAAATGTTTAAATTCAACGTCATATATAGAGTATATTTCTTTAATAATTGGAAATATTTTAACTGAGTTACAGTGGGCTCTAGAAATAATCTGAAAAAAGCTTGTCGATATTGAAGTATTAGTTCAATTGTGTAGCCTTCTGTTCAATTTTGAGTATCTCGGAAAATAATTCATATTTCGCTATGTAGAAATAATAGGCTCTTTGCATAGAAAGTAACAAGACAATTAAAAATTTATGCTAATATGACAATTCCACTAATGGCGTAAAATTTATTGAAGGATAACATCTCCCTTTCCCTTGTCGTGTGCCTTTGAAAGTAGCCAGAAGTTTTTTCTAGCTACTCATTCTCAATATCTTAAGGTCATTAAGGTACCGAAGTAACATAATTCAGGTTAGATCTGTTTGCTCAGCTTCACAAGAAACTTCACTTGAGTATGTTTTGGTGGCCAATAATAATACAAACCTTGCTTGATGTTTCCCAGCTGAGCTTGAATAATATTGACACCTGGTACTACAATGGCTGGCAACGTCCTGGACCTCAATAGAGGTGGAGGTTTCCTTGGAGTTCTTCCAGCTCCTTCCAAACCAGCGCAAGATGCTCTTTGGTCGATTCTACTGGCGGCCAGTTGTACACTGAAACAAAATAAAATAACGTGAGCTGAAGTCATTCGAAGTATGTTCATAAACTGAGGCTCACTTTTTCATTCAAAATATCGGTCAGAGTTTTACTATGATATTAATCTTTTAGAATGTATTTGGGCTTTGTGGCTTGTGTACTGACAAATGCATAGCACTTTCTAGGAAGGTTTCCATTAACATAGGTATTTGGACCCTGTGGTAGCCCAGACAGGCACATCACTTTCTGCCCATCTAGACTGAAAGCCATACCTGATCTAAGGGGTCCAACATGGTGGATAAATGAACGATGTTTTAGTTCTCCTTGTAGGACCAGAAACAATCTCTAGATTTTTCCAGAAAAAAAATGATCACGAGGATAAGATTTCAGTATTCGATATTCTAGGAGCATTTTTTTCCTCGGCAGAAAAAGGTGAAACGTAAAGTTGAAAGCATGCAGGAAAATATTTATGAATCTTCATTTTTAGAATAATGTTATCAAATATTTTCTAATGAGCAATTCAAGCTAGATTGAGTCATAAGGTTAATGTTGTATTATTTTAGACCAAAGGTTAATTTTTGGGCTTTTTGCACAATTCATAAAAGAACGTATGGATAAATTTCAGACAATTGCAGAAAGCAAGTTGAATTTCATCGATATAATACTCCGTTTCATTGTTTAATACTCTCTGCTCTTACATGGCATTTCAGTCTGTCGAATCATATTGATATATGTCAAAATTTGAGTTATCTGAAATTCTCTTGTCAAAATTTTTTTCCTCAAATGTCAATAGCACCCCAAAATCGCCAAAATGAATATACAATGTCCAATCATCGCTACAAATCGAACGGGTTAGCCGATACCAAACTCTCCGAGTCAAGCTCAAAAACAGTAAATCAGCAGACTCATACTGATGTCTTCAAACCAACTCCTTATCCTGAAAACCCCCCACCGCCTTTCGATTCTTCAAAATGTTCACAAAATGGTTCGATTTCGAAAGAAACACTCCAACAAGGACCTGAAAAAACACCCGATGTATCAATAAAAAGAGAAACGTCTTCAAATATCACAGTGAATACATCACATACGAGTCAAGCTACTAAAAAGGAGAAGGATATAAGTAAAATTCCAGATAGTAAAAGTTCATCCCATTCAAAGATTGAGCAGAAGCAGGATAAAGTTAAATCTTATGAAGAAGAAGCCATGAACAAAATTGAAAAAATAACAACAGATATAGAAGTAATGTACAATAAAATGCATGAAATCGAAAAGTTTCAACAATTGTCAGAATACAAGATGTTTGAAGAGTTTTTCCTTCAGAAAAATATCGAGCTGGATAATATCGATCCACAAAACAACGAGAATATTAGGGAATTCAGGAGAGCTGCTGTTAAATATGTTCAGGATTGTATGTATAATTTGGATCAGAAACAAAAAATTAGTACATATTGTGAATAACAATGAGTTTTTTATATTTTCATTTTAGAAATCATTTTATAGAAAGATAAATTAATGACTAATCAGGTCAATAAATTCTTTTTCAGTTGTTTTTGATTGAAAAAAATGTTTTACCTCAATCAAGAAAATTTATTTGATTATTTTATTTAGACCAGGAAATTAAACTTCCAGTACTAACACCGGGTGGAGCATTTGAAACTGTCAACCTGGAATATTTTGAAGGTAGAGGTTTTTCTGGAGATTTCCGAGGGATTGTCGATGTAGATATTAAGTGACATAAGGGTCACGTGATACATAATTTTGAAGATATATCAAGTGTTCATGAACATGTTAAATTTTTTTTATACGCTTAAATGAAGGCCAAATATCCATTGGAACTATTGGTGAAATTAATCAAAATAATATAATTTGAACGAATTTTAACCAATTATATGTTCAAACGGCAAGATTTCTACTTCCAAGCAGTAATAAAATATTTTCTTTCAAGTCATATTTCACCATATGCTAGCAGTATTCGATGGACATGATCTTTTAAAGACGTAGGTTATATTTCATAAATATTAATTTTCAAATATTTACATAAAAAAAAGTCTATCGTTGAATCTGGCGAACTTGGAGGCTATTCAATGGAACCCCTCCTACCAACGTTCGGGAAAATGTTGAATAAATATGTTATTAGTGTGTGTAAGTAAATGAAAACTTTTCTGTCGATCTATTGTACCTGCACTTTCAACAGATTTTCAAATCAAGATTCTTGAAGAATTTGCTACTTTGTGAAAGCGCATTAGTCTACGATTAAAACATGTCTCTCTCAAAAGCCAAATTGAACAATCTCGAGGTTTTCCAGGGAAATCTCCTGTTAAAATTTTCTAGGTGGACTTTTTAAAATGTACCACCCTGAATATGACCAGAAAACAAAGTGCTTTGATACGACATCTTATAATCGTTCACAAAAGATTTAGATATATGATAAAAATAAAAAATCTGAGAAACTCGGAATTTTTTGAAGAAAAAATCAATGCATAATAAATTCCTTTCGATATATTGTTGCCAACTCTTCCATTTTATCATAAGATTCATAGATTTGATCACAAAGTTATATACAAAAAAATTGTTGTCCCCATCTACTCACGTTTGTTTATTGTAATAAAAACAAACAACTTCACTGGCCACTAAGTTATAAATATACTCAATCCTCATATTTGTCAACCCATACACAGCTTTGGAATGAAATATATTTACATAATATCGATTGGGCACTGTAAATTATACTCGAACAGATAGAAGCAGCTTTCAGGTCATTTAATATTCAGAGATACAGTTAGATTGCCTATAAAACTACTCTATACAAGTAGAGAGTGATGGGTGGGATTTATTACTGATGAGGCCCATAAAAAATCAGTCTATCGTTGGTTCGTATCCAGCTTTTCTTACATTGATAACTTCAATGTTAAGTGGGAATATTATGGTGTTGGAACTCATAATTATTGGATCAATTTAGACTTTTCAGATAATCTACCTGGTATAAATTAATTTTTATTGAGTTCATTTTGGAATACGTTCTTTTGTGGGATTCAACAGGGCCGGATTAACCATAAGGCAGAGTAGGCAACTGCCTAGGGGCCCCGCATCGACTAGGGGCATGCAACAAGAAAAAAAAATGTATTTGAAAATTTGTATGAAATTCCTCATCAATATTATTGCTTTCTTTCGACGCATGTTGTCAATTGATGAAATCCTTCATACATACAGAACCATCTAGTATCTAGTATAGTAGAACTAATAAATTGTCTTCGTTCAACAATGTCTCAGAACCGATTGAATTCATTGTCGATAATGGTCATTGAAAATGATGTATTAGAAAGGGTAAACTTCCAAGATGTTTTAAACGATTTTGTTTCTAAACAAGTTAGAAGAGTTGATATTTAAACTTACTGTACTGTACAAAAACAATAAATATCTTGGAAGCTGATTTTTTCCAATTTGTACTTCACAAAACTGTTTTCTTTAGTTTATTTTATTTTATTGCGTTTAACAAGATCAAATTTAAAATAACTGCGTCCCGTCTTTTTTATCTTTCCTAACCCATCATGGAACTTGGACCATCATTCATCACTTATCTATAACCTATTCATTAAGACCATTTCAATAAAGCTAACGAGTCAGGTAAGGTGATGCTGCAGTATCAAGTCAAAGTAACCATGTTTTTGCAATATCCCATAAGACTCTGAAGTAACAGGCTCCTGGAGTCGATCATCTGGAAGTAACTTACATCCTTTTATTAACTTGAAAGGACCTGGGGCCCGGATAGGATTGTTGCCTAGGAGCCCGAACAGGGTTAATCCGGCCCTGGGTGACGCTGAGCCATAGATTCTATTATAGAAATCTTCAAAATCAAACATGTGTCTCCCTAACAATATTTCACAGAAATTTGCTGAAAGATTCTTGATAAAAAAATGATTTATTCCGCAGCAAAAAGATACAAAGTTGAGTTCAAACTTTCATGGTTAACAATTGAAACGTAAGATTATATTCTACAATTCTTTTCAATTGCTTACTCCATTTCACATTGTTTACCGATGCGATGTGAGAAAAAGCTGTAAAAGTGTGGCGCCCACCAGAGCGACGAGTACTGACGCCTGACGTCGCGTCGACAGGCAACTTCTCTATCTATCGAGTTTTATTGAATGCGAATAACAAGTGTCAAGCTCCTATTCAATTTATCTAAGGTATAATTATTTATACTACTCACATGAAAACAAGTATAGCATATTCAACTTATTTTGCACAAGATTGATTTCTTTTTAATTCCTTTTTCATTTCTTTTTGTTTCTTTCTAACTATTGGTTACTCTTAGTTCAGTTTTTCAGTAGATTTTTCTTTTATTTGCACTAAGTTCAAGTTTATGCCTAAGGATTGTATATATTTTATGTAACTTATGAATAAGGTAAGGTGGGGTAAGTGTGTATTCGGGGTAAGTGTGTAGAGGCGTCATAAATTATATTCGGTGGTTTATTGTGGCTTCATCTATGAGCAGGGTGCACAACTACATGTTATGACATGATGTAATGCAGAATTCTAGAATTCGAATAATTTTTAAACAAGCAGTGGTAATTAAAGAAAATACATGTTAGTGTGGGCATTGAACATAATTTGGTTGATAATTTTTAATCAGCCGCCATCCTCAACAGCAGAGTGATTTTATCAAATAAATCGGGATAGCAAATCAAGAAAGTAAGTAATTTCTTAGTTTTATATAATATTTTTGTATTTTTTTATTTAACCTGAAAATTTTAATTACTAAACGAGTTGCCCCGCAGGAACTTCATGTGTGTGCAAGTGTGTAGTAAATACTACGGGCAAGTGTGTAGTAAACTACACATTTGCCCCCTGGCAAATAAATGGAACAATAATGCGTTTAAATAATAATAATGGACTTAAATAACCATCAAAGTCACTCTCCACAGCCAGGTCCCTCTGGCGTAAACGTAGAAAACCAAGTAGAAAAACCTGTAGACTTCCAAGAATTACTGTTGGCGACGGTTAAGCAATCAAATCCTACTGATAAGGTAAAAAAACGAAGGGTGGCTAAAGGTGCGGAGGTCATAACAAGTGATACAGTTCAAAGTCTCATGGAAGGGAACAAAAGTAAAAATTTTGAAGAGGAGGAAAATCATCAGAAAAATGGAAAAAGCTCAAATGAAAATATTGTATTTGATGACAGTGACGACGATATAAAAGAGGAGATCAGAGAGATAGAAGAACTTGATGCATGCATGACGAAAATGGATAAACCTGTGACAAATATAGAGAAAGATGACTGGGTGTTAGTGGCTTTATCAGGAAAAAAATCAAAGAAATGCTATGTTGGTCAAGTTATTTCGGCAAAGAAAGGAGAAGAGGAATTAGAAATAAAATTTACCAAGAAAGTACCTTCCTTAGATCCATTAACCTGTTCAACTTTTGCATGGAAATGCCCGGATGAATTGCTTTCATTGCCAGAGAGGATATAACATTAACTCTTCCTAAACCCACCTTTACTAAACGAGGTCTTACACCATTTGAACTAAATTTTTCAGCTTATAACATTCAATAAAATTATAATATATAATATAAGTATCATCTAACCTTAATGTAACTTTTCTATTTTTGCATAAATGTGAATCATTGATTAATTTAGCAATTGTAACTTCTTACTTTCTCATTATTTTTGAATAAAAAGTTTTTCAACTCCTAGATAGATTTTCCTTTTTTAAATTTTTTTATAGCATATGAAACATCGCTCTTTTCAGACTTACACACATGCCCCTGGCTTCTTTAAACGCATAAATATGCAAAATATATCTTGACAACACACTTACCCCACTTAATGAGGCAAGTGTGTAGTACATGCCTTGTTTTAAAAAAAATTGAACAAAATGAAAAGTTTCAACATTTCAATGATCTTGCTACTACGGCATATTAGGAAGACCACAAGTAAGGTACTGATGTCCGGAAATTCAATTATTTTCTTTGGTTGAATTTTCACGAGTACATATAACTGAACTTGCATAATTTTACTAAACTCTTACCCCAACTCACCTTACTGTTTTTGGGTTGAAATACCTGTTTGTATTCTTGTTTCTCAATAAATGAATAATAATAATAATAAATAACTTGCAAATTATGCCAATCATGTCATTGTAAACAGTGGCATGAAGCCAGGGCGTGATTAAAGAATTGAAAGAATTTAGGATGTCCACTCAATTCGAAAAATTGTTAAAAATACTATTTAGTAAATGTTATAAAATAAGTAGGTATAACACAAAAAGTACAACTATTTAAATTATACAAACGAAGATTATTCAAACTTATTTATTATTTATGGACAATGTGATAAAGTTATTTCAAGAACATGTGATAAGAAAAGCCACCCATGAACAATTACTGCTTAGATGCGAAAAATGTTTAGAAATTCAAGGACACCAATTCGAACATTTATTTAAATAATTTTTTTAACATTTCTATTTCCAATTTTTATATCAATATTTTCATTTTCAATAACTACTTTATTTCTGTATACTTTTCATTTGCGGATCTAAAGTTATTCAAGTTTTCTATAATTCTTCTAATAGTATTTGGTGATGGTTTTTGTTTTTGAGGATATCGTGTCACAAATGTATCACATGTTCAAAACAGAAAAATTTTCTTGTGACGGAAGTGGTATGAATTCAGAGAATTCCATTCTTCTTGGAAAATCAGTTTCATTTAAATGCTGCACTAATGAAAATATGGATAGCATAGGGATGATATTTGTGTTTCCGTAAAATTCTTAGAACTGACGATTTAGATGAGTCTGATTCTAATACCTTGAAGATTTTTTTGTATATGCTTCAAAATATCCCAAAATTGCTATTTCAATATTTTCATTATTAACAACTGGTTTCTTTTTGTACACTTTTGCCTTCACGGATCAAAAGTTCTTGAAGTTTCTATAATTCGTTTAACAGTACCTATTTGCTGATGGTCTTTGTTTATGAGGATATCGGGTGGTAAATGTATCACATTGTCCATAAATAATAAATAATTTTCGTTTGTATAATTCAACCGGGGTGCCATTACGATAATTTAAAATGTCAAATACGATCGTGGCTATCCTAGATCTAATTGTTTAACGATTAAATGCAAAATCGCCATATAAAAATATTAAATTGGCAATATTTCGAAAACAAATTTTAGGTATAGATAACCTTATACAAAGTTACCTTCTTTTTAAATGCTAAATACTACAAAATAAGAAAAATGGGAGGTTTCCATTTAAAAAAATTTATTTTTGTCAGTTTTCTCAATCTCATTTTAGATCTTATTTTTTGAACACTCTGTATGATTAGTTATCCAAATATTATACAAAATCTATTAAAGTAGGCCCTTTTCAACAAGGAATCTAACCCAATAAGTAAAACAGGCTTCCTTATAGGAACAATTGATAATTATATTAGGACTTGCAATCGTCGTTTTTGACATAAAAACCTAAATATGTTGAAACCACGACTTAGTTATAGGACATGATACATAGAATCTACCTAGAATCTTAGTAGAATCCAAAAATGTAATAATATATTATATAGGGTATCCCATTCATATATATATATATATATATATATATATATATATATATATATATATATATATATATATATATATATATATTATATAATCTTTTGATAATTATTAGCAATAACAGGCTTATTGAACCTCAAAAAACTCGATTTTATTAAAAAGTTGACGTTTCGCCACGACATTCGTAGCTTTATCAAAACTTTTAACGTCAACTTTTTAATAAAATCGAGTTTTTTGAGATTCAACAAGCCTGTTATTGCTAATAATTATCAAAAGATTAGAAATAGTTCACAGGCAACAACAATTCGAATATATATATTATATATATATATATATATATATATATATATATATATATATATATATATATATATATATATATATATATATATATATATATATATATGCGAGCATTTTTTATTGGTATAATATTGCAATGGACGAGTAGTCATTGCCTTTTTCTTCAATTTTTCCTCAACCGAATAAAATTAAACATAAGTTAAATATGAATTTCAAATACAGTTAAGAGCCCTAAATTTGAGAGAATTCAACAAATAGCAAAAAAAATCATATGAACTTCATTAGAAATATACGAAATACAATCAATTTTTCAACATAAAAAAAACATTAAAATTGTTTTACGAGAAACACAACCTAATAATATATTGATTGAATGGTACAAAACGTAAATATTCGAAGATACATACCATATTTAAATCTATATGAAAATGAATTATTAAACAAATAAACTTTCAAGCTATCTAAATCAACGAATAATCTAATTCAATTAGTTCATATAGCAGTTGTTCTAACACAGTGACCTTCTAAGAGATCATGAGTACTACCGTATATCTTAGAATCAGTATAATTAGTGAAAACGTCATCGTCAATATCCTCCCCATCCACCGCCTTCGAGTCCAAGAAAGTGAAACAACTTTTTATGTAATTATGACACAAGACAACTTGATCCAGAAGTTCATCCTCGTCAATCTGCTCTAACTCCTCCACCAACTGCGTCAGGGCGGTTTTCAAGTTATTATAGTGTCTACCATCTTTTTTTCCCACGAACTCGCTGATCCGAATTTCCAAGTTTGCCACATCCTCCTTTATGTGCTTCAGACGCTTCTCATTCTTCACCAAGTCGCTCTGGAAGTCGTCAGGTGTGTTGAAAGACACAATCCTCGTCGGACTATTGGCGGCAGGACTTGGCAACACTGGAACGCCATATTTCATGATAGATTTTCTCATAGCCTCCGGTGATTTATGTACTTCGGCTGTTACCTCAGTTACTTCGGGTTCTGAAGTGGAGCTTCTGGAGTCTTTTTTAAGGGATGTTAGCTTGGAAAGTCTCAAGAGCAAAGAGTTCCTTTTGTTTGCTTCATTTGGTGATTGTGGAGGTGCAACATTTACTTCTGCGTCTGTGTTGAAGTTTTCGTCGATACTGGGTTGCGATATTAATTTCGGTGGACTTTTTTCCACCGGAGAGGGTGGTTTTATTCCACTGCCATTTAGAATTACATTCTGTGTCTTCGAGAAATCGGTGTTCTCCCTGGCCTTTTGCTCCAAAATCGTGTAGGCTGTGGCAATTTTTTGACGGGCTATATTGTGAATGGTCTGAAATTGTGGTTGCACTTCTCCCACTTTCTGCTGCATGCTTTTCTCGATTTGAATGATTCTTAGTTTAATTTTCTCATACTCGGGGCTATCTATGGTTCCTTTGAAGTTTCTCAATGTTTTTAATACTTTGTCGATGCCGGAGCAAGTTCCTGTCAGGGTGTTTCTTTGAGATCTTCTTAGAGCGTTGTTCCTCCTATCGCCTGGAGTAGATGATATCGAAGAACCCATACTTATCGACTGAAAGAAAACAGATTCGATCTTAGATACAGTATTTACAAACAGTTGTTTACTTTTCTTTATTGAACAATCAAGTAATTTGTTTCGTCAATGAATAATATTGTAAAATATTGAAGATAAAATTGAAATAAACTCTTGCTTATCAACAATCAGTCAATGTAAATAATCTCCAGCAATTACTCTCTCTTTATTTTGTAGTATGCCTATAAAATTGACATACCCACAAACAGCAAATTGTTGCTTGTAGATTTGACAGATAGAACGACAGAGCTAGCCAAGATTTTAAAAAAATACAATAAATTTGCATTATTAACGGAATAGACTACAGGCCCATATCAAAAAATGGATGGGTCATATGAACCACCAGGTGATGTATATAGGACGATATAAGAGCATAAAATAATAAGATTCAGCACTATGCCGTCACTTGAAAGCTGTCCAACTGAGTGCTGGTGAGAATTCAAAAGTGCAAGTAGAGGGAGTACATTTTGGTCATATATTTTTGTACGGCATTTTTACCATGGATAGATCCATGAAATATAATGAGAAAGCGCGCAGTGCCGTAAAAAAATGGTGCGCCACAAAGTCGGTAAATTGTTTTGATTTTCTGACAATTTTCAGGGTAAATTTGGTCATTTCATTCTATACGGCATCAGTTTCATACCGTTTCAATACAGCTCCTAATCCATTATTCGGCAACGCCGTACAAAAATCATGCGACAAGGGGAAATAATCGAGGGTTGCAACCCCCTCTCTTTCCGTGGTCCGGGGGGTGATTTGAAAAAGTAAGGCTTCGGTTCCAAAACATTATTTAGCACTCAAAAGTACTATTAAAAATAATGCCGTCAAAAAATTATTTTTCATTTGAATGTATATTGATAAATATCTTAATTTCATGGTATACTTGATTTATAAAGCTGTAAAATCATTTGACTCTGTACGGCAACTTTTTTTTTAACATGATATTGTAAAATTTAATTGTTATATAGTATTTCCGTTCAAAAAAAAATGTTCTAAAAAAAATTATAGAGAAATACAATAACTGAAATTTTTTGAATTATTGCGAAAGTTTAAATATTCATAGATTAATAAAATATAGCAATTTTCTACATTTTTCCCTTGTTTTAAATAGTATTAAGATAAATAAATTAGGAAAAAATTATGCCGTTCATTTTAATACAGATTATATCTATTAGGCTGATGAAAATGACGATATATATGTAAATTATATTTATTTAATATTTTTATTACTTTTTTATCAATATGAACTTTCAGATTTGTACGGCATTAACTTTTTATAAATTATTGCATTAAGTACAAATAAACTATCTGAATGCCGTATAAAAAAATATCGTCATGAATTTCACCTTACGTTTCGTTATATGGATTTTTCTTACATTTCCTTCTATGGATTTTTCCAAAATTTCCAAAAAATTTGGACCAACGAAAATGTACGGCATGTAAAAAATATTATCTATGCATAAAATACTTTCAAAATAAATTAATTTTATGTTGTTTCAAATCACCCCCGGACCCCGGAAAGGGAGGGGGTTACAACCTTCGATTTTTGTACGGCGTTGCGGAATAATGGATTAGAAACTGTATTGAAACAGTATGAAACTGATGCCATACAGAATGAAATGACCAAATTTACCCTGGAAATTGTCAGAAAATCAAAACAATTTACCGACTTTGTGGCGCACCATTTTTTTACGGCACGGCGCGCTTTCTCATTATTTTTCATGGATCTATCCATGGTAAAAATGCCGTACAAAAATATATGACCAAAATGTACTCCCTCTTCCTGCACTTTTGAATTCTCACCAGCACTCAGTTGGACAGCTTTCACGTGACGGCATAGTGCTGAATCTTATTATTTAATGCTCTTATATCGTCCTATATACATCACCTGGTGGTTCATATGACCCATCCATTTTTTGATATGGGCCTGTAGTCTAGAAGATTGTAACAATGAATTTGCATTGGAAAATGAAAAATGTATTGAAATCAAATTTGAGAGTTTCGTAATAAAATTAATTTTTCCAATGAATTAAACAACATAATTTAATTTAAAAACATTGTTATTCTTCAAGCTTTCCATTTCATATTATTGGTAAACATTTAAACTATAGATTCTACATTTAAATTGACTAGATGTTATTTACTACAAAACATTTTTTTGAAGGAAGATATTTAATAGATATTTAGACTAATTCTTTCATAAAGTAACGCGTTCGGTCACTGCAGTGAGGGCGAAACGTCGAAAAGTGCATCACATGCAATAAAATTTAATGTAAAGCTCTTTAAAACATGTCTTTATCTATATTAAATGTTATTTTTCTGTTACAATTACATTTGGTATACTAGAAATTGAGACACACAGATAACCTTGCATTATATTTACTTAATATCATTGAAGCCAATCAATATATTAATTTTTGAAATTCTATTACGGATTTTGAATTTGTGTGTTCTCTCATAAATTGTTATGAAAATTATACATTGTTGCGTAACTTACCTGTGGGTATTTCGATAAATTTAAAAATCACATAAACAAATCCATTTTTCTACACGTTCAATTTCAGAAACACAAATGAATAGCACAACAAAATAGACTAATATACTTTTGTTTCGACACCGTTGGCATAAGATAAGATAATATTGATAAGAGATACGTTTAACTTACCTTTAATGATGTATATTGGGTCGGAAACGAAATAATATTAATTTCTAGTAAACCTATGGGATGAAATAACTGTCATCGAGTTAATACAATCTTATTTCATGCTTTTCAATCAGCTCCTCATATCTACGGATGACAAAGTGAAATACAAATAAGGTAAAATTGAAGATTTTCTGATGATATCAAGTTTTGGATAATTTCATCAAAATATTTCTTATTACATAAACGTTTCGATTATACTTGTTTTGATATAATATTGTAATGAAAATATTTTTTTATTTATTGTTTTATACATTACTAAGCATGTACTCGCTGTATTACTGATAGAAAAACGGGTTCTTCAGGTTATTTTGGTTGAAAATAATGATTTCGAAAATAGTTTTCACATAGAATGCTTAATTGACCATGTGGGTGGTCCGAAAAATCTAGATTTAACGGTCGCCGAAAAATGATTCATTTCCAAACGAGAAACGCTAGCGGTCTGAAATATTAGTATGTTATACAGAAAGGATAGATTCATGCCGGAACGAACTGAGAACTCCATCGGACATCAGGAGGAGAAGTGTCACTTTACATCGTGAGCTTGAGCTTGAAAGCGAGCCATGTAAAGTCACTTCTACTCCGAATAAAATATGTTATTTTATTTTCGAACGTTTTGAAATTCATAAAAATCTGAATATCCATTTTTGGATTGATTCACATTCACGCACATAATTCTATCCACTTACGATCGTTATGAATTATGGAACAATTGCCTAGTTACGGTTGCCACGCAAAATTGATTCTGACAGATATAAAGTAAAATAAATGATAGTTCTAATTCGCAACCTGGTGAGAAGTGGATGAAAGTGAAAATGACGTTTGAATTGGAGAATTTTTTGTTCATGGTTACCAAGTTATCTTCTGCATAGTAACACTTTTCCTGCCGCCGGCCGGAAAAGTGTTGCATAGCATGGCAAAAATGGCGTCGAATGAAGTGATTGCGGCGGCTGCACGAGTGTGAAGTTTAACTATAAGTGAAGAAAACGCACAAAAAAAGGAAAATTGAAAAAAAAAATTGGTTGTTGGTCTTAGGAGTCTATCGGCAACTTAAAACCAAAAAAGCTTTGGGACACATTTCCCGTTCCACTTCCAGTTTTTGTACTTTTTTTAGTTTTCCGTACTTCTGTATTGTATGTACCACGAATCCTCCTTATTTTTTTGCGCAATATTTTTACGTCTGTAATCCCAGTTATAGCTAACACATGTTCTTCCGCCTTGCTTCTTGCGGCTCTGTCTTTAAATAGACGATTAATTTTGTTCTACAAACAAGGCAGATTCTCATATTCCTCCAAAAAGTGGACGATATCGAATATAACATTTTCTTTTTCCATTGTTTATCTTGTAAACCAATATATTTTTTTAACCTCACTTTCACGACAATGCGGCACTGCTATTTTCACGAGGTATGTTGCGTGGAACTAATGTAAAATGTCACGAAAATATCAACATGATTTTGATATCGCGACACTAATGTCACGGCTTCAAATAATTGCCGCGACAACGTGACTTTGAAGTTTGCATGTTTAAAAGTGTCGCGGCTTTTAGTGTCATGGCACTAAAGTCGCGACATTGTTGTCGCATGAAAACGAGCCTTTAGATCCAATGAAAAATGTTTGCGCCATTTGAAGGTATACATAGGAAATATAGCATATCAAGTTGTTGCTATGGTAATATGATGATTTTTAAACTTGACATCTTGAAGTACTTTAGACGTGATTGTTGATAACTTTCATTTCTTATCGTATTAAGTTTGAAAATGTACATTTACACACTACAAGAAAAGATTCGTCCTTACGATAGGTACTGCAATGGCTTTAGTTTAAGGCAAATGAGAGATCATTTTAGTCTTGAATATCCTGAGAGACCGGTTCCGTCCATAAGAACAATATCAAAGATAACAGCCAAATTTAAGAACACAGGCTGTTTGCAAACATCCCATCAGAGATCCGGAGTTAGAGCACCATACAAAATCAATGAAAATAAGAGAATAGATGTAATAAATAGTGTTGTCGAGAACAGCAGTATAAATTCAAGATCAGTAGCCGCTGCCCATTCCAATTCACATAGTTCGGTGATGCGAATTCTACGCAAAGAAAAATTTAGATCATACAAGTACCAAAATTACCAAGAATTAAAAGTAGGTGACCCTTCTTTATTTCGAATGTTTTTTGTTAAGAGCTACTGCTCCTGAATTTATACTGCTGTTCTCAACTACACTAGTTACCACATATATTGTCTTATTTTCATTAATTTTGTATGGTGCTCTAACTCCGAATCTCGGATGAGATGTTTGCAAACAGAAAATGTTCTTGAATTTTGCTGCTATATTTGATAAATAGTTAATAATATTAACTACTTCCTTGAAAGCCAAAGCAATTATGACAACTGCGACGTATCAATAATATCGCTAAGCAACGACAAGTAATCTGTATTGTTGTTTTCCCTATGTATACCTTGAAATGGAGCATACATTTTTCATTGGATTCTCCTATGTGTACCTTGAAATGATTCTCACGGTATAGTCGAATAAACATTCGAGACGAAAACTATCATCAGCATGATTATTTTCAACCCAAATTACATACTGAAAGCAATTTTCAGCGAGAAAAAAATTATCTATTTTCAAAATTTTTTTCGAGATATAGTATAAATTTTCAACCTTTTATTTCTGACTGAAAATCGGCTTAATTAGGTAATTTCGATTGAAAATAATGATTTCGACAACAGTTTTCACCTAGCATGCTTAATTGACCATGTAGGTGGTGCGAAAAATCTAGATTTAACGGTCGCCGAAAAATTGTTCATTTCCAAACAAAAAACGCTATCGGTCTGAAATTTTAGTATGTTATACAGAAAGGATAGATTCATGCCGGAACGAACTGAGAACTCCATCAGAAAAAGATTTTAGTATGTCAAAGCTGAACTGTCATACATGAATTGAAAAAACAATCTTCTGTATATATTCAAATAAACATTCGAGACAGGGTTGGGCGATGTCGAGAATGTCATGTCGACAATTAATTGTTGACGCGTCAACTATGGTGCCGACGTCGACTTACTAAGTGACGTCGTCAACGTCGACAATGTCGACAGCTGCTTTAGCACGAAAACAATAGCTACATTGAAGTAAAATGTCATTTTAATTAACTTTAGAACAAACATTCAATAAAATAAAGAGATAAATATTCAAAGCTAAGCAGATAAACTAAAATATTTCTTAGTCTTCCATGTCAATGGGAAAATTGAACGCTGAATCAGGATCAAAATTATCTTCAGTAATGTCACTCTGTAGAGTAAAATATAAGTGTACCAACATTTTCGAATGTTTGATGATTTCGGACAGGTGTGTGAATATATCCCCAGTTTGAAAATAATTCGCTCAAGTTGCACAGAAGATAAACATTGTTGACATTGTCGACGTTTATTATATAGTCGACGGCTTGTCGACGTGTCGAGGTCAACAATAAAAGTCGACGCGTCGACGCCCAACTCTGATTCGAGACGAAAACTATCGTCAACATTGATATTTTCAACCGAAATTATATACTTAATTGACCATGTGGGTGGTGCGAAAATAATAAAATAAACAAAAAAAAATAAAACTAATTTGAAATTTTAAAATTGGTACCTAGAAAAGAGTCAACTAAGAAAATAATAAAAATTTCAGTCAATGTTCCACTCGAATTAAAATTCAACCTATTCTTGGAATTTTTTCAAAACTTCATATTTCACTAAAGTTGAAAGTTTTATCTGGGACATCCTGTATATGCACGAAAACAATTATTTAAAATATTTCTTCGAACAAATGAGAATGATTAATTAATTACTAAAATGTTATACAAGAATCCGGGGGCATGAATAAAATACTTTTAGAGAAATATGATTTATTATGAAGATGAGGGACATGAACTGTCTTCACCAAGCTTATAAAACTTCAATGGGCCAACGATGATTCTAAGGATGTCACTTTCATATTGACAAGGAAATTTATACTGTAAAAAAAGTTATGAGAATAGAATATGAAACAATAAACAAAATAAAATAATTAAATATTGTAAGCATTGGTTTTAGAGGTTATAACCTAACCTAACCTTTTGTAAATTAACTAATATAATGTCAATGTCATCTACCCTAACCATAGAGTTAAGTTTATTTGAATCTATACTCTAGTCACTTCTTCTTAAGAAGCCTCACTTTACTTTCAACTGACTTTAACCAACCTCAAAATGATTAAATCACTACTAAGTATGTGTGAAATCAATTTCTAATGTCTATTAAGTCTCATGCTAACTTCAACCTATACTTTATAAAGAACTTGTTTCATCGAAATTTGAAAAAAACTATTTCAATTAGTGAAAAAAATTAATAAACTTGAAAAAAAAATTATTTTTAGCATATAACTAGAGAATTTTGAAATACATACGCAAGAGAGTTGGGCACACTTATTTCAATTAAGTTAATGTCATATCACCCACAAATACAATAATCTTAATTAATTAAAGTTAATTTTGACAATGTTGAAGAGATGAATCAGGTTACCACGCATTTAATTACGAAAATCCGAATTTTTTTTGTAACTTATAGAAACCTGTAAATCCGTTATGAGAAATAACTTACAATGACATCTACTATCCTTGGTTTCGTGCTCAACTTAACTGTTTTACTACTACTACATGACGTTTCGTTTTTCACCTCAACATCTTCAGTCAATATTCTAGATTGTTCATGATTAGTAGATTCGGTAGTTTCAAACTGTTTAAAATTACGTTCTTCGAGAATTTTCTCCAAACTTCCATGCAAACTTTTTATCTTACGTCTTCTGTTACCTGTCCTTTTATTCTCCTGAATATTCGTCGAATTAGTCCGTACATTTCCATCCGAAGGAGTCGAGAAAATGATATCTCGACCTCTATATTTGTTCTGCTCGTCTTCAATTGAAATATTCGTTGGTTTCTCATTCAGGATTTCTTCCCATTGTTGCAAATAATAGAGACTATCCATTGTCATATATCTAAGGTTATTATTTTTTAATGATCTTTTGTTTATGGAGTACTTTTCCATTTTTGTATTTAATTCCTATCTTAATGGTTATCCTTTCAATATTTGTGTGTCTACCATCGAAAACATTGACATCTCTATGATTGTGATATTAACTAGAAACATAGAAAATAAACAGACGTGATGATTGATGTGTCAACTGTCATATACAAACTTGATTGAAGGTTATGTCCAACGTTTGTTTTTTGTATTTAGTGTCGGATTTCAGTATTTATTGGAATAAAAGCGACTCACCATTCGCTCAGTTGTTAATGTATATTCAGAATGAAATACTGTCGCTTACCTGACAAGCGTGAGAGTAGAAACACACAAGCTGGAGGTATTATATGATGAAAAACCTACTGGGGATTTTGGGATAAACTTACGTGGGAATTTTAATCTATACTGGAAGCCGACTGTCTACTTACCTGTTTGTTTGATTATCGTATCATATTATCGTTATTAGTGTAATTGAATCAATAATGACACGTAAATTGTCGGCGTTCTGTGAAACATTGGAAAATTATAGATGATGCTTTAAAGGCCATTTTTCCTATACTATCCGCAGTTTTCTGGAAAAGTAACAGCAATGTATCCATTTTAGACCTTATAGACAGCGTTTTTCGAAATTTTTTTTATGTCTGATATATTTTTTTTCAAGTTTATTTATCTCACCTCGAATCAGTTCCATGGTACTGAGGCCTAAAATTCACAAAAATTATAAAATAATATAAACAAACTCCATTTCAAACATAATAACATAATATACTTACACTTTCTCTCAAAAAAACATATAGTTCACCCTATAACATTTACCAACTTTGAGTTATATTGATTGCAAATATGTTATATGTCTTCCTTCTAGTACACTTCCTGGTATTATTCACAGTGTTCTTCTAGATTAAAAGATGATGTACTGAAACTCTGCAATGTAATTTCATATTTGTCTTACCTTCGAATAAAATTCTGACAAAATACCTATCGGATAAATCCAGAAATAGAAATAAACACAAATTTACAAATATTTTAATCAGACCTATTAAATTTAGCATTCAATTCTTCATTCCACCAATTTTTTCGCAAAATAGAAGGACATTTTAAGTATATACTGTAAATAATATAATTATAGTACGAATTTCGAAGTTGATATTAGGAACTAATCGATATGTGAAATAATATGTGTGTGTTGCTTTTTTTTGTTCCTACTATCAGCGACTATCATATAAAAATGTTCGGAAAAATTTCAATGTATGAAAATCAATGAGAATTATTGAAAAAAGAAACCATGATTTATATCAGAGCTTCATATGACGATGTTGCATTCATTCAACTATAAAATATTGCAACCATAGTTGATTAAATTTTATTCAATAAAATATAAATAATGGATATACAGATGGTCGATAGTGAAACATTTATCTATCACTGATACAGTGCAGTAAAATGAAAATTCAATTCGAAATTGACAGCTCTGCTTTGGAATAATTGAATTGGTGGATGAGCTTTCACCTTTCATCATGTAACCTAATTACTACTATATCACAATTCTCAAACAATTCATTGATGTAGAATTTCCGCCAATTTGAATATCTACACGCGAGTGAAAATGCAAAAGTAATTCTATTACTGCTTATTCGCTTCACAATTATTTCTTTTTATTTTCGTTTAATTAATAAGTTTCACTATTTTTTTATTATGCCAAAAATTGGATAATTATTGAATAAGTGCTTTGTAGGTAGAGTTCTTTTCAGATAAACTTGTTTTTATAACCTACTCTCGGGGCAAGCGGAAACTCATAACGGTTTTTCAACCCTCAGAGATAATTTCAATAAATGACAGTTCATGCTGGATTTTAACCTCTGTAAGTCTTACAATAATAAATTAATTCATTAGGTAATGTACTTTGTCTACAAGCCCATGAGCAGTTCGGAACTGGCGTTAAACTGTTGGTACATAGAGTTAAAAAAAATCAGTTAATAACTGTTGTACCAAACTTGTTAGCCGTTTGGAACTGAGGTTAAACTGTAGGTCCTTAAAGTAAAAAAATCAGTTAATAACTCTTGTATTGAGTATATTAGCCGTTCGGAACTGGCGTTAAACTGTAGGCCATTAGAGTAAGAAAAATCAGTTAATAACTGTCGTATTAAGCCTATTAGCCGTTTGGAACTGGCGTTACACTGTAGGTCCTTAGAGTAAAATGAATTAGTTAATAACTATTGTATTAAGCCTATTAGCCGTTTGGAACTGGCGTTACACTTTAGGTCCTTAGAGTAAAAAGATTTAGTTAATAACTGTTGTATCATGCCTATTAGCCGTTCGGAACTGGCGATAAACTGTAGATCCTTAGAGTAAAAAAAAGTTAATAACTGTTGTATCAAGCCTATTAGCAGTTCGGAACTGGCGTTAAACTGTTGGTCCTTAGAGTAAAAAAACCAGTTAATAACTTTTGTATCAAGCCCATTAGCCGTTCGGTACTGTTGTTAAACTCTGGGTCCTTAGAGTAAAAAAAATCAGTTAATAACTGTTGTATCAAGCCTATTAGCTGTTCGGAACTGGAGTTAAACTCTGGGTCCTTAGAGCAAAAAAATCAGTTAATAACTGTTGTATCATGCCTATTAGCCGTTCGGAACTGGCGATAAACTGTAGGTCCTTAGAGTAAAAAAATCAGTTAATAACTATTGTATCAAGCCTATTAGCCGTTAGAAACTGGCGTTAAACTGTAGGTCCTTAGAGTGAAAACAAACAGTTAATAATTGTTGTATCAAGCCTATTAGCCGTTCGGAACTGGCGTTAAACTGTAGGTCCTTAAAGTAAAAAAATCAGTTAATAACTCTTGTATTGAGTATATTAGCCGTTCGGAACTGGCGTTAAACTGTAGGCCATTAGAGTAAGAAAAATCAGTTAATAACTGTCGTATTAAGCCTATTAGCCGTTTGGAACTGGTGTTACACTGTAGGTCCTTAGAGTAAAATGAATTAGTTAATAACTATTGTATTAAGCCTATTAGCCCTTCGGTACGGGCGTTAAACTATATTTCCAATGATTCAAAAAAATACTATATTTATACAACAAGCCTTTGTATTTGTAATCAAATTACAGCAGTCCTTGTTAGTCACTCGGCTACAATAAAAAGGTACGTAAACAATACTCTGATCCAATTCCTTATCAGCTTTATCAAACATTATCTCAATTAATTTCTACATTCCTTCAAAATGAATTCGCTGTTTTAATGTGTGGAACGGCGTAGATTCCTGGTTCGATGAGTGTGTGAAAATAATAAGTGAGTATAATTTTTTTTACAACTCCTAGATAGGATGTATCTAGCTTGCTTTGCATACGTACAGACTGAACGGTTATTCAGAGCAAAATTTTTCATAATTTTGATTATTCATGTTGTAGAAAATTAATGTTGCAATATTTCAAATGTCGCTAATAAAATTACATATTAACGTGATATACAATAATGTTTGTATTGAAACAATGGTTTATAAACCATTATTTTGATATGTTTATTAATTCACATCATGTATCAGCCCAATCAATCCATAATTTAAATTATGTTTGGCCGTTTCAAAATGAATTATTACTTTATACTATAGTTGAAATATATTCAGAATTTCAATTTACAGTAATCAATCATTTTTTTCACTGAAATAACAAAATTTTCTCCTAGTGGAACACTGTTGATAACAATTTTTGAATAATTGAATTTAAAATAAACTTGGCGTAAAATTAATTGTTAAAGTAAATAATGAGTCACCTATTTTTGAGTGTATTAAAACATTAGAAGTATTTTAATAGTTTTAGAACAAATTGACTATCCGGAACATATAAATATTATATAAAGGTATTAATATCACAGTGAAACTATAGACAAATAGTTTGTTTTCATAATTAATGAAGTTCTAGAGATACTTTTCCGGATGAAAGTGACGGATGCTGTTATTTCAATATAATTTTCATGAAAAAGTATTGTATTATCAACAGTAATAGAAGCATACTTTAACCTGTGTTTGTAGGTTTGCAAAGATTTCATTCAATTTTGAAAGTTTGAAGAAGTAAGTATGTAAATTGCGGCATTCTTCGGAAACATGAAGCTCGTAAAAACAAACTTACAAGTGCAATATCGAGTATATGATTGATTACTAATAATAACAGTGAAATATGCTGAAATTATTAATATTTAAATTTTGGCCATTGGTACGAAGGATTGATTGATGTTTATTCAAAAAATTTTATTGTTACTTCTCTAAATAGATGTATTATTTTCGTCATAACTAGAAAAAGGGAGCTTGATGAATTCAGAACAATAACTCAAGATAAGAATGTAGGATGATGATATAAAAATAGATTATCTTTCAAATATATCGAATCTAGGAATATAAGATGAATCATTATGGACAATCTGCACTGTATTTTCATCTAAACTAAATGTTGAATTCTGAAATAATTTTTTGAAACTGATTTATATATTATCTTCTGTATCTTCAATTGAAACAATAATTCATGATGAAGCTACCATTCACGATGAAACCACCTTTCATGATGAAACTATCATTCATGATGAAACTACCATTCATGATGAAACCATCATTCATGATGAAACTTCCATTAATGATGAAATCATCATTCATGATTAAACTTCCATTCATGATGAAACTTCAATTCATGATGAAACTTCCATTCATGGTGAAACCATCATTCATGATGAAACTTCCATTCCATAGTATACACTTTAATTTTATATACATTGCACCTTGTGAACAGTAAATACTACATCAAGCTGTATAATTTCATAAACCCACCTTTCTAAGTTTGCATCAACCATAGTTCCTGCAGTTTCCATTTCTCATATTTTCATCGAAAAATTAAAATAATGAGAAAATACAACTCATGTATGATTTAGAACAAAAACAAATGAATAAATTGTTTCTATTAATATATTGAATTTTTGTAGTTGAACTCGCAAAACTTCATAAAAATCAATATATTCAAAGAAATTTCAATTTCCAATTTTTAAGAAATTCCTAAAAGAGAATGACAAGTGTTGTGTGTTGTCAATATTTCACGTTTTCTGTAGGAAAAGTCCGAAATCTTCGCATTTTCTCAAATACATAAATCACTTCCTATTTCAATATTATCTTTCACATCGTGCCGACAAACATCTGTTGCTGTATTCCGAATAGGTTCCATATAATTTTTCAAACGTTACGTGACGGTTTCTTACGAGTCACGTGAAGAAACTCCGTTCTAAAAACACTGAGTTTACGCACAACTTTTAGAAACCAAACTTCACGCATTTGCAACTATTCACAAAGTTGAACTTCACAAACGGGAGTAAAAAACAAAATTTCTGATATTATTTATTTTCAGTTACATAAAATGGGCTCCGGCAACTCAAAAAAACCGGAAATCACAATCAAATCGATTCGCATGAGCACAGAAGACATACGATCAAGTCTCAGACGTAAAAAACCTCCCTTGAGTAAAGAAGACCTACATCAAACACTTATCAGCAACTCCAAACAACTTGAAACACTCAGACCGAAGAAATCAAAGAAGAAACAACTCGAGATCAATCAGTTACAGAAATTAGTCAGTGAAGTCAGCGAAGAACTCTTAGAATATAATGACGAACACCTGGATAAAAGTACGGACGAATCACATTCTTTCATCCATGTAGAACCTGATCAACTGAAGAAACAGAAGAAGAATCTGAAGAGTACTAAATCGATAACTGGCCCTAAGATCAAACCTTGGAGTGATTTGAATGATATTGAACGAGAATTATCCAGAGTGAAGAATGACGTATCAGTTGGCATCAAAAACGAAGATAACAAATTCATTTTGCTTCAAAAGAAGAAAATCGAAATGTTGTCTACCGATTTAGAACTGCTGAATATTCCAGAAACCTCGCAAGCGTACGAGAGGAAACAACAACTGGAGAAAGATCTCTACAGATATTACCAGAAAATTATACGAAGAGAGAAGAACCAAGCAAGACTGAGCAGGGTAAATCCGGTTGAAGTAAATGAACGGGCAGAAAAAAGCAAAGTTAATAATTCAAGGT
The DNA here is from genome assembly GCA_030704885.1 of Cynegetis impunctata. Lineage (NCBI taxonomy): Eukaryota > Metazoa > Arthropoda > Insecta > Coleoptera > Coccinellidae > Cynegetis > Cynegetis impunctata. Next base: position 287,473 of record JARQZK010005072.1, read on the forward strand.
TACATGCTCTAGAAATAATGATACAAGATATTAATGATGTTCTTCAAAACACCATGAAAGGAGATACTAGAGGAGATACTATAGCACTCCGAGAAGAACTAAAGAAAATAGAAGTTCAACTGAATCAAATTGATGACGAGAGTAAGGAAAACTTGAAGTCCAAAACTATCTTACTGAGGAGAGTTGACCAGTTGAGAAAAACTATCAATGATGCAGAGAAGAAGAAAGAGATGGGCGACTTACTCGAGCTTATAGAAGAAATCGACAAGAAGAAGGCTGAACTACCAAAAGAAAATAAATTCGAAAACACGAAGTGTTTTAATGAAATGAAGGAATTTATTGATAAACTCAGACGATCCACTGTGAAGTATAGCGATAATGAAATCTACAAAGTTGGGTATTTACAAGAGCTTGATAACTTCGTAGAAAACATTGATCCAAATCAAGATTCTGTTGTGATGAGACAGAAGAAATTGAAGAATAGTAAGTCAGTTGACGACCTAATGCATCTTCAGGAAGAATGGAAACACCTTGAGAAAAATATAAGATCAACAAAAGTTGATGAACTGCAGAAGGTCAGTAATATTTTACAAAAATTCGAGGAATCAATAAGAGCAAAAAGAATAAGTCTAGCTGATGTATTGAATAAAGGTAAGAAAGATCGAAGAAGATCATATGAGGTTATAAGAACTAGTGCGAAGATATCTGAGTTACCTACTTTGCAAACCACACAATCTAAAGAGAATTTAGGACTAGAAAAAAACAGAAAAAGTACATCATCTGTAAAATATGGTAGTATAGAGCACGCCCTCGAGGAAATCACTAAGATATCAGATAGAGTTGAAGAAATAAGTAAAGAACTATTGGTATTCAATGGAACGTCTGAAGACTTGGAATATAATTTTTTCAAAGCGTCATTGATGGACAAAAAGAAATTGTTAATGAGTTTGAATCACAGATCTAGCTGGAATCAAGTGGATGCTTTCAAACTTGAAGTTCTGGAGAAGATCGGATACTACGAAGACTATCTTCAAGACAAATTGAATCAGAACATTTTGGAAATGAAGTTACACGAAGAACTGAACGATTTGGATAAGAGGATTAAGAGATTCACTGGAAGTTATCAAAATATCCAATATAAAAATATTGATGAAAAATTGTTGAATTGTCTGAGGAAAGTGGACTCTATAGATTTGCCAGAGAAAAGTGAAAAACTAAAACAGAGGACAAATTTTTTGAAGAATAAGTTGAAGGAGAAATCCCAAATGGATTTTCCGTTGAAACAAGAAGAAAATTTAACAGACACTAAAAAAGTAATTGCGGAAAGTAAAGAATATATACAAAACTTAAGGAGAAAAGTAGAACAATCTTCAGTCTTAACTGAAAATGAGTGTTCACTTATAGAAGAATGTATTATGTCGAAAACTCTAGAACTAATCAATTTGAATTTGAAAAACGATACAGCTACATTTCAAGACGTTAGAAAATTGTTGGAAAATATAGAAGATTGTAAATCGTTGGTGAAACGTAAACGACGAAAAGCCGAAAATAAAACTCGCAGTGAAAATTTCTCCGAGATAGAGATTAAACTAGTCGAGTTATACAAGGAAATAACAGATTTTGATGGACTCGCCACAGACGAGACCTTCTTGGAGATACAAAAAAATCTAAACGATTTGGAAGTGAAGTTATGTGGACTCCAAGAGACAGAAGATACCCAAGGGAAAACTTTGGAGTTGAGTTTAAGAATCAACCTACTTAAGACTAAATTGGACCAAGTTGCGATGGAAAGTGAACAGATATACAACTTGGAGAACAGAGTGAAGGAAATTTTGGACATGGTCTCGAACGGTTTCCCCGAAAGTGAATATGATAAGTTAGATGAAGAATTGATAAATTTAAGGATTCGTTTGGTGAAACTAGATGTCAGTGAAAAATTAAGTTATAAGAAATTGGCTTGTTTGAATTATATCGAATATTTATTGAAGAAACTGAACGAGAAAGTTGACCCAAGAAATGCAAATATTTCTAGAAGTGTAATCGTGTAATGTTAGCCTCAGATTGAATGAAAATAACTATACAATTTTATACGATATATGTAATCTCAAATTATTAATTATTTTCTAGGTTTTACCAGATACTCAGTGATAAACCGACCTGTATATGAATATCAATAAACTTTACTACCGAAAAAAATATAAGTGCTGATTTTTACTATCAATAAAGTAGATTTTAATTAATTCACTGTATTCAATATCCTTTGTCTTTAGAATGAAGAAAATATCTACATATTATTAAGTGAACGAAAACATTGTCTCACTTTTAAGAATATTGGCTTACTGAATATGTGTGATATTTGGCATATTTGAAGTTTATATAGATAAGGAATACAGAACATAAAAATTTATATGCAGCATGTTCACGAATGAGGTGTCCAAAGGGAAAAACTTTTTTATTTTCAGTTCTAGCGAATAATGTTATTCTTAATACAAAGTTTCGCTTTTTCAAAAACTCCATAAAATGAAATTTTAAAGTTTTTCAAAACCTGTTTCATTTTATATTAAATTTCATGTGAGACCCTATGAACTTTTGCACTTAGTTGGGAAATGTAATAAGAATCTAGTGAGTATGTAATTTCTTTTATCCATTCATTGTAACTGGTACATTCGGATATTTTTCATTAAATTAATTAATTGTGTACTTGTACGAAACAGCTACAATACCATAGCACTTTACAATACATATTCTTTGTTGAAAAATAATGACAATTTGAATATTATTTAAAGAAGTTTACAGTCACCTAGGATTATCGCAAAAGTCACTCACTAGATTATTATTATATTTCCAAACAAATATTCATGGGTTTTACATAAAACTGAATATAAAATGAAGCAGGTTTTGAAAAAATTTTATTTCATTTATATAGGATTTTTGAACAAGCAAAACTTTTTATCAACAATATCGTTTTTCCCTAAAGTTGAGAATAAAGAAGTTTTTCATCTTGGGCACCTCATCCGTGATTCACAAATATCCAATTTTTTCAAATAAAATAGAGGATGTTTGTATATATATATATATATATATAAATATATATATATATATATATATATATATATATATATATATATATATATATATATGTGTGTATATATATATATATATATATATATATATATTAATAATATTAATTTCAAATAAAATAAATTAATTAAAGACAAAGATTTTGCTATTCAGATGTTATTTTCTTTTAGATTTCCAACCCCTACAAAAAACTCTTGTATGGTTCTATATCAAGCAATATCTTGTATATTTTCTTTTCATAGATAGTCAAATTAGAGTCCCTTTCTTTCATTTCTGGCATTGTGTTGAAATACTTTATACATTTATATTTGGGATCTTTTTCTGTAGATGTTTTTTTGTAAATAATGGAATATTTCAGGTTTTTTGTTCTTGTGTTATATATGTTAGATGAGTTTAATTCAAATTAATTATTGTTTTTGAAGAGAAAAATTATACATTCCTGTATATGTATCGCTATAATAAATGGTATGCCATGTTTCTTGAATTTTCCTCTACACATATACATATATATATATATATATATATATATATATATATATATATATATATATATATATATATATATATATATATATATATATATATATATATATAAATATATATATATATATATATATATATATATATATATATATATATTTATATCCTCTTCTCCTGGACATAGACCTCTTCCATATCTTTCCACATTTTCCTGTCCCGAGCTCTCTGCATCCAGTTCTTTCCTGCGATCTTTTGGATATCGTCCCGCCATCTTTTCTGAGGTCTTCCAATACTTCTTTATGTTTCTCTTGGGCGCCATACTATCAATCTGTTGGTCCATCGATCATCTTGTTGACGTGCTACATGTCCAGCCCATCGCCATTTCAACTGTGCTGTTCTTCGCACCACATCCGTCACTCCAGTTCTTCGCCTGATTTCGTCATTGGGCAGTCGGTCTCTCAAGCTAATTCCCAGCATGATCCTTTTCATTGCACGCTGTATAACCTGAAGTTTTTGTATAGATTTTCTGTTTAAGGACATTGTTTCCAATCCATATGTTAGGACCGGTAGTATGCATGAATCGTAGACTTTTCTTTTAAGGTTTATTGGTATATCATCCGATCCGAGAATAAACCTGAGTTTCCCAAAGGCTGCCCAACATAGTCCCTTTCTTCTATCGATTTCGGCAGTTTGATTTGCTTTGCCTAATTGTATTTTATGCCCGAGATATATATAGTCAGTAACATTTTCTAGGGTATGATTTTCTATGATTATTTCTGCTGGTAAAGGACTCATTATTTTAGTTTTACTCAAGTTCATTCCTAATCCTACTTGCAGGGACGCTCGATGAAGTTCTTTCAGCATCACCTCTAGCTCCTCAATAGTAATACCAATCAGAATGATATCGTCTGCGAATCGTAAATGGGTTAGTCTTGTTCCATCTATATTAATTCCTTTACCGCGCCAGTTCAGGTTTTTGAAAACATCCTCCAAGGCTAGCGTGAACAGCTTTGGGGCGATTGTGTCTCCTTGCCGTACTCCTCTGTGTATCGGGATTTTGTCAGTTTTCATATCCTCTTCCAGTTTGACTGTCATAGTTGCATTTTCGTAGATATTTTTTATGAGTGTTGAGTATCTAGAGTCAATTCTGGCGTTGTCCAGTGCCCTTCAGACTGCAAACGTTTCAACAGAATCAAATGCTTTTTGGAAGTCGATAAAAGCCAAATGTAGAGGTACTTTGTATTCTGTTGCCTTCTCTATTAGCGTGCGTATAGCTTGCAAATGATGACTCGTACTATATTCTTTTCGGAATCCCGCTTGCTCACATGGTTGGTATGAATCTAATTTGTGTGTTAATCTATTTGTTATTATTTTTGTAAAAGTCTTATATAGGTGGGATAGTAGGCTTATGGGCCGATAGTTTTCAATGTTATTTCTATCTCTATTTATTTATATATATATATATATATATATATATATATATATATATATATATATATATATATATATATATATATATATATATATATATATATATATATATTTATGTAGGAGATTACTAAATTCCAACACAATATGACCGATCAACGCCAAACTTGGCATATCGAAGTCTTTTTTCATGAGGAAGGTTTTTATGTGAATTAATCATTCACAGATTGAAAATAATGTGGAGAACCATAAGTCAAACACTATTCGTAATTATTATTCCTTTCAATATCTCATTTCACTATTCAAAATCAATGAAAAGTAATTGAGAATACTATATTTTTTTAACAACTATTCTCAACAAATCTCATTCCGCTTATGTAAAAAAAATATTCGAGCTAAACTTCCATACTACCAATCATCTAATGCACAAATTCAATATCGTCAAAGTGTTTCGTGTAAAATACCAATTTTCAATATTCAACGATATTGTAGCGTTCAGTATGAGGATAAGCTGCAGTGAATAAAATGGGGTCATTCAGACGCTGAATATTCAGTAGTTCGTGTGGATCATGTAGGATAGAATGGAAAGGATTTCAAACAGGATTTAGGCTGGGTAGAAATTTCGAAAGGATCTTTGTGAAGTTTTCATTCAAATTGATCCAAATACAACTTCGGAATCGCTTAATTGCCGGTTTTGGTATGATACCGATAACGTATAAATTTATAGCTGTAGTATCGTGTATACGACCAAGCTAGTTATTCGAGTACTTAGCGTACGCTGGCTAGTATTTGGGAGGTCTCTGGTTCAAACCCCGGGGCCGACTGGACTGCCATAAGTTTTTTTTCAGAGGTTTCCTCATGGTAATGTAAGTCACTGCTTGCAAACTTATAAGGCGAATGCTGGTCCAGTATTAATCCTCTGAACCCTACCCACACTTCCTATGTTCCATAAATATCCCGTCTCACCTATCCTTAATGCACTTGTACATACAAGTGTATCCTCTGATCTGGCTGAAGGAGTTAACCTCAAACTCAAGCTGCCCGCCTCCCTGACACATACTTCAGGGAGGAATGAAACACGTATATTTCCTTTCCTTTTTTTCGTGTATAATAATAATAATAATATATATTTATACTTTAGATATTACACAAATATATAGGACATGTCAGTATACAAAATACAAAAAAGTTAACGAGATGGAAATTTAACAAATATCAGTAGAGAAATATTCTTTCAAACTATAAAAACAAAAAGTAGACAATATTTTTTTAATTTCCTTTTTGAAACTACTCGCATTCAAGTTCATTATCCGGTTTGGTAGGTGATTATACAGCTTTATACCTACATATGTCGGAGATAATTCAAACTTGGTTGTTCTGTGCAATGGAATACATATTGTGTTAGTATGTCGCGTTTCGTAACCGTGGAAACTGGAAAGCGTATTAAGATCCGACAGCTTTTGACGAACCAATAACAAACAGTTCAAAATGTAGATACAAGGTAATGGTAAAATCTTGTGACGCTCAAATATTGGACGACAGGTTTTATAAGGTTTCAAGTTGAAAATGAGGCGAAATATTCTCTTCTGTGCAGCAAAAACTCGAACAGATCCAGATGAGCTACCCCATAGAACTGAATTGCAGCTAAGGTGACTGTAGACTAATGCGTAATAAATTGTGAGTAAGCTCTCCAGAGGAAGCATGTGTTTTAGGCGACTGACTGCAAAGAAAGATTTGTTGAGCTTCTTGGACAGTTGCTCGACATGACTGTCCCATTTGAGATTGCTATCAACATGAAGTCCCAGAAACCTTGCACTTGCTGTCGGCCTCAGTTGGCGGTCGTGAAACTTGACAACAAGTGAAACATCTGAGCTGAATTCGCGTAGTTGAAAGTGGATTAATTCAGTTTTGGTGAGATTAAGCATGAGTGAGTTTCTGTAACACCAGTCCGAGAATCCCTGCACCAGTCTCTCACATTCAGTCCTGAGCCCATCAATACTCTTAGCCGATACGACCAATGATGTGTCATCGGCGAATAGGGTGACTGAGTCAGTATTAACAAATTCAGGAACATCATTAACAAATAGTAAGAAAACTAGAGGACCCAAAACAGAACCCTGTGGAACTCCAATAGATACTGGATAGTTTCGAGATCTACAATTTTTGAACAATGAACGGTCAGACAAGTAACTGGAGATCCAGTCAAGAAAAACCTCTCTAAACCCCATACTGTACAGCTTATTTGTAATAAAATTGAATTGCAGACAATCGAATGCCTGTGATTCATCAAAGAACAGTCCCGCAACATATAAGCCATCGTCCAAGCATATAAATCACTTCAAAGAATTGGCAAGTAGCACAAGCGTTGATTTTCCACGTAGAAAACCATGTTGGCAGTTAGATATTATAGAATATTTGTTCAAATAATTTATCATTCTACTATGAACAATTCTCTCAAATACTTTTGATATAGTGCTCAGTAGAGAAATTGGTCGATAGTTAACAATGTCAGATGGATCATCCTTTTTGTGAATTGGTATAACTCTAGCCAATTTAAGACCCTCAGGAAATCGACCTGATATAATTGACTGGTTAAATAAATGAGAATATACGACAAACTAGCGCTTGGAATATCTGAATTTTGTTAACGATGAGTGCATAGGAAAATGCACCTATGAGGCAGAGTTTCAGGAGAACGGGGAAACTGAAAGAGAAACACTCTGGTGGAATCTTCCAGGGATGGATTACTCCAAATGGTTCCTTCACAACTTTAGAACTGCAAGTTCCAAAGGATACCTGGATATCAGTAAGAACAAATTGCACCTCCTCACTGGCTTCCTTACAGGACACTGTCGCCTCAGGAAGCATCTGATGAGAATAGGTTTATCAGAAATTGACGAGTGTAAATTCTGTAGGGAGAAGAAGAAAACTCCTGTTCACCTGGTTGCAGAACAGCTCTACATTTTCACTTGTATAGGTATAGGAAATGCATCTATAAGAAAGAGTTTCGAGATAAGTAGGAAACCGGAAGAAATACATCCTGGCGGAATCTTCCTGGGCTGGATCACTCCAAAAAGTTCCTTCGGAACCTTAAAACTGCAAAATCCAAAGGATATCTGGATCTCAGTAAGAACAAATAAAACCTCCTCACTAGCTTCTTTACAGGTCACTGTCACCTTAGGAAGCATCTGATGAGAATAGTTTTATCAGAAACTGACGAGTGTAAATTATGTGGGAGGAGGAGAAAACTTCTGTTCACTTGGTTATAGAATGTATCGCCATTGCAAGCCAATCGAGATATTGCTTTGGACAAGAAACTTGAAGGAGTGAGGACTTAACCTCATTGAAACCTACCCAGATATTGGAGTTCATTAGTACCTAATCTGGAACTAGAAGGCAAACTGCAGATATAGCAGTTGTGAGTACAGCTCTGATGGTGGGAACAATAATTTGCGTCTGAAATTAAGATCGTAGCGCCGGAACGGCTAATATCGGTACTACTCTATGGGCCATTTACGGTTTGTTTACATTGTTTGGTAATGGTATTTACGTTCATTTCATTTTGACTTTTCGAACATTTAGCTTCGTAATTTGTGTTTTTTTGGACTTCGTCTTTTCCAGTGGTTTATTTTGTTTCGATTGAGGACAATATTATCTATTTACACTGTGAGTTTTTATCATTGAACATGAAAATCAATAATAAAATAAAGGAGAGGACGAATTAATTAATTGGTTAGAGGAACTATGTATACATCATGAAAAGGCTGTATGATAGAACACCTAAAAACTTTCAAAAGTTTCAAGAAAACAGCTGACATGGCTACTTTCATTACCAAGAAGAAGTTTTGAGTATAATGGATAAAACTAATTACTTACCAGCAAAACTGAAAGAAACAACATGAAATAAAAGAAGAATTTATATGAATACTCTGCTTGAATGGTTTGAACGTAATGAGTTATTAAATTTTTTTAATTTTCCTGACGTATAACAGTTTTCCTAAATGTACGGTGGACTTCTGAGAGTAACTGGTTTTTTTTGATAGAATCTCTGTTTTACTGGTTATATAATTGAATATTTCAGTTTTTCCTAGCTACAGAGTCAAGTTTTATTTCATATTCTCGTTGCTATTATAAACTGTTATTTTGATTGTGCAAATTAAAATAATTTATTACTATTATTTTAATAGTATCTCTGGTTGTTACATGAATGAAAATACAATTATCTAGAATCTCTGGATGATGGCTCAGGTTCAGATTCGGATAAAAGTGGAAGTTTTTTTGTGGGAACAGCATTGGAGTTCAAAACCCTGCGTTTTCGGTTAGCTGAAAGTTGCACATCATCAGTTGGTATAATTCTATATGGAAAAACCCATAAACTTACTACAGTGAAAATAATTATTCTCAGTAAACTGTAAAGAACAAACTCTCATATGTTCAGACATCTTCAAGTTATGAATCCACACCTTCCTTCTGTCCATCATTTCCTTGTTTCCCAACTTTGTTTGGAATACAACTTTGAATTGTCCAGCTTCCGGAAAGGTATGTAAGCTATATTCGGGTTTTTTTTTGCCCAAGATGAACAATAGGATACACAACAATAGTGATTCGTCTCTTCTAAACGATTATAAAAGATCCCAAATAAAATTAAACACAACTGCATCTCATACAAAACACACGGAAACTGATGTAAACAATGCAATCTATGGACCATGCGTTAGTAATATTCGACAACGGTAGGGGGCGTACTGCTTATCAACGTTCGCCAATAGACCTTAAGATCGCAGTACAATATAACCCCATTTTAAATAAATAAACACATAAATGAACGATGAGTAGGAAGTGTCACACAGATGACGCAACATGCAAGACTGAGAAAATAACTCAGCAGATCAATCATCCAAAGTTGATCTTAAAATAAGCATCTCTGAGGTCATATAGTTGCCTGAAAACTAGTAAGAGCTCCCTCCACCAAGGATATTGGAAACAAACAATTCGCCGCTCAGATCGAAAATGCAGAATCCTGTCGATCTAAGCGGTGAATTCTTGGTTTTCAATAACTTTGATAGAGGGCGCTCTAGGTTGTTATACAGACAGTAGTCCCAACCGTGATTTGTACTGGGGAACAATTAGAAATTTGTTACTTCACTCCGAGTCGAATGAGCTGCACTGATGAGATCTAAGAAGATCGAGACAGCTGAATGCAATTTCAGTGTCGGGGTGACGATTTCAATTATTCATTGTTGGATTGTGAATATAGAATTCTCGGCATGGAATACATATAACCAGCTCCTTTAGAAAGTGCTTCATAATTTTTTGAATTATTGAAGAATTTTCCTTGTTCACGTTATGTAGTATATTAAAGATCAACTTGTATATTTTTCATGATTTTATCTATAATTTTCATAATATTGTAGATTTTATATCGATTCAATATTCAAACCGCCCCCTTCATTCTTTGCGAGATAATAAAATGGTTAAGTGTGCATCTATTGAAAATGATCGGTGAAAAATAATCAGTCGCATGGATAACATAAATGAAAAGCAATAAATTCGGAGTATTTCCACGAATATTGTGCCAATAATTCCGTTGATTAAACCAGATGGAGTTCAACGTACTACCTCTGATATAAAACTTTGTATTTCCGTCCATAGAACATTTATATGTCTACCATCAGGGACGTAGCTACCGCCGTTTCAGCCGTATCAATGATACGGGGCCCCCGGTCTACAGGGGCCTCTAACGTGCCTACAGAGTTTTCACTTCAGAAATGAGAAAAGTCAAAAAAAATCAATTTCTTTTTTTCCCGGGTTAAGCGTGCTCCCAAAAGTTGGCAACATCGTACATCGGTTATTGCGGGATTCCCCCGTTTAGGTCATTCTCTTAAACGGGGGAATCTCGCATTAACCGGATGTACAATGACAAACCACGGAGAGCAATTTATTATATTCACGCGTTTTTTTTTCATCCCGGTTCAAACGTTATTATTATTGCATTGTAATACAATACAATCTTGTTCTTCTGATTATTTGTTGGTTACTTGGTTCGATTTGTGAAAAGAATGAGTGAAAAGAAAAGAGATTATCCCAGTGGAGCTATGAAAATAAAATGTAAACAGAAAAGGGAGGAGGTTATGAAAAAAATGCCCAATATTTCTTCATTTTTTTCAGCAATCAGCTTCTGTGAGTGATATAGATTGCAATGGTAAGAAGTACTACTTATTTCTTTACCACTAGCGAAGGGTGAATTTGGAATTTTGACATAAGACATCTCAGTTAAACTTTATGAACAATTAATTGCTCTGAAAACATGCTTACAATCTGAAATTAAAAAAATTAATTCCATTAAAGGAACTCATGGAATTATTGCTGATAAAATACAATAGCCTCGCATCCAGTTTCCCGGAGGTAATAACAGCATGCTTTCTATTCTCGACTTTACCAGTTACAATCGCAACAGCTGAAAAAAGTTTTTCAAAATTGAAACAGATAAAAAATTACCTAAGGACTTCGATGGGAAGGGAACAGCTATCAGATTTATTACCCCGAGGCGAAGCTAAAGGGGTTATAGTCTCACGACAAAAAGTTGGTAACTGGCCCGATTTTATAAATTCCAACGGATATCGATAAAACACATATGATTTCATTAGGGAATTTGAATTATCACTTTTTCCCAACGAAGAATAAAAAAATATAGCGTTTTAACCCCGAGGTGAATCTAAATTCTCACTACAAAAAGTTGGGATCTGGTCCGATTTTAAAAATTCCAACGGATATCGATAAAATACATATGATTTCATCAGAGAAGCTTTGTTCCCAATTTTTTCCCAACGAAGAATAAAAAATTATAGCTTTTTTAGATAGGCATTACGACATGCGCATGCGCCAAGGTCGATATGTACGAAATCCTACAAAACAGGCGTCGAAGTGCTCTGTGTGCCACGGTAACCAAGCGACGTTGATAGCTTAAGCTTGATTCTGCGTCTGTGTCTGCTTCCCATCCATAGAGATATCTTATCAATTTGATTCATAATTTGCAGCAAAATGAGCCAGGATAGGATATTCAAATTCGACAGTCAAACGATGAATTTCTTTGCTAAATTTTCACGGATTTTATTCGTAATATCGACTTATTAATACATTTATTGCATTTTCCTTAATTTCATTCGTAATGTCGACTTTCATTGTTATTTTTAATTTATATAATAGGCACATTCAAAAAATATTGACGACATGCACATGCGCCGAGTGGTTTTATCATTCCTAGTGCTACGCAGTAGGGTGTCCTTCATTTTTACTATTGTCTATAGAGGCAGGAATGTTAGAAAAACTGAAATCGTCTTCAGTTATAGATGATTTAATAAATCAATTTGCCGAAAAAAAGCAAGAAAAGTGTATATTTAATTCGAATTGTTTCCTAGCTCAATTTCTAGAAGGAATTGATAATTTATGATCAATAAACATATATTTTAACGTAAGCATTTTTTTTTTAGAGGAATCCTCAATTTGGGCCCCCGCAACTAATTTTGATACAGGGCCCCTCCAAGACACGCTACGCCACTGTCTGCCATTATCAGTGACAGTGAATTGCTGGCTCTTCTTCGAATTACTCCCAATCTGAAACATAAAATCGCGTATGAAACGACCAGGAAAATATGCTAATTCTGGGATTTCGCTGTTTCGATTACAGAAATGGATTAATCTCAACGTTCAACGCCGCCTGGATCCACGAAAATTGTTAAGTGGTCAATCGCACTACTTTTCGAAGTATATAAATCAATACGAACTAATAAGTTTAATTGATTGTATTTTTTTTAATAACTGGGATTGAATTCTTGGTGAAACATCATAAAGAATAAACTTTAAAATAAAACACAATAGTCCTGAAATAGAATAACATCGTCAGCGAATTTTCAGTAATTTTTTTATCAGTTTGTTAGCGGAACTCGAAAAAGGTTTCTGGATTTGGTTGAGTTGGGTATGTTTTTTTGTTGAGCGAATTCCAATAATCGTTGATGAAAAATCAATATGGGGATAAGAGAAAATTTCGTTCCTCTTTGTTGGCATTGGTACCTATAAATTGAAAATTTTCTGAGATTGAATTCTCGCACATCACTTGGTGAAACATCGTAAATAATAAAGTTTAAACTTTAAAATAAAACACACTTATCTTATGTTTCACTATATATAGTTATTAACGTAACAAGGCCGATATGTAGCAAATAACGGATGAGGTTGGATATTGTAATCCGAGGCGCAGCCGAGGATTATAACTAACCGAATCCGTTATTTGCGTATCGGCCGTGTGTCGTTAAAGACTTTTCGTAATCCCGTTGAAAGATTATATTTTGATTAGAAGAAAGAAAAAACCCCGTACCTCGCAATTCTAAAGAAAAATCCCAACGTCGTGCACTCTGTTGTCATGGAACATTTTGACAGTTTTATAAACAACGTCAGTTTTTTGTGTTCTCAAGTTCGCTTTAACGACGACCATGGATGAAATTGATGAAATTGAGGAACAAAATCAAATTCCTTTAGAAATATTGGGAGAATCATGTGCAGTGCAGCGACAGTTGATTAACTGCCGAAAATAACTCAAGAGCGATATCAAAAAGAATATGAAAATTCTGAAATGTGGCGTAAAAGCAAGAATGTAAAGGTGGTTAATGAAGATGTATTATTAGCCTATGCGAAATGAAAATCAGAGGTTTATTCTCCCAACTCGATGTGGACCTAGATTTCAATGTTGTTATTATTCTCTCACCATGTGGAGCACTGCAGGCCTAAGTTTGTGAGCCTCCGAATCTTGACACTACCCTGTCTGTACATCTTTAACTTGCTCTGCTATATCAAAGCCAATGAGAACTCATACATAAAGAACAGGGATCTGCACAACTATCACACAAGAGATAATCATATGATGCACTTACCTTTTTCAAGGTTGAAGGTTGCGCAAAACTCACATGTATACCAAGGTATTAAATTATTTAATAAAATGAGCAACCTTATCGATGTTAATGTGAGAATGTTAATTTTCAAACATCCGCTGAAGGAGTTTTTGCTAAAACATGCATTCTACTCTGTGGAGGAATTCATGAATGTTCAATTGTGATGTGACTTTCCTTATAATTTATGAGATATTTATGTATGTTTCTTATCTTGTATTTTATGGAGCAATAAATTATTATTATTATTATTATTATTATAAGCAGAATGATGTTTTGAAATTAATATTTGAACAAGTGATTTCTTAACGGCCGGCGGCCGTTAACACTGAGTTTTCAATTGTCATCTGAATACCTTTAAATCAAAATAACAGTATGGGATTAAGAAAAATCAAGATAACAGTATGGGATTACGAAAAAAATATTTAGATACTGTATTTAGCAGTGAAGGATAGTCGACATGTTTCGAGTTATGAACTCATTATCAAGACTGACTACAGGAGAGTATTACATCTTATTTTATAAAACAAACAAAAGCAAAGGTTTACAAGGGGTAATTTACTATTATGGGCGGAACTTATTTCGAGAATTTCAAGAAGGTCAAGGCGCTTTCCTTTGCTGCCTGAATGCAACAATTGGGTTTTGTTGAAATCCAGGAAGTGATTAGATTTTATACAATGTTCGGAGAAGCCATTTTTATTTTGTAAAATTGATTTTTTATGTTCTTCAACACGAATGTTTATATTCCTTCCTGTATTTTGTAAACACCACTGTTTTTCACAGCTTCAAGGGACAGTAGATCAGAGTATTTGATATAAATTCTAACTCGATACCTCCACGCGTTCTTGAGAAAAAGGTTCTGGACAGACAGACGTACGAACGGACAACAAAGTGATCTTATAAGATCAGTTTTTTCCTTTCGACGTACGGAACCCTAAAAATTAAGTTTATTCTAAAAAATAAAGATTCGTTGTATACATGGAAACAAATTAAGAAAATAAGTATGCAAAGAAGAAAAACTATAATTAAACCGCACAAAACTCGAAGTAAGAAGCTGCTGATGAATTAGATCAAACTATTTCCCCATTTCCCCAAAAATACATTACGATCATTAATGAACCCGTCAGATGATAAAATCTGTTACTTTTTATCGCTGCATGAAGTTTTTGCCGGTTATTATTATTAAGTTGGCGTTGTTCGGAGTGATAGATCTTAATTTTCTCGAGTTTGGGACGGGAAAGTCTTTGCAAACTTTTCTGCGGCTGTCGCGAGAATTTTCGTACAGTTTGAAAGTTGAGCTGAAGCGGAATTGGGGCCAGGTTGTCACCCAGTATTATTATCTACGTGATACGGAAATGAAGATGTAGGGGGCATTATCCGATTTTCTCCGAAAGACAGAAGAGCAGAAAACCGCGCTAGTCTTTTTTTCTTGGAGAAAATTTTTAGACGTTGAACTTTTTTTCGATAATTCAATAAATAGTATATTGTTGAACTAGTATAAAAAAGCGAGTTTTTTCCAGTGAGGAGATATAATTTCATACCTATGAACTGGAAATAGATTTTCTTACGTGTATGACATGCTAGTTTTTGGAACGAAGTTCCTTACGGCAAGCTTGGAGAAGATAGGAATTTCGCTGCGGGAGCAAACTGAAAAATATGCGAGACTAAAAGTGTGACGGAAATAGGCTGACGAAAGTAGACTGACGAAAGTCACGCTTTTAGTAAACACAAGCGAATATTGTATACCTTTCTCTTTCTCTCTCTTTTTTCCGTTCTCTCGTCCTTTCTCTTTCTGATCCCACTCCGCCACGTCAATCGTCAATACATTATATGTACTAATTAATTAATGTACAAGCAACTCGAAAACGTCAGATGTGAAACATCGAAATAATTTTGTATAAGTTATATGCATAAAACAACAGATTACGATAGGAATCAGATATGGCATAATGAAAAGAAAAAGCTCTACAAATTTGTTCCATAAAATAATGACTACGTATTGTTGATTTATATTCAATTATATAGCGTGGCGATACGTTATACTCTAGTTATATACTCTCTTGCGTCTAAATTTTACATTGCGTTGACGACCGAGTGGTCTAAGTACTGAACCTGGTGTGCCGTACTTCTGGGTTTGAATCCCAGAGGTGACTCCTGGCTTTTTTAATTTTTTTATTTACAATCTCGTAGGAGATCTTAGCCTCATATTTCAATATTAATTATTTCAACTTAGTATAAGTTATCACTTCTGCGCCCCGACACGCACATGTTTCGTTTTCGCAAATTGTGGTTCTTCTATATTATCCGAAGGAACTTCTTTCCTACCTGGTGTCCCATGACACCGTTTTCTTGTTCTTGTACTTAAATTATCTTATTTAATAAAATAAATACAAAAAATTTTTTTGAATATGATTGATTCTGTGTGAACTTATAATACAAAATGTAACATTTTATTGGTATGTTAAAAACGTAGTATGTGAGCAAATTAATTATAACAAATTAATCATGTACTATAACATCCAGTAGACAAGAAATTTTTTTTCCATAAAAATGAATGAATAGGTCTTGTAGCTTCGCAAGCAATTTCAAATTCAATTCCTCTTAAATCAAAGAAGGAACACAAAAAAAGTTATGCATATTTTAATGAATGACTTATGCAAAAAAATACCGAATCTGTTAATGAAGAGGTATTGTTGGCGTATTTTCGTGAAAATGTGAGTTATAAGACTCTAATCTTTATAGGTACTCAATTGTATTATTTTAGTCTAAGACACTGAAAGCATCGACATTATGGTCGTTGTATTCCATGCTTAAAAGTATGATCCATTTGTTGTTCTGGTTGCTAACATAGAAAAGTTTTGCGACATGGAAAAGAGTTGCTAACTGAAAAAATGTCACTTTGTTTTACGATTTCGGGACGTAAAAATGAAAGGCAAACATAATTTTTTAATTTTTCGCAAACCATCACACACTGATAAAGTCATACATAGAACTTCCCTACATCCATTCCTATATAAAATGGCTGATTTCAATAGTATAGTACATCGTTTAGTAAATATTCAGCTTTCAAATTGCATTGAATAATAATTATAAACCCATAATAAGAGACAATATGATAGATGAAAAGATGTTCAAAAATGCGATTAGCCAGGTGTACTCCCTTACCAGAGATAATATCAAATATAACACCGGAAATTCAAGTAAAAAACTCAAATCCCTCTTATAAAACCACAACATTGCTTACCGTAACTTTCAGAAGAATCAGACCATAATTGCAGAACACAAACGTAGCATTGTTAATCAAAAGTCGGATTCACATTATGCAAACCATTTAATCCAAGAAAATCACACATTCAATTTTAACTTTAAAATATTAAATGCTGAAAGTAAGGGAATTGTTCAGTTGCCTTTTAAGAATTCGTAGAAACCAATGTTTGTTAGTTATATTTATGGTTCCTGGTATTTCATCCTCGAGATATTCATTTTACTATGTGCAATATAGTTTTCAATAGAAATTCCAACAGTGAAAGCAGATCTTGCACCCTCTCAAAGAATTGTTTGTCGACAGGCAGTATCTCTATTAGGTACTTACTCGGCCTCGAAAGGCAGACCATAAATTTATATAGTTCTTAGTTTGTAAAATTCAGTAATGTAGACCAGTCACTATTCACCATTCGAACAGAACACAGTTGTAAGAAGAGGAAAATAAACGATATACAAAACTTTATTATCGCTGTATTAATTCAGTAATAATAAGTGTGCCTTCCTTATTAATTTAAGTTAGGCTGCATAGTGTTCGACGAGTAATAACTCACAAACAGCACTACGCCAATACGTCAATATACATGGTCCTTCGAGCCGGATGCACAAGCTTATACACCGGGAAAACAGTTCAGTTTGTACGCGAAAACCAAGAATACTTCAATATATAAAAACGCAGCAGTGATAATAAAGTGAATTAATACGTGAACTGTGAAGGTGACTCAGAAACATAAATCGTTGAATAAAAGTGGAGCAAATTCAGTGTATACAATCAAGTCAATAATCCCAATCATCCAAAAGAAGGAAGAAGCAGCACAGTTCATCCTCACCGACCAGAGGGATTTCTTCAAACCAGAAAAGCCAAACTTAAGATAAGTGTCTTAGCTCCTATATTACATATCACTCAAACCCTGCTTCTACATTTCATTTATCTGTAACTATAATACTATTCATAAATATGCCAGAATCAAACGAGTTAGTTTCATTAAGAAAACAAAGGAGTATTCTAAAATCTAAACTCACTAAGTTCATTAATTTTTTGAATAACGAACAAACTCCGAATAGTTCGACTGAAGTTAAGTTACGCTTAAAAAATATCGAGAATAGTCTTGATCAGTTTGAAAATATACAAATTAAAATCGACGAAATATCCAATGAAGAATCTAACGAATTTGACGAGTTTGAAATTCTTTATTACACCACAATAAGTAGAGCTCATGACTTAGTAGAAAGTCATTCATCTACGGCAAATTCAAATTCAAACAGCATATCGTCTGATAAATTACAAAGTGCGGATATTACAGTATCTAGCAACATCAGGTTGCCCAAAATTGAGCTAGCTACCTTTGACGGCACATACGAAACATGGTTAGATTTTTATAATTCATTCAAACAAATCATTCACAATGAGGATAGTCTTTCTGGTATTCAAAAATTACATTATTTGAGGTCATGTTTAAAAGGGGAGGCAAAGTCCGTTATAAACGCACTAGAAACAACGGAAACAAATTATGCCGTAGCGTGGGAATTATTGAAAAATCGTTTTGACAACAAGAGAGTAATTATTCAAAATCACATAAAATTTATATTAGAACAACCCAATATTTCGAAGGAATCCGCAATTGATTTGAGAAAAATGATCGATAAAATTCAAACACACTTACGCGCATTAAAATCGTTAGGTGAACCGGTTGACACTTGGGGTACGCTACTGATTTATCTTATAACAGCTAAACTCGATAGAATTACACATACGGAATGGGAAAAAACAATTAAGGGTTCAGAAGTACCAAGTTTTGCTTCATTCATGAAATTCTTAGAACAACGATATCACATACTACAAGCAACCGCAACTAATGTCACACAAAAATTCAACCATCCAAATAAGGAAAATTATCACCTCAATAAAAGACAGTCAATGAATACAACTCATAAATCTTATTCGTGTTTTATTTGCAAAGGTTCACATAGAGTATACGCCTGTATGGAATTTTTGAAAATGGGAATAAGGGAACGCGCGGAAAAGGTTGAAAAGGCGAAGTTATGTAAAAATTGCTTTAATTCAGGACATCGCAGCACTGAGTGTAAATGGTCTTCGTGCAAAAAATGTGGCAAAAGGCATAATACTCTTTTACATTATGAAAGAAACGAAACAAATCGCGAAGCACCAACGAATTTAGATTTAGATAGTTCTCCGGGTCCAAGCACGAAGTCGCATAATGCGATTTTGCATACACAAATATTACTATCAACTGCAATGATCGATATAAAAGGTAAAAATGGTAAAATGTTTCAGGCTAGAGTATTATTGGACAGTGGATCGCAGTCCAATTTTATTACAAGACGTTTCGCGGATTTATTGAACTTGCCGTTGAAAACCGTGGATCTACCAGTTGAAGGTTTGAATCGTTTAGAAACGCGTATAAAGCACTCAATTAATGCGGAAATACATTCAAATCACAGTAGTTATAGTGAGATACTCGAGTTCTTAGTTTTGCCTAAATCTGTAATAATCTGCCGAATCATATCATTAACAACACGCGCTTTAATATTCCTCATAACATAAAACTTGCCGATCCGCGATTTCACGAGCCAAGAGAAAATTGATGGCATTGCTAGGGAGTAGAAGTGTTTTATAATCTTTTGTGTATAGGACAAATAGAAATTCCGGGACATAAAGCACGGTTACATAAAACAAAATTAGGTGGATAATTTCTGGTAAGATAGGTGAACACAATAATTATTCGGTACTGGCAAATAATTGTATGCTTACATTCAATTCGTTAGACAAAGAGTATAAACAGATTCTGGGAAATCGAAGAAATCGAAAAAAACGGAAATTCTTATCAGAAGAAGAGTATCAGGTA
The DNA here is from genome assembly GCA_030704885.1 of Cynegetis impunctata. Classification (NCBI taxonomy): domain Eukaryota; kingdom Metazoa; phylum Arthropoda; class Insecta; order Coleoptera; family Coccinellidae; genus Cynegetis; species Cynegetis impunctata. The sequence continues at coordinate 307,532 of JARQZK010005072.1, forward strand.
GAAGAACATTTCAAACGTCATACAAAACGCGATTTGGATACAGGACGGTATACTGTGCGATTGCCGTACAACAACAAAATTGAAAAACTAGGTGAATCATACAGATCAACGGAGAAACAGTTTTATAGATTAGAGCGCAGGTTAGCTAAAAACGCGGAGTTGAAATCACAATATATTGAAGGAATGCGTGAGGCTATTACATTAGGCCATATGGTAGAAATTAAGTTACAGGAAATTAGTAAAAGACATTGTTTTCTTCCACATCATCCCGTAATAAAAGAATCAAGTGATACAACGAAGGTACGCATAGTATATAATGCATTAGCAAAAACAAGTAACGGAATGTAATTGAACGATTGTCTTAAGGTTGGAGCGGGTCGTTCAGAATTTCAAGTTTCGAGATAATTCTCAGATTTAGGACACATCAAATAGTCATGTTAGCTGATATCGAAAAAATGTACAAACAAATTCTCCTTGATAAAAGAGACGTTCAATATCAGTTGATTTTGTGGCGTGAAAACGATACGGCAGAAACTAAAGATTTTTTTATATTCCTGTTGTTTTGTTCGGTTGCGCTTCCGCACCCCATTCGGCTACTCGCGTCTTGCTTCAACTCGCGGAAGACGAACGCGTAAAATATTCCTGCCGCAAGTACAGTCATTAAACGCGATAGTTATGTAGACGATATTATAACAGGGGCAGATACGATAGAAGATGCAAAAAATTTACGAGATCAATTGATTAATTTAACGAAAGAAGGGGGATTCACGCTGAGAAAGTGGGTTTCAAATAACACAGAGATTGTGGAGTCAATGCCTAGTCAACAATCTTACGTTAATTTATTTACGAACAATAAGTTGGAAACAAAAGCACTTGGGGTAAAATGGAATCGACTAACCGATACTTTTACATATGAAGTAAGTGAACAATTTGATACAAAAATCACGAAAAGAAGCGTCTTGTCAAATATTGCACGGATTTATGACCCGATAGGTTTACTGGGTCCTGTAATAGTAAGCGCAAAAATTCTCATGCAGCAATTGGTGGCAATGCAATACAGGTTGGGAATGAATCGCTGCCACAAAATATTCATACGGCTTGGATTAATTTACAACAAACATTACAAAAATTGAATAAAATAAATTTGAGAGGAAGACAATCATTAAAAACGCCAAGCGCATTGAAATCCATGGGTTCTGCGACGCAAGTGAAAGGGCATAGTGGGCCTGTTGCTACTTACGTTCAATAGTCAAAAATGGCGAAATTTTCACGAATTTATTTTGCTCACGAAATCGAATAGCTCCACTTAAAACCATATCCATTCCAAAATTAGAGTTATGCGCGGCATTGTTATTATCACAATTAGTAAATATAGTTTCACCAATAATTAATAAACGAATTGATGAAATATATTTATGGTCAGATTCATCTATCACGCTACAATGGATTAATACCCAACCATATCTTTTAAAAACTTTCGTTGCGAACAGAGTATCGGAAATCAGAGATAATACAAAAACGATGCGCTGGAAACACGTACCTAGTGAACATAATATTGCAGATATTCTTTCACGCGGTCAGCTACCTATTGAGTTTTCAGAAAACGACGATTGGAAAACAGGACCGAAATGGCTTCAATTAGACGAATCAAATTGGCCAAATCGATCAATGCCAATAGTACCAATGTTTGAATTGAAAGCGACAACAAATTTATCGGCTTCTGTGAAACCTCGCCTAGTGATAATGAAATTCTCAACCATATCAAAAACGAAAAGAGTAATGGCATATGTATTACGTTTCGTCAACAATAGTCGTAAGAAAAAACCTCAGTTATCCGGCCATCTAGCAATACATGAAATTAACAACGCATTAGAGCAAATTTTAAAGGGATTACAGTACGAATGTTTCCCAAATGATATACAAAATTTATATAAGAGTAGTAATGTGAATTCAAATAGCGAACTTAAGGCACTAAGTCCATTTTTAGATGATAACGGTTTGATTCGGGTAGGCGGACGATTAAAAAATTCGACTCTTGATTATTCTGAGAAACATCCCATTGTTTTGCCAAAGAATCATCATATTACTCAATTATTAATTCACGAACAACACATTATACATTTACACAGTGGTACGCAAGCAACACTTAACGCAGTTAGATCAAAATATTGGCCTATCAATGGTAAGAGCACGGTAAAAGTGGTCATCCGAAAATGTGTAACTTGTTTCCGTGCCAAACCTACAGATTACCCGTACTTCATGGGTGATCTACCTAAAAATCGTGTGACCCAAACTCGACCATTTTTGAATGCTGGAATAGACTATTGCGGACCATTTTTTATTAAGGAAAAACGATTCAGAAATCGAAACAAATTAAAGGTATATGCATGCATATTCGTATGTTTCGTCACAAAGGCGGTACATATTGAATTAGTTACAGATTTGACAACGGATGCATTTGTAGGTGCATTACGTAGATTTTTTGCAAGACGAGGACGGTCATTAAATTTATATTCAGATAATGCAACCAATTTTGTAGGGGCTAAAAATGATATCGAGAAATTCGCGAACCTAATTAATTCAAAATCTCATAATGATATCATCACGGATTTCCTGGTAGGTAAGGGAATCAGCTGGCATTTCTCACCCCCTAGATCACCACATTTCGGCGGATTGTGGGAAGCGGCAATAAAATCATTTAAATATCACTATTATAGAGTAATCGGAGATCAATTATTCACATACGAGGAGTTACAGACTTATACAAATGAAATTGAAGCAATCCTTAATTCCCGACCTATCACACCCTTGTCCGAAGATCCGAATGATTTTCGAACTTTGACACCCGCTCATTTCCTCATAGGAGACACTTTCACAAGTTTGCCAAATTCAGACATTAGCAAGGAGCCTGTCAACAGGTTGTCCACGTGGCAACATATACAGTTCATTAAGCAGCACTTTTGGCAGAGATGGTACAAAGAATACTTGAACCAACTTAATACTAGAACAAAGTGGCAACAGAAACCTGCTGAGAGTATAAAATTAGGCACTATGGTTCTCTTGAAGGAGGACAACACACCACCCCTGCATTGGCCCCTTGGCCGAATTTCGGAAGTTTTTCCGGGAAACGACGGTAAAGTGCGTGTTGTGACCGTAAAGACCCAGTCTGGGACATACAAACGAAGCATCGCACGCGTTGCACCTTTGCCAATTGAACAATAAATTCAAGTGTATATTGTAATTATTGTATATTGTAAATATTGTTTTTAGCTATCAATTAGTTTATAATAGAATAGATTTAGAAGGATAGCAAGTCGTTCAGATGTACATGTATGAATAGCTTGTAGCTCATCAAATTCATATTATAAATCAACATTTGAACGTAGTACGTTCAAGGCGCGCGGTATGTTCAGTTGCCTTTTAAGAATTCGTAGAAACCAATGTTTGTTAGTTATATTTATGGTTCCTGGTATTTCATCCTCGAGATATTCATTTTACTATGTGCAATATAGTTTTCAATAGAAATTCCAACAGTGAAAGCAGATCTTGCACCCTCTCAAAGAATTGTTTGTCGACAGGCAGTATCTCACCATTAGGTACCTACTCGGCCTCGAAAGGCAGACCATAAATTTATATAGTTCTTAGTTTGTAAAATTCAGTAATGTAGACCAGTCACTATTCACCATTCGAACAGAACACAGTTGTAAGAAGAGGAAAATAAACGATATACAAAACTTTATTATCGCTGTATTAATTCAGTAATAATAAGTGTGCCTTCCTTATTAATTTAAGTTAGGCTGCATAGTGTTCGACGAGTAATAACTCACAAACAGCACTACGCCAATACGTCAATATACAGGAATTAAACTAAATTTTCTAGAATCATTTCAAATTAATAAATACAAACATTCAGGTCTCCTATTGAATAGCCAAATGGATCTTACTACAACCTCCTACAACTTGTTAATCATTTCAAAATTACAGACCTACCTGACTTACAGTTTAGAATCGGTGTTTCCTCTCGTACTAATTATTTGTAACCATCTTTATATTTATCCTTTCTACACAATTGTCATTTATTTATATCTTGTATTGAATATATCGAAGAAATATATTTAGTTTGCATTTAGCATCTGAAGAAAGTGAAGTTTCGCCGAAATCTGAGTCATATATACGAGTATTTCATGTAATAAACGTGTAAATTGTTTTATTTTTCACTTGTATATTATTTGTTGATTTTACCTTAGATACGGCTGCTATAAATACACTCATTATGCCCTAGGGAGTTATGAGCGGGCATTATGGATCATAACGCCCGCTAATTGTACGAGGAGAAATAAAGCAACTTCCATTGATTAAATACTTCATAATCCTTATCGTATACGACTCTGGATTTCTCCGGCAATTAATTATTCGCAGCTCTGGCTGCATTTTCTATGATATTCTTGGGTAAATTCATTTTCATTTCCATTATTTCTATTATATTATGAATATGATGACAAAAATATTCACAAACGTCAAAATATCAACAAATGACATGCCTACTATGAGAAGGAAAATGGAAAGTATAGGAGTAATGAACCGATTTTAAAATCGATTTTTCATTATAATAAAAGAATTTTTTCGTGAAAAATAAAATCTTGTATGCACCACGTGCGTAACTAGATTCTAACGCTCATCGGGAGTTAGGATCTATATAACGCACTTTGTACATAAATAACTATATATTAACCATTGTTTTAGTAGGTTTCGTGTTTCCCAAAATAACTGCTCGAATGATATCAGCATATGAGGAAATCGTTTTTCTTAACTAAGCGCCGAAACGGGGCGTTTAATTTTCCGAATATGAAGAATGTTCTGCGGCATAGCGAACATAAATAAAACGCAACTGCCGAAAAAGTAAATACCTCGACGCTCCATTAACGTGTTTTTAACAGAACACTTTATTACCCAGCTTTCATTATGGCCACTTTAATATACGGAGAGAGCGCATTGCAGATATATTTTTTCTTTAACTTATATTTCTAAAGCCCCGTTAATTGGCTATGAGGTTTATTAGGTGGCAAATATACAAATAAACAATTAATACTTTCAGCTTTTTGGTATTATGAAGGTATACGAACTTGAAGTTTACGAAAACAATAAAAGGCAAACGGCATATGTACATGATGTATTCAAATCAATCCATCTGGAATATTACACTCAAGCGTGTTCTAAATTTTTTTACAGTATGATTTATTTTCTCATTTTTTACGCTCAAAACGGAAATAAAATTAAAAGTTTTTAGAAGAATCTATTTTTAATATAGCATATGTGTGACAAAAACCTGAAATTATTTAATTTTAAAAATCGATTTTCATATTCAGCCCGCGGTATGAAAATTTTATAAGGAGTAAAGTCGAGCGTTAACTGAAAGTGAAATGTTACGTTCCTCTGCGCAACGTACTATGCGCACCTCTCACTACAAGATTATTAGTATACTGCAGCATATATTAGGGTTAACCGGCAAGAGTTGATATCTTGTAATACTTATATTTGTGTACAATAAATAAAATAATTAAGTTATTGAAGTTAATAAAATATTGAAATATATAGAAAAAAAGAATGATTTGAATGACAATGAAAAACGAAGAAGAAGAATCTGAAAAACACGTGGATGTGGTTTATTTTATTATTATTATTATTATTATTATTAATTGAATTAAGGAACAGCTGTCTTTATTTGAAATGAAATGAAATGAATGAAATTTAAATACTTAGCTACTATCTTGTAATACTTATATTTGTGTAAAATAAATAAAATAATTAAGTTATTGAAGTTAATAAAATATTGAAATATATAGAAAAAAAATGATTTGAATGACAATAAATAACGAAGAAGAAGAATCTGAAAAACACGTGGATGTGGTTTATTTTATTATTATTATTATTATTAAATTGAATTAAGGAACAGCTGTCTGTTATTTGAAATGAAATGAAATGAAATGAAAATAGTTTTTATTTAGCACTTAGCTACTTATGTCTAAATAACAGAAAATATCAATTTTGATTGCGTAAATAAACAAACAGTCTTTTACTAAATAACTGTACACTTGGTGAATTCTTCACTACATCAGGCAGCTCATTATAAAGGCAAAGTCTTTCATAGAACAAAGTTTTTTGTAATGCTGATGTTTTTACCTGCTCAATATTAAAGTTTTGCTTTGATCGAATATTATAATTATGGAGCATCAGTCGTCTCCTTAAATAAACACTAAGGTACTCTGGCATTAAATTATTTTCAATTTTGTACAACAAAGAAAGGTTTGCCATCCTGATCAACATCTAACCAATTTAATGAATTTAGCATATTTTTAATCGGCACATATCTATTACAGTTCAATAATAAACGCATTATTTTGTTTTGCTCTATTTGTAACCTGTGCACCTCTCCTTTGTTACACTAAATTAACAATGAGCTGCAATACGTAAAATGAGGCAAAATTATAGCTTTAAAAATCAACATTTTGGATCATTTTGAAACAAAATATGATATTCTACTAAAAAATCCCACCTTTTTACCAATTTTTGTACATAAATGATTAATATGTGTTGAAAAATTTAATTGTGGATCCAAAATCACACCTAGATATTCAATTTCGGTTACAAACTTTATAGCTGATCCATTTATAAATAAACTTAATCCTAAATTCAAAAAGCATTTACAGTTTGTCACGGAACCCACTACCATACACTTTGTTTTTAACAAATTCAGTTTTAATTTACTTCCACACAACCAATCATACAACACACTTAGCTCACCATTTAATGTATTTACAATTTCTGAATTATCCTTTCCGGACACAGATATGAGGGTATCATCCGCAAATACATTTATGAAACATTTCTTTAATGTCCTGTTTAGATCGTTTATGTACACAATAAACAATAGGGGTCCCAAGACACTTCCTTGAGGTACACCCAGTGAGCTTTCCTTTTTTTGAGATACCCTATGTCCTATTTTGGTTGTTTGATTCCTGTCACTCAGATAATTATCAATAGAACTTAAAGCACAATCAGAAATACCATAAAGCTTCATTTTTTTCAAAAGAATTGTACGATCAATGGTTTCAAATGCACGTTTAAGATCCACAAACACACCAATAACTAATTCACCGTTGTTCATTTTCTCTCTCCAATTTATACAAACATACTGGATTGCTGATTCGCAAGAATGTTGACTTCTAAATCCTGATTGACCCTCAAACAACAGATGATTTGTTTCAAGATATTCTCTTAATTGATTGCACATTATTGTCTCCAAAATCTTAATGTTTGTATGTATGTATGTTTGATTAATTGCATATATCTTTCATATTTTATATTATATATAATGTTATCAAAATAATTGTTGTAGTTTAATCTGCATATATTACGGTAAACCAGAAACAGTTGATTCATGTATAGGTATATATGATACGACACATACAACAGCAACCTAACCGTTAATTTGTGTTTTTATTTTAGAGTGCAGTTGATTTATCGATATATAGTGATACTTATATTTGTGCACAATAACTAAAATTACTGAGTGATTTACTGAATTAAGAAAAAAGAAGAAATTACTGTATTTTCATCGGTCCTTATCACGTGTTCGCATTTCTAGAATAATCAGATGTTTTAAAATCTTCAAAAATTACGTTGAAAGATTTTGCTACACACAGGACAAGCTTCTAAAAGCGTGTTATTTATATTTACGACCTCCCAAAGAATATTGACTGCCACACTGTACTATATGCAGATGATACTACACTGGTTATAAAAGACCACAATATAAACAACTTATCTTCTAGATCAGAGGCTATTATCAAACAAGCAGCCAGTTGGTTCAAATCTAACAAACTATGTCTTAACCACGAAACAACCAAAACAGTGACTTTTACATCATCCACTATGATACCTGCAAGCTATGCAACGTTCTTGGGCATAAGTTTCGATACCAGACTAACTTGGAAAAATCATTGTTCCCATCTGAAACAACAATTACAGCCAGCCATATATTTGGATAAATTTCAAATACTCAATACTGCACAGCATGGATTCAGATCTGGTCGCTCAACACAAACGGGAGCACTGTATTTTGTTGATTTTGTCTACGAGTGCCTTGACAATGGTTTGTACGTTGCGGGATTATTTTTTGACCTATCTCGAGCTTTTGATAGTCTCGCTTTCAAGTTCATAACTGACAAATGCTATAATATGTGTTTCAGGGGTGTGATTTCAAATTGGCTATTTAGTTACCCTGACGGCAGGACTATGTCTGTTAAAGTTAATAACTCTTTTTCTGTTGAACATAATATGAATATGGGAGTCCCTCAGGGTTCCGTTCTGGGACCACTTCTATTTTTATTGTTTATTAATGATCTACCCTTAAATTTGAAAAAGTTGCTGGCTGATCAGTCGGAGGATATTATTTTTTTATTAAGTAACCATAGAATAACCTTGTTTGCTGATGACACCTCCATAGCCGTTACTGGACGGACTTTTGAGGAGTTACAAAGATTCTGTGGGTTACTGGTGAGGTGCTTTATTGAGTGGTGCAATTCAAATGCAATAATGATAAATGTCAACAAGACAGAATGTATTAATTTCGCTATTCGAAACGATAATCATGGTAAACTACTCATTACCCATTTAATAATATCATCTCATCTAAAGACTGCACTAAGTTTCTTGGAATCCACATAGACTCTAATCTGAGGTGAAACGCACATATTGACGTGATGTGCAAGAAACTCAATAGCTCTTACTACGCAATAAGTCGAGTCAAAGGTTCACTTCCTCTACAGTCTGTACTGAACATCTACTATAGCTTGGTCTACAGTCACTTAACATATAATGTTTTACTATGGGGAAACTCCCCAGATGTTGGGAGAGTTTTCATAATTCAGAAGAGAATAATTCGAATGATATTTAATATTTCTCCGCGATCATCCTGTAGGCCCACTTTTCGTCAAGATGCATATTTTCATTTTTAGATGTTTAGTGTATGTGAAGGAAAATGAGTTCAATATTACTGAACGTTCTAGCTTTCATGGCTATAATACCAGAAATAAGGAAACTCTTTATGTACCTAAGCATAAAACTCATAAGTATAAAATGTCTCCCATGTATCAGAGTATTAGAGTTTTCAACCATTTACCTCAAAGTATTCAGTCGCTTGATATTAGAAGGTTTAAGAAAGTAGTTAAGGCCTTATGGTTAAGAAAATGTTATTACACTGTAAGCGACTATTTCTGTGATATTCTTGAAAGAAGCTGAAGTGTAATTTTTGTGACCTGTCCTATACATATGTACATATGTCTTAAAAGATTAATAAAATATTATTATTATTGTTATTATATGCTATACGACTTGTAAGGCAAATTATTAACCATCAAACAGCCCTTCAACTATACTATGCATTATTTCACTCTCGCATGACTTACGGCCTACAGATATGGGGTAACTCAAATCACGTACAAGAAGTACTTGTCACTCAAAAAGAAGCTGTTAGAGCAATAGAAGGTGTGACAGTTAGGACTTCCTGTAGACCAATTTTCACTAGAAATAAGATCTTGACTGTGATAGCTGAACTTATTACAAGATCAGTTGTTGATGTCGCTGAAAATAAGAGAGAATATGAGAAGAAATCTGACTGCCACACATACAATATGAGATCAAAAGACGACCTTAACATAAAGGGAACCAGACTGAAAACCACTGACAGAAAATCTGCTGGATTGAGGCTCTACAACAAGCTTCCCCTAGCATGGAGCTCGAGGTGAAGTTTATGAAGAAGAATATGAGAGAATTCTTACAAGAAAATCCCCCATATAGCTGGATGGAATTCAACGTTAATATTCGATTGTTATTTTTTTTTGTAATGTGTAATGTTATTAAATCTATCTATCTATGAAATACACATCATCACGAAGCTTTTTCGCCCTGAAATTATTCATGCAAATTTTTCAGTTGTCCGTCTCCTGATTAATCTACATTAATTCAGAATTTTTAGTTATATATTATCAGAAAAAGACTAAGTTTTTCTCCGTACAAACCTGATAAAATCCGACATTTCTGAATTCGAGAAGCATTAATATTTCCTAGGATGAAAAATCGCAGATTTTTTCCAGGAAAACTATGGAAAAATCATTCCTTCGTTTTCTCAAGGTCGAACTGGAAATGCGCCAGCAACCCCGGAGGATTTCCAGTAACGGCGAACGGAGGGAAAACCTTGAGAAACGGAAACAACTTGGGGCACGTTTCTTCAACTCCCCCATCGCGGAGGTTGACTTTAAATGAATCACGGATGCAGAAGTGTGCGAGGGTGTTTATAAGAGAGGGAAAGTTTATTTTAGGTCGGTCTGAATTGTGTTATCATCGATCCAAATCTGAGATTGATGGACAATCTGAAATGTTCGGAATTTGAAGCATTATTTGCTAATATCAGTTGCAATTTGGAGCGACAGTCGGTATGAATAAACAAGAACCATTGATATGTTCTGTTTTCATTATATTAACTCAAATCATACACAAATATTCAAAAAAAGGAGACATCTCTGTTAACTTGTAGCCTCCAAATACGCTGGACCTAAATCTGATGGACTTCTCTGTAAGACTTATTTTGATAACTGAGATTGAATTCTCGCACATCACTTGGTAAAATATCATAAAGAATAAAAACATTGTATAAAATTCAAACATTTCCTGAATTTCAACAAACCCCAATTGTTACATTCAGGTAACAAAGGAAAGCGCCTTGACCTTCTTGAAATTCTCGAAATAAGTTCTGCCCATAATAGTCAATTACCCCTTGTAAACGAACAAATTGATTTTCACGTATCACCTTTGCTTTTGTCTGTTTTATAAAATAAGATGTACAACTCTCCTGTAGTCAGTCTTGATAATGAGTTGATAACTCGAAACATGTCGACTATTCGTTACTGCTAAATACAGTATCTAAATATTTTTATATAGTGAAACATAAGGCAAGTGTTTTTATTTTGAAGTTTATACTTATTTTGAGGTTAAGATCACAAACGAATGTGCTTAAATAAAATGTCAAAAGATCCGTAGAACTCTTGAACAGAAAAACAGTTGCTGAGAACCGTTCTACATAAAAACTTTTGTTTGGAACTGCTGAACATAAAAACAGTTGCTGGTAACCATTAGACATTCCAACAATCCTTGAACACAAGTAATTTCACAAAATCACATATCTCAGCCCCCGTATAGCCTCCAAGTTCGCCAGACTTAACTCCGCTGGCTTCTCCATATAACAATTTTGAAGGTTACAATTACAGAGAAACCTGCTAAGGTGAGATGTTCAAAGATGCGTCGACTTCTCAGGTATGCAAACAATCTGCCGCCAAGCGTTGTACAGCCCAACAGCAACAAGAGCCCTTTTGAAGAATCAGAAGTTTAAATACTCAAGTTATTTGTTGTCAACCATTGCATTTGATACATGATATGTCAACTCCATTAACGCCACTATTCAAAATCGAGAGTTTCATTTTGCTTTATTGGCCAAACCAAAAAACCGATCATCTCCTTTATATTTTTCAGTCTTATGTCACAGAATAAAATGGAATTACGAAAACCTGGAATTGGTGTTTTTTATGTGTGATAACTTTGCGCTCAGTATGTGGAATTTTATTGAGATTAATTCTGTGTATACGATGGTGTTATAAAAATTCAATTAGCTATCAAAATTAAACGAAGATGACAAATTTTCATGTCTACGACCATAGCAAGTTGAAATTGCCGGCATTCAATCGATAAATAGAAATAAGGAAACACACGTGTTTCATTCCTCCCTGAAGTATGTGTCAGGGAGGCGGGCAGCTTGAGTTTGGGATTAACTCCTTCAGCCAGATCAGAGGATACACTTGTATGTACAAGTGCATTAAGGATAGTTGAGACGGGATATTTATGGAACATAGGAAGTGTGGGTAGGGTTCAGAGGATTTATACTGATAGTTGATGGAATCCGTCGTTACTACGTGAACAAAACTAAATTTAAATTTACTACGTTTATTATCACAAACTATTTAGAAAAATTTTAACACTGCGATTGCAATTTCGGTCACCATCATCGGGCAGATTGAGTTAAGAACTGAATACAGAATTAAGTATAGATTTGCGCTTACGGGTGGGAAAGAATTATTGCAGGTACCTAAATAGACAAGAGGAACATATTTCAAGAAGGGCCAATCGAGTGAATTTCCCAAATTGGTACAATACAATGTTCTTAGAAAGGTCGTTATTGTTTGAATACACCAAATATAGGAGAAGATATCAAGTCAATCTGGTCGTTCAGCAAGATATCTTTTGCATTATGATTGAGTTTGAAAGTTTCTAATGATTCTAAGTAAGTAAGTTTGGTTCCTTTTGGTAATTTGTGCATGATTTTAAAATTATCTATTTGTGGAAATGGGTGATGGTTTTCACGGCAATGATGTGAAAACGTTGAATCCGTTTTATTTTTCAAAAAAGATTGTTGGTGTTCTTTAAATCTTGTCTTGAACGATCGACCAGTCTGACCTATATATACTCCTTAACATACAGGACAAATCAACTTATGAACTCCTGAACTTTCAAAATTTGAAGTGATATCTTTGGCATTGAATAAAAATCCTGAGAGTTTTGTCTTAGATTTGAAAGCAATTTTAATATTACATTTAGGTATGACATTAGCAACTTTTTCTGTTAGAGGACCAAAATATGTTAAAGATGTGAATTTTTCTGATTTTTCTATTTTTCATTGAGGATATATGCTGTTGTACGCTAGTTGGCTACGTTTCTTGTTTATCATTTTATCTATCAAACTTGTATGAAAACCATTATTTGAAGCAATTATTTTTATAATCGAAATTTCTTTTGCTGGATTTATACTGGCCCAGCATTCGCCTTATAAGTTTGCAAGCAGTGCATGAGGAAACCTCTGAAAAAAACTCATGGCAGACCAGTCAGCCCTGGGGTTTGAACCCGATACCTCCCAAATACTAGCCGACTAACTAGCTTGGTCGATAAATAGAAATTCTTATTGATAATTGAAATTATAATTGACAAACGAAATACATTACAAAAATCTATGTAATTGCATCTAGAAATATGAAAAGATATGATTAATAAAGCTGATTTTTTTCCTTGTTCACTTTATGTAATACATATTTCAAATTGACCATGGTGAACTTGTTTATTTTTCAAGATTTGATTTCGAATATTTGACTCCAAAATACGGCAATTAAGAACATTCATAATCTTCCATATGAGACCAGTACCAGCTACTTATATGAAAAGTTTCCTGTGCTCCCGATCTCTAAGGTTGTAAAACAGGAGCAATGTAAACTGATTTATAAGATTGATGCGGGTCTGTTAAAATCTAAAGTAAATTTAAAGAAGCAGTCTGATAAACATAAATATAGTACAAGATTTGCAGATAATCTCTACAGTGACTTCATATTCAAAACAACGAGAGGGTCAAAACTTCCTACACACTCGGCAGTAAACTCATATAATGGGTTACCCATCCACTTAATAAAAGAAGAAAAATTTATCAAGTTTAAAAAAGAGTTAAACAAAATATATTATGAGATTTCAATTAGATTAGGAAATTAGTTGTTACTCTGTGATAACAAACTTTGTTTGATTAACAGTTTCAATTTATAATAAATAAAAAAATAAATAAAATAAATAAATAAATAAAAATAAAATAAAAATATATAAAAAATAAATAAATAAATCGCAACAAGTATTTATGCATTTATGGAGCGTACTCTCGTGAGTATGTCCAGAGTATTGAAAAACGCTATGTTAGCCCTATCTCCCCACCCATAATCGTCATCACTAAGCCCTTCAATATCTGATAAGCCCTCCTCAATTAGTTTCAATAGTTGTTCTTCAGTTAACGGCACTTTTTTACTCATTTTTCAATTCCTACTACTATGAATTAAATCTAATATAACAAGAACTCTAAATAACGTGGAGTTTTTTACCATACCTGTCGTTTTCCGTTTGCTCACAATGTATAATATATTGTACAGTAATATTCTCTTCAATATAGAAAAAACAAACTAAATTTTCAGCTAGTTCACTATGAAAGTAACAAATACACGTACAGGTTATCACCAAAATAAATATTGCAGACATGTCAGAACATGTTTTAAAGTTTGAAGCGCCACCTCATTTCAATATTCTGAAACAACTGCTGCAACTCAGTAACAGGTACCATTAATCAAATTCTTTTGGGTAAACTACTAAACGCTTGGTGAAGGAAACAGTTTAAAATAGTAATACGTATGTTTACAGAATACTGTACTTTTTGAGTAAAGTGAATAGAAGCAAACTACAAATTCGTTAGGATGTACGTAAAGTAATGTACAAAGGACTAAATTGACCATGGTCGACCATGATTTTTTATATATTAGTTTGTGTTCTAAGCCAAAAACGCCCATGTCTAGTACTGTCGACTTGAAAATTCATTAGAGTTCATTCGTTTTCAGAAATTTGTAATTAAATTATAAAATTCACCTGTTAATAATGAAAGGGACTTGGAAATAATGCCCCTCCAATGCTACGTCCCGTTGGACCTCTTCCTCGTATCTCTCCCGGCTGTGATAATTGTCATAACCTCTCTATTCCAAGAAAATCCTACAGGTTTAAGGAATGATTCACGAAGTCATTATACATTATTAAATCAATGTATATTACGGATGTAATTCCATAATTAATGAATATAAGATAATCAGATATAATCTGACTACTAGAAATTAAACTTCGCTTGGGGATTAAACAGAGCAGAGGGGGAGTTAACTGTACACCTCGAATGATCATCACCTCCCTTAATCTCAAAAGAACTCATTGTTGGAACGAACTTCCTTATCTCACGTTTTAATAACTCTTTCTTTAATTGATAATTTCAATTTCATTACGATTCCTTCGTTTCTTTTTTTTTTCATTTGATATAAGTGAAGCTATTTTATTATATAACTTAACCTTCAAGGCACGGTTCTTAATTGGATTGCATATATATATATATATATATATATATATATATATATATTTATATATATATATATATATATATATATATATCTATATATATATATATATATATATATATATATATACTAGCTGACCCGGCAAACGTTGTTCTGCCATATAAATTATTTTCATTCATCTATCTTTCTATGTATTCATCTATCTGCCGATGTATCTACCTATCTAACTATCTATCTATCTAGATAGTAATCTATCTTTCTATCTATCAATCTATCTGACCCGGCAAACGTTGCTTAAATTATGAAAATGGCTATGAAAAAATATTTGTTGTTGATAGAAAGGTGAAAATTTAGAGTTATATGTATTTTTCACTGCAACATCATAAAAAAATGAAAATAAAAAATTTTGTCCAAAAAATTTATAAAAATGTTTGTGGTGAATCACCCTAATCACTTTATTATATTATTATAGGGGTAAAATATATTACGACTTATTCTCAGACCGACTATTGTTATTTTCGATTGCCATCTTGCAACCCTAATGCGGATAAAATAAAAATTGCGATGGAAAAATAGGGGTTGATCGTAGAAGGGTAAAAAATTGAGCGTAATATGAATTTTTTTATTCTAAGTCATGACAAAGTAAAAATAAAAATCTTGCCAGAAAAATTGAAGTTTATAATTAACAAATAAAAAATAGGAGTTGATCGTAGAGGGTTGAAAATTTAGGGTTGTATGTATTTTTGAATGCTGTATCATAAAAGAAATAGAACAGAAAAATAGATGTTGTCCGATTCTCAGACCTAACCGTTATGCACACAAAATTTCATGAGAATCGGTCTAGCCATTTTGGAGGAGTTTAACAAATAAAAAATAGGGGTTGATCGTAGAGGGGTGAAAATTTAGCGTTGTATGTATTTTTGAATTTATATATCATGAAAAAATAGAACAGAAAATTTTGTCTGAAAAATTAAAATAAAAAATAAGGGGTGGACCGACCACCTCTCGGTCCACCCTCAATATTCAGCGGGATGAAAAATAGATGTTGTCCGATTCTCAGACCTAACCGATATGCACACAAAATTTCATGGGAATCGGTCTAGCCATTTCGGAGTAGTTTAACGAATAAAAAATAGGGGTTGATCGTAGAGGGGTGAGAATTTAGAGTTGTATGTATTTTCGAATTTATATATCATGAAAAAGTAGAATATATCTGAAAAATAAAAACAAAAATTAAGGGGTGGACCACCCCTCGGTCGAGCCTCAACATTCAGGGCGATTCTCAGACCTAACCAATATGCACACAAAATTTCATGAGAATCGGTGGAGCCATTTCGAAGGAATTTAACAAATAAAAAAAGGGGTTGATCGTAGAGAGGTGAAAATTTAAAGTTGTATGCTGTATTTTAAAAAAAATAGAGCAGAAAATTTTGTCTGAAAAATGAAAATACAAAATTGAGGGGTGGATCACCCTCAACATTTATGGGGATGAAAAATAGATGTTAGCCGATTCTCAGACCTACCCGATATGCACAAAAAAATTTCATAAGTATCGGTTGAGCCATTTCGGAGGAGTTTAACTTCTAACACCGTGACACGAGAATTATATATATATTAGAGAGATATATATATATATATATATATATATATATATATATATATATATAACTGAGATTGAGTTTATATATATATATATATATATATATATATATATATATATATATATATATATATATATATATATATATATATATAACTGAGAGATTGAATTCTTTCAACATTTATAGAAAACCAACCCTCACAGATACTTTAATTCACAGCGACAGTAACCAACACATTAAAATAAAACTCAGTGCTTTTCATTCGTTCATACATAAGTTGTTCACTATTCCATTATCGGAAACAAATTTTCAAACCGAAGTTAATACACTTAAATTATAAGCCACCAATAACGCTTACAATGTCAGTCTTATCGATAAGCTCATTGGGAAAAAACGAATAAAGAATCTGTTGCATTCAATATACCACATGCAAACTATTAATGAAGAACAAAAATACTTCCCAATAAATTCTGTGCCGAATTTGAGTAGCAAAATTTGTAACAGACTATCGAAAAATAACGTTAGAACAATTTGTACAAATAAAAGAAACTTGAAGTCATTCTTGGTCAATAATAAAGAAAAATCTGATATCGGAGAAAACAGTGGTATTTGCATGATATTTTGCGACGAATGACCTACTTTCTATATTGGACAAACAGGAAGGAATATAAACATTCGTGTTGAACATAAAAAGTCAATTTTACAAAATAAAAATTAAGGAGACCCTACTGCGTAGCACTAGGAATGATAAAACCCCTCGGCGCATGAGCATATCGTCAATATTTTTTGAATGTATTATATGAATAACAATGAAAGTCGATTTTACGACTGAAATGAAGGAAAATTGCAATAAATGTATTAATAATTCGATTATACGAATAAAATCCGTGAAAATTTAGCAAAAATATCCTATCCCGGTTCATTTTGCTGCAAATCATGATTATGAATCAAATTGATAAGATGGAAAGCAGACACAGACGCAGAATCAAGGTGAAGCTATCAACGTCGCTTGGTTACCGTGGCACACAGAGCACTTCGACATGTTTTGTAGGACTTACAAAATATCGACCTTGGCGCAGGCGCATATCGTAATGCCTATCTAAAAAACGCTATAATTTTTTATTCTTCGTTGGGAAAAAATTGGGAACAAAACTTCTCTGATGAAATCATATGTATTTTATCGATATCCGTTGGAATTTTTAAAATCGGACCAGATCCCAGCTTTTTGTAGTAAGAATTTAGCTTCGCCATGGGGTAAAAACGCTATACTTTTTTATTCTTCGTTGGGAAAAATTGGGGATTCCCCTAATGAAATCATATGTGTTTTATCGATATCCGTTGGAATTTTTAAAATCGGGCCAGAACTTTTTGTCGAGAGACTATAACCCCTTTAGCTTCGCCTCGGGGTAAAAATACCACTGGCTTCTCCAAACATCATATAATATCTAATCATTTCCTGGATTTCAACAAAACCAAATTGTTGCATTCAGGCAACAAAGGAAAGCGCCTTGACCTTCTTGAAATTCTTGAAATAAGTTCCGCCCATAATAGTAAATTACCTACCTCTTCTAAACGAACAAATTGATTTTCAGGTATCACCTTTGCTTTCCTTTACTCCTGTAGTCAGTCTTGATAATGAGTTCATGACTAGAAACATGTCGACTATACTTTACTGCTAAAAAAATTATTTTCATATACTGAAACTTTAGCAAAGTGTGTTTTATTTTAAAGTTTAAAGCTAATTCATTATATATATATATATATATATATATATATATATATATATATATATATATATATATATATATATATATATATATATATATATATATATATATATAAAGGAAAAAAAAGGAAACACACGTTTTTCATTCCTCCCTGAAGTATGTGTCAGGGAGGCGGGCAGCTTGAGTTTGGGATTAACTCCTTCAGCCAGATCAGAGGATACACTTGTATGTACAAGTGCATCAAGGATAGGTGAGACGGGATATTTATGGAACATAGGAAGTGTGGGTAGGGTTCAGAGGATTAATACTGGCCCAGCATTCGCCTTATAAGTTTGCAAGCAGTGACTTACATTACCATGAGGAAACCTCTGAAAAAAACTCATGGCACACCAGTCGGCCCCGGGGTTTGAACCCGAGACCTCCCAAATACTAGCCAGCGTACCTAACATACTCGACTAACTAGCTTGGTATATATATATATATATATATATATATATATATATATATATATATATATATATATATATATATATATATATATATATATATATATATATATATATATATATATATATATATTTATCTATGGGTGTCCACGGAAGGTGGACACCCGGACGTATAGAAAGGACCTATTCAATACGATCCTCCTACATTCCTTTCATGTATCCCTAGACAACGTACTCAGGTTATTCGATATCTGTTAATTTGGACCAGTAACTTCCGTTGCCTGAACTTCCCCGAATTCAATATAGCGGCTTAAAAGAAGCTGGTGCGACTGCGGACCCGAAATTCGAAACGTTGTTTCATCAGGCGTGAATGGTATCGGATTATACTGGCCTACTTCGCGAACGGATACAAATGAAAGAATATAGGGACGATTTTCACGGAAAATGCGTCGAAAATGGTTTCGCGATAATCAATTCGAACAGTGCTCGTGTTGGAGCTGTGAAAATATTTTTCTGCTCGTCGATTTTTTTTAATACAGCAGGAAACGCCTTCGAATTTTTGGCAACACATAATTTCATCATTTTCTTCTACGGGGGAGAACTCAAAGAGTTTTAATTTGGAATGCTAGGGTTTCCACCCTCATAGTGAGAAAATTGAATTGTATTAAATTTCATTATACAAGCGTGGGTTATAATTAATGTTAACTTAATATCTGCCAAATGAAAAAAAATTCAATGAAGTTACTTCACAATGAAAATTACACAGAATGTCATTTTAATTGATTTTTTCAATAGTTATAGTTGAATTTCTCAGTAATTTCATTTTATTATTTCATATTTCAAATAGAATTACTAAAACTGACGTATTGTTAATTCAAATTATTGTATAATTTTATCATTATACTCTTTTTCTTCAATTGATGAGGCCGTTTCTCAATTGAAATCCATAACAATATTATAAGAAAATAATATATTTTTGATTTTAACTATTACTATAATTGAATCTATGACGCGACGTTTTGTCACATTGTGGCTTCATCAGATCTGACTGAACAATGAAATATTGTTATTTCAGTTGATAAGAAACGTCGAATCGTAGATTCGATTATTATAGTAGGTTATCGTTCAAATAAAATATGTCATTTTGTGAAATAGGTATTACAAATTTCATACAATTTATAAAATATCTATTTATTTTTAATGATATATTCAATTATTATTTTGAACAGTATAGAGAAAATTTAACTAAACCTGATAAGTACCCACTGAACAAATAAGCACAGGAATAATAATTTGAATTGCGAAACAATATTTGATGGAAAGTACAACACATAGTTTTCTCCGAATTTCTCGAGAGCTTTTCCACTAATTAAGAATTTTTTACGATTTTAAGTGGATTAATGAAAATTGTTCATATTTACCTATACTAAAATTTCGCGAAAATTATATCATAGTTTCATTTTGTTCGGTTAGCCGAGGTTTCCACGAAAATTCCTACATATTTCGTATGCTCCGCAAATACCAATCGTGTTTTTCATCATCACTCCATGTTATTTGTCTCGGATTTTCCGTCGCATTCAGAAAACCCTTCGATAATCCGATACCCATTTTCCATTCGTTCGTTGGAAAGCACACCCACCACAAATTGTTTATTCATAACGAAGTTTCGTCAGCCTTTCGTTGAATACTTTTATTTTTAGAAACCATAATGATTCTCGATTGTGTTCAATTTTTATTGTAATTGAAAATGTATTTGAAAACTGTTTATTAATTCAAAATATAAAGCATTTAGGGTTCAAGGTTTCAAATGTATATTAATTTCATATGTAATACTCAGGATTAGTATCTAAATAACTTTACCTTACGGTACTAAATATATATATATATATATATATATATATATATATATATATATATATATATATATATATATATATTATATATATATATATATATATATATATATATATATATATATATATATTATTTTATATTTATATATATATATATACCTATATATATATATATATATATATATATATATATATATATATATATATATAATAATAATAACTTCTTAATTCTCAAGATCAAAATACACTTTTGAAAGGAGAACATGTCTTGACATAAATTGATTAAACAAATAACAACATTCAAATCACGGAAACATCAGGCTTGTACTCAAGAACTTCCCGCACACTATATGGCTCGATGTTGATGAGGTAATGAAAAACTGTCTATAGTCTTCAAGAGTTTGATATTTACGGGGTAACACATTATATAATTTAATGCACATATAAGTGGTATTTTTCTCTGATAGTGTGAGAGAATGACTTAGAATGTGAAAATAGTGGATATTTCTGGTGTTATTGAGGTTCTTGAAAACTTTAAAATGTTCACTGTGTTTTGATATAAATGAAAGACAACAATAAATATACATTCCTGGTATCGTTAGAAAATTATGACGCTTAAACACACCGCGGCAAGAATCGCGAAACTTCATTTCTAAAATTACTCGCACGGCTGTTTTTTGTGCCGTATTTTACATATTTCAGAGCTATTGCCCCAGATAACAATACCATAGCTTAATAGAGATTGAAAATTTGAGAAGTAAACTGTCTTAAGAACATGTAAGTCTACTTTTCTTGATAAAACTCTTAATGAATAGATCACTGAATTTAGTTTTTTTTTTACATTATCAATTTGTCCATTCCATCTCAAATTACAATCTAAGACAACACCAAGAAAGTTTATATATGGACTTATTTCAGTGGATGTGTCTAGAATATTTATACTGGGTTTTATATATATATATATATTTACACTTTAGTATGGGATGTTGTATATATATATATATATATATATATATAGGTATATATATATATATGTATATATATATATATCTTTATATATATATATATATATATATATATATACAGAGAAAGGAGATGGTGAAACAAAATATTAGGTCATTTGTACCAGTATGGCAGTTCTTCAGGGGTCTAATTACGTAAAGGCAAAAAGAAATTGATGGTCATAGCGCTGGCATCGGCGGCCCAATCACGTGGGGAACGCGTCGGATAAATAACGAGTGTTCCACAAAAATGCTTGTATTTTCAGATGGATAAATTTTTTTCTCGGAGAAAAAGATATGCGCAGACAGTTAAGTGAGTAACCGTTCATACAATCCAAAAACTGAAAGAAGAGGAATCAACTACGAATTTAAGGCAGATAATAATTTTGCCAAGTTGGTGAACTGTAGAAAACAATAACCTAAATTCACTTAGCGAAAATTTTAATGAGAAAGTAATTGCAATTTCGCTTAGCTCATCTGAAATAATCTTTTGTTGGTTCGTTAAAGATCATTACTCATCTCGACAAACTCTAGCTTGGAAGATAACTGATATTCAATTATGTTGGATCAGCGAAGATTCGCGATAGAGTAAATAAAATTAAGATAAATTTACGTCGAATTGATCATTGCAGTTAATGATTATTAGTGGAGTTACAAACTGAGTGGAAATCTTGAGATGTTCGGAATGAAATTTTACTCCTAGTGAGCACTAGCGACCATGATGGTGTAGTGACCGAAATTGCAATCGCAGTTTTATATTTTTCAAAGTATTTTTGTAATAATAAACGTAGTAAATTCAAGTTTTGTTTTTGTAGGACATATATAAGTATATACTTATATATTATATATATATATATATATATATATGCATATATATATATATATATATATATATGATATATATATATATATATATATATGTAATATATATATATATATATATATTATATATATATATATATATATATATATATAAATATATAATATATATATATATATATATATATAATATATATATATATGTATATATATATATATTATATATATATATATATAAATATATATATATATATATATATTACACCGGGAGATGGTGACACAAAATATTAGGTCATTTGTACCAGTATGGTGGTTCTTCAGGGGTCTAATTACGTAACGGCAAAAAGGAAAATGATGGTCATAGCGCTGGTACCGGCGTCCCAATCGCGTGGGCGTTAATCGAACGCGTCGGATAAATAACGAGTGTCGAACGATTTGTTCCACAAAAATGCTTGTATCTTCAGATAGTCGAAAAAAAGAAGAAGTAGCGTAATACCATACTTCTCGGGTGTGACTTGCATCCCGCCATACCGACGCGAATACATTAATTAAAATAAAACAATTTAACCATTTGTACAAGGCTAATTTTTGCATAGCTAATCATCGTCGAGTAGCCATTCACGAAAATCACCTTGCCATACTTTGCCGACAGTTCTCAATGGCCGCCATATCACTGCAAAGGAGTAATTATTTTTTCGCCAAACGATTTGTACCAGTATTATATTTCAGTTTTTGGAAAGTATTTGACAAAATGTGAGCGTTATTATTTTTCCCATACTAGTGAGGGGAAAAAGTGCTGCCATACTTGAAATACTTATTTATTAGACACGTTTTGAAAATACGACTGTAAAATCATTTTTTAATCATGGCATCATTGTATTCTCTTCGTTTGGATGCAATTGTACCTAAAAAAAATTACTACAGATTGTAACCATGGGGCGGACGACTGTCGGACTTGAACTCAAAGGTGAATTTGTACCAGTATGGAATTTGTATTTTTGGAAATTATACGATACAATGTGACCATTATTATATTTGCCATACTTCTAGTAGAGGGAAAAAGTGGCGTCATACTGCTGAAAATCGTTCGAATTACGAATAAAATCTTAGGATTTTGAAAAAGTATTGTTCACATTCGCCATCTCCCACAGCTATGGCATTATCAGACTTCTATTTATTATCATACAGAGAAAGGTTAAAAAAAAGTTTCAGGGTGGTACAAATTGAAAGAAAAAAAATTCTCCTTTGCAGTGGTATAGCGGCCATTGGGAACTGTCGGAAAAGTATGGCAAGGTGATTTTTGTGAATGGCTACTCGACGATGATTAGCTAAAAATCTAAAAATTCGAAATTAATCATGAAAAATATCCGTATTAAAACGGATAATTCATTACCTTTTCCGCGAAGGTAATGAATTTATCCGACCAAAAAAAACATAGCTCCCATTCACGCCTGTTTCCCTTGTGGCACGAAAAAAAAGGCGAGGGAAAATGGAGAAAAATTACAGGGGGAGATATAATTTCCTCTACGCGATATGTTTCTGCCAACTCGATGTTTCGAGGAGAACTCTTGACCCCACGTTCAGAAGTAGAAGTGTGCGTTAGGTTTTTTTTCCTACCTGTAACAATGAATTATGAAGTAACGAATTCCCCCAGGTCCGTATCGCCGGCGTATACGTTCATTTAAGCCTTTGAAATTCTACCATTGGCTGATTTATTCATGAATCATATAACTAGGGGCAATTTAGTTCATAAAAGGTTCCTAATTTGAATGTATTCGGTTACGAAAGATCAGGTAATTTGATTGCGTTCCGAATTTAGGAGAAGCGGAAAGCATATCAAAAAAAAACTCTTTATATATAAATTCTAAGCTGCATTAGAAAAGCATGTTTGCATAACGTATCCAGTTAAAAAAATCTTTTTGTTCAATTGAGATTCTTTCCAAAATCACACCATGTTTTCAATGTATTTAGATTACTCACTTTCAATCTTATTGCTTCAACATGGTGCTTTTTATCGTGTAAACAAGATTCTGTTACTCCCCTGTGGCTCAAAATCCTCACTGATTCGTACCAAAACCAATCCCACCCAAGACAACTTGAAAAACTACGTACCTACAAATTTTCAACCCTATTGCTCCAAAGTTGCGCCCTCTATTGTATAAATAAGATTTATTCCCTTCCCTGTGGCTCAGCCCCACACGGATTTATACCCAAGATGACATAAAAAACTATCTACCTACTAACTTTCAAACATATTACTTCAAAATTGTGTCCTCTATCGTGTAAACAAAATTTATTTCCTCCCTTGTAAGTTAACCCCCTAACCGATTCGTACCACAAACAATCCCATCCAATGTGACATGGAAAACTATCTATCTACCAATACAACTTTCAACACTATTGCTCCAAAATTGAGCATACTATCGTGTAAACAAGATCTATTTCTTCCCCTGTAGCTCAAACCAAGAGAGAGAGAGAGAGAAAAGAGAGACAGAGTCAGAGAGAGAGAGAGATATCAAATTGAGTTTCTGGTTCCAAACATCATAAAAAGTCATGAAAAGAAAAACAACCTTGGTCCCAGGTCAAAGGAAATATGACCTTCTTTCCTTATGTGAGGGAGGACAGCGAGTACTTTCTATATGAGTAGAAGGATATAGCTATTTGCAACAAAATGGGGAGGAAAGTGCCAATTTTCCTCTCGTAGGATGTAAGATGTAGGATGTGGGCCCTCCGCTTCGCGTCGTGCAGTAAACATCCAAGACAGGAAAAGGCACTTTACTCCCGTGTAATGCATATAATTTTTCCTTCTACCCTAAATTGAACCTTTTTTCAAAGTTTATTTATATTACAAATAACGAATTTATGTTTAATGTCACTTTCAGTCAGCCACGGCATCCTACATATTCAAAATGAGAAAGAGAAGAATTATTTTTACTCCGTAGGGAGGGAAAGGCGGTTTTTCCTTCCTAGGGAGGAAAATATGTTTTTCCTTCCCAGGGAGGGAAATACGTTTTTCCTCCCTAGAGAGGAAAATACTTTCGCCTTCCTTGGGAGGGAAATACGTTTTGCCTTCCTAGGGAGGGAAATACGTTTTTCCTTCCTGATGTGACGGAGGAAAGTGAGTAGGTACTTTCTGTAGGGGTAGAAGGAAAAACATTTTGCAGGTCCATCCGTTGTGTCATTTCCGAATCTAACTATCTTTGGCTTATACACAACCGATATTGAACGTCATCGGAGTCGGAGGGAGACTTTTAATTGTTTCAGCAAGAAGTACGAGGAATGGTGTGATTTCGACATGTTGAAAGGTCTCGAAGTTATTATCGAGCGAATATTAATTATAAAGCATTGTGTATCATTCGCTGGGAATCGATTAGTTCATTGTTGTCCGCCGCACGAAGCTCGAAAATTTCATTTCAGTACAGTGTGACAATTGAATTCTGTTTGCTTTGAATATAGATGATTGTTGTAACAAGTTAACAATAGCAATGTGTTAACGATTGAACATACTTTGTGAGTAGTATAGTGGAAGAGCGATTTATGATACGTTTCCAAATTGCTCAATTGAACTAATAACAATTACATATTGAATATTCATTCATTGAGTTTTAGAGAGTATCATGAATAATTAACGTTAAAATATGTCCCTCATGGTGCACCAGCTTTCGTACCCCATACCCTATTTCACTCTATGTGAATTTTTTATACATTAATTACAATTCATTACACCAATTCCCAAATTTATGAGTTACAGAACTCAAGTTTTGAGGTTGTGGTGTAGAATTAGTCCAAAGCTGCACCACACTTGTACCATATTAATCATTTTTGATTCAGAGCTTTTCTGTCATTAATTACAATAAATTTCAACCATTTCAGGCCTCATTACAATTCCACGATTCCAAAAAGTAGGTAGCGCTTCGAAAAAAAATGACAATAACACATAATATAAGGATATTCATTCACTACAATAGCCCACCCGGTTTTATGGATACAAAAAATGGTCAGCAGGATTAAGAAAATAATAACAAAGAAGCTGCAGATGAGTGGGGCATTGTAATAATTGATAAGAATTTTCACGCCACAAAAATTATAGAATTATAGAAAATATGATAGAAATAAAGGGTTCTCAATTTATTACAATTAATTGTAACACGGTTTTATAGATACTAAAAATGGTCAGCAAGATTAAGAAAATGATAATGAAGAATCTACAAGTGAGTGTGTGATAATTGATAAGAACTTTCACGAAACAAAAATTTATTGAATTATCGAAAATAAGATAGAAATATAGGTTTTTCAATTTACTACACTACCCTACTCACCTGCAGCTTATTTTTTATCATTTTCTTAATCCTGGTGACCATTTTTCGTATCAATAAAACCGAATGGGCTATTGTAATAAATTGAAAACCGTGTATTTCCATCTTATTTTCTATAATTTTTTGTTTCGTGGAAATTCTTATCAATTATTAGGTACCCCACTTACTTGCAGCTTCTTTTTTTATTATTTTCTTGTTAGAATAATTTGTATCGATAAAACCGAGTGGGCTATTGTAATAAATGAATTTTCTTATATTTATGTATTGTCATATTTTTTCGATTTTTTGTTTTTTGATTTTAGAGTGTAGTTTATTTATTTATACGTAGTGATACTTATATTTGTGCACAATAAACAAAATTATTGAGTGATTTAAGTTACTGAAATATAGAAAGATATAAAAAAACTGACTCACGACTGAGTTTACTATTTTTTTTTTTCAGTTACCTTGATCTAACACTTTTCAATATTTTCAACATTTCTGTATTTTCCTTTGAAATAACAAAGCGATAACAACTTCTTTATTTTTTTTGCGTAAAATACAACCCCTCAATATATCAGATCCCATATTGAGTAGCTTTCGAATCCCGCTTATAATGTAGCCATTTTAAAAGTAGCAATTCGGTGTATTATCATGCAAAAATGGAAGCATTAAAGAAATGGATTCCTTGTGTATGCGAGAACGTATTCGGTACTTACTTCGATACTTGAATTAAAACGTGTTAGCTACGATGCTTCATTTCATTTTCGTCGTGAGTTTAATGTAGCCTAATAAATGAGAAAATCATGGAAGTTATCTGACAAACTTACAAAATACGAATTTTCTGAAGAATACAAAGTTGCTTGAAGGCAATACTCGATGTATCTTTTAAAAAATTAATATGTATACTTTTTTCCTAAATGTCGATTTTGGAAGCAACTTTCTTATCGTACGTTACACTCCAAGGTACTAAAACTAGCTATATAGTATAAGGACAAAAATCGACTTGTATATTACGAAATCAAGGTTACAGGTCATTTCAAGAATATCACTAGGAGTTGTACTATACAATAAATCACCCAGACATTGAAGAGGATTGGATAAAAAAAATTATAAAGAAGTTCCTGAAAAGCTTTTTACTTCAAAATCCTCTTTGACAAATAGATGATTTTAATATTTTGTTAAAATTTTATATTGACTTCATTGTGATACAATTGAAATAAAGTATCATTATTATATATATATGTCACCGGAAAATAACAAGAACCGCAAGTTTATAAATTTCCTAGGAAATTTATAAACCTTCGTAGGATTATAAACGAGAGATAAATTGTATTATTTTACGCCCACATTTTCGCAAATTGATAAACTTACCGAACTCACGCGTAAAATAATAAGTAAGCAATAACCAAACGTCATGTGCGCTCTGATTGGTTGAATAAGTCACGTGTTTCATCTCCAGTGCAATTGTTCGCCACGGAACATAAACAAACCGGTTACTCGTGTGTTTTTGTTAAGTTTTTAATGTTGTAACTGCGTTGGAACTGTGAAAATAGTTTTATTTTGCTAAAGTTACTAAACTAGACCAATACTGAGCGACCTGGAAGCTGCGGATAGCCAAAATGGTGAAGATAGTACGGTAAATGCCAGAAAATTTGTTGACGAAGTGAAATTTACCACAGAGCCCTAAAGTTTGATAGTGGCCATGACTAGTATAGTAAGAAGTCGGAATATACTGAGGAAAAAATTGAAAATGTCATTAAAATGATAGACTGTCAACATTGACCAATCAGAGAGCAGTGTGTTATTTGCCGTATTTTAAAGAAGCGTAAAATTAAAAGCTCTTCTGCGATTGGTGAAACCGTTTAGAATCTTACGAATGGATATCCGTTAGTTTACAAATTTACCACGAGTCGTCGTAAAATGATAAATTTGCGAAAATGTGGGCGTAAAATAATACAATTTATCTCTCGTTTAGAATCTTACGAAGGTTTATAAATTTCCTAGGAAATTTATAAACTTGCGGATCTTATTATCTTCCGGTGACATATATATATATATATATATATATATATATATATATATATATATATATATATACTTATATATAATATATATATATAATATATATATATATATATATATATATATATATATATATATATATATATATATATATATATATATATATATATATATATTCATTCGAATTGGGCCGTGTTTTCTGCAATTCGTTGTCGAATCGGCCCAATAATTTGGCATAGTAAAGCCCTGTGACTGCTTTACCCTGCTCCAGGTAGTCAATATAGATTACACCTTGTGAATCCCAGAAAATAGTGGTCATCACCTTTCCGGCCGATAGGACAGTCTTTGCCTTCTTCGGAGCACGTTCACCGGCTGAAGTCCACTGTTTTGACTGTTCCTTGGTCATGTTTCGTCGACAGTCACGAAACGACGCAGAAACTTCTTCGGATTGCACTTAAACAGCTTCAAACATTGCTCTGAAGTCGTCTCACGGTTGCGCTTGTTGTCCGGAGTGAGCAAACGCGGCACCCATCGTGCAGACAGCTTTCTCATGCCCAATACTTCATGCAGGATATGACCTACGCGGTCTTCTGAGATGCCTACTATCTCAGCTATCTCACGCACCTTCAATCGGCGGTCTGCCAATACGAGATCGCGGATTTTTGTAACATTACCCTCCGTGGTAGCCGTTTTCGGAGCACCTGGACGTGGCTCATCAAAAACCGACGTGCGACCACGTTGAAACTCGTTAAACCAATTTTTTACGGTCGCCATCGAAGGAGAAGAGTCAACGTACACAGCATCCAAACGCTTTTTTATTTCGCTGCGCGATTTCCCTTCCAAAAACAAGAAACGAATCACTAACCGATATTGCTCTCCCAAGTAACAATTTGAAGACAGTTTCTATTTATTTAGGTTTTAAAAATGCTTTAATACGTTCAATAAATCGACATAGGATTTAAAGTAACCTTGAGATAAACTAAAAGTTATTAAAGACCACTTTTTCTTCAACAAAGAATTTAATGCACTCTTTAAATCAAAATAAAAAGGCTATTTGCTCTTAATGTCCTATTGATCTTATACTGCTTTTATGTAACTCTTAACATTGGCTATTTTAAAACTAATTTGTTATTATTAAGAATTAAATAGCAAATTGGTTTTAAAACAATCCGTTCTGGGAAAAATAGTTTTAATGCAGTTTTATGGAGAACCCTTGTTGTATTCTTTAAAACCCATTGGAAAAACTATTTTATCCTAAGACAATACATTCAATATAATACCACATTAAATCCAAAAACATAATTTTTACCTTTTAATGAGTACATTAAGAGTATTATTAAGTTTAAAGGTTTTAATTTAGTCAATTTGGTTAAAAGAAATACCTTTTGGTCTTTGGACGACTTCATTAAAACTAATTAAATATCCCCTCCACATTCAGATGAAAGTGAAAGCGATATTTATTTATTTATTTATTGATAAATTTCAAAACGACAATGAACTCATAAAAAATCTGCTTTTCTGCGGAATAGCTTAGAGAATTGGCAATCCTTTCAAACATGAGCCAAGGCACTGTTAAACAATAATACAAATCATTGATAAACGATTTCCAAAGACTATTCTTGAGCAAGATCCGCGGAAAAAATTTTTTTTAGTTTAGGATTCCATTTGAGCGCAAGACCACTTTGAATCAATAAGGTCACAATTTGAACATATTAAAGCATATTGGTTTTGAAAGGAAACGTAAACAGACTCCTGTGAGAGTGATTGGATTTATAGTGGTAAATAAAAGGCTGTTTCAAATCTTGTGAGATTTGAAACATTTAATAAATGAACAATTAGTTTTAATAAATATCACGCCATGTTTGACTGCAATAAAGACTCCTCCGTTTTGGACTTTTTCAATAGTAAACGAAAATAATATTATTATTCAAATGATTGCGTCTTGTATCTTCTTAAAAAACTGAAGAACGGTATGTCGAAATATGCCATTTGATTAAAAAATGCATTTAGATCCTTAGATGCAAAATAAAATTTGATGATATTTTTTCAGTATTTTTCAAATATGGGAAAAATACATTAAATGAGTGGCGCTCGAGTTATGTTGAAGTATTTTATTACTTTTTATCAGAAAAGTGCCATTCGTTGATGAATTTTTCACCATAATAGGTTGCTTTCGAATATTATTTTATGATATGCTTAGCATAAGTATGCGGTTTAAAATATTACCACTCTGCCGGTCATCATACAAACTCAAAAGTTGTCGAGTGTTAGTAAACAAAATAAAACTCTTTTAGGATTCATTAATTATTTTTAAGTTAATTTAGTCCGCGTTGAATACATTTTGAGAGCAAAATGTCAGATAATAAGTTTTAATTTATGTATTTGAAGTTGCCTTGTAGAACCCTTTCAGAATATAGAATTAAAACTTAATGGTTTTAATACAGTTTTGAAATTTAGTCTTGAAGGCCTTTTTAGGATGGGCCCTTTTTGGCTAGAAGCTGCTTTATGATGGTCTCAGGGATGTCTTGAAGATCACTTGATTTTATTCGAAATTTTATTGTATAGTTTTAAAGCGATCTTGAAGATCGGAATAAGAGCATTGATGTTACTTGGCCTTTTTCCATTTTTCTGAAATCCGCGAACACTCCCGCTTCAACACGCTGTCAAAACAAAACTACCAGTCCGATGCGGTTGACAGTAGCTGTCTACAAGAATATACTACATGACAGTAAATTTCTCTTGCGATAGTGGCACCATCGGGCGGTGAGGCTAACTACTTCTCGGACCACCCTCGTATATATATATATATATATATATAAATATATATATATATATATTTCCTGGTACATTTTGGCATCTTGAGCGGCTTCCATAGAACTAAATGAACTAAAATTTGGTATCTGAGATCGAGGTAGAACAAAACTGTCTAAACTTCTACAACGCCGTTTTTACGTAGATATTCATTGAAAGTTTGCACAGTACGCGATGCACTTCGCGAATTTTTTTTTCACAATAGAGAGTTGAAATTTGGTGCGTGGGTTGAGTTGATATGGAGGTACGTTCCTTTGTTGGTTTGAACCTTTTTTCTTAACCACGATGCACTTCGCGAATTTTTTTTCAAATAAGATAAATTAATTTCTACGTTTTAATTCGGTTTGCTATTCAAGCGTGATTTTTGAAAATTTAATTCAATCCGTTAGAATCGCATCTCGAAGCGAAAAAAAAACGCCCTTAGTGACGGAGCTCTGTCTGTCTGTCCGTCCGTCTGTCTGTCTGTCACCAGGCTGTATCTCAAAAACCGCGATAGCTAGACAGTTGAAACTTTCACAAATTATGTATTTTTGTTTCCGATAGAACAACAAATACTAGAAACAAAATAAAATAAATATTCAAGGGGGGCTTCCAAACAACAAATAAAATACTCAGTTTAATAATAAATAATAAAATTAACAAAATATTTTGTGATAATAAACGTAGTAAATTCAAATTTAGTTTTGTTCATCATGTTAAATTATCACGTAGTAACGACGGATTCCATCAACTATTTAAAATAAATATTTAAGGGGGGCATAGTCAATGGTTCGGAACCCTTCGTGCGCAAGTCCGACTCGCACTTGGCATGTTTCATTTCAATTACCTTTAGCAATATAAAAACAGACTACTGTATATGGCACATTAAATACGAAACTGCGATTTAGAATTGTATATACATATTGGAATGGCTCATTCGCAAAAAGAAACGCAAGTGCCTAATGAATAATAAATTTACGATTATTTTCAACTGGATATGAACATCAACACGATGAAACTTTTATCCTATAACAAATATATACAAATAAACTGCTCGAAAACGAATCAACACTAATCTTAAAATTTCGTTCGTTGTAAACAACGCCTCCGGATTTTCCACTAGCTTGAAACGATGAATGGAAAACACGTGAAAACATGAGAAAAACAACACTTCAAGACTTCCGACTCTCACGGCCGCCGTTTCCATTTCCTTTCTACAAATGGACTTACCGTGACGTCCACTCAAACGTCGAAGAATCCCGTTAATTATTAATCGATATACGGGGTGAATGCACCCTCACTGGGTGGTCGAACCGATGTTTCTCTGTTGGTACAACATCGGTGTTTGTTTTCCTGCTGGTTCTATGTATTTATTATTCAGGTGATGTTCTACAAAACATCGCCGTTCTACGTTTAATATGTGAAGCTGTTGGTATTTGTAACATGCTGCGAAATCTAAAATAGTCTAGTCGACAAGCGTTTTTTTTGATAAACTTTTTTCAGCAGTTTCGGAAGAATGTGAACAAGGTGTCGTTCAATTCGGAATATCATGTATAATTTTTGAAAAAATTTGAGTTCCGTTCACGAAAATTGAAAAAGTAATAAATAATTTGCTGAAAAATAAAAGTACGCTCTTGTTTTTTGCAAATATCTTAAAAACGAACTAAGATTTTCAAAATGTAAAAAGAAATTCAAGAAGAGGAGGGAATTTCCGAAGAGAAAGCTACAAAGTATCGTATTTCAATGTATATATATATATATATATATATATATATATATATATATATATATATATATATAATCAGTGGCGGCTCGTGAGGTGTTGGTTTAAGGAGGCTACAAGAGGTGTTAAAAAATACACCATAGGCGAAAATTTTTAGGATTTCAAGGTCAACCGCCTTATAATTTAAAGAAAATCAAAGTAAAGCAAGCACCCTAAAATATTGAATAGGTACCTATTCGAGGAATTAATCAATTGTTGCCCAGCAAGAACCAACGGGGAGGTGAGACTTTTTTCTTGCCAGAAATAAAATAGGCCCTCCCAAAATTAGATTAAAATTAAATTCTTGTCATAAAAGTCCAATAAAACTCAATAAAATAACAACAAAATAAATTAATAAAATATACATTTAGACCTAAACAAAAAAATTTTAATAAATTCTTTGTTATAGACATCTATTTTTGTATAGATATAATAAAAACATTGTCTTTTTGATAATAAAATTCATCTATTTCATGAATTTTATACTTTTATGAACTCGGAGGTTAGGTTAGTAAGGTTAGAAAAAGTCAGATCAGCTCAAGTTTTTGATAAAAATAACATGACCCAGCGACAAAGTCTGACTTCATATTCGGCTTTTTCAGGCCAAAATAAGCTATAATCCGAAATTTCAAGAAAATCGGGGCAGTCTGTTGTATTATCGATAATTACCATAATTCCTGCATAGATGCCAGTGCCAAACAGAGACATTTTACCTAGTAAAAAGTAAACACTGCCAACAAAATAATTTATTTTTTACCTGTGATCCGGTAAGCCAAGGATGTCTCTCATAATTTCTGATATTAAAACCGCGATTCTGCTACGCTGGACCAAATTGTTTAATTCCGGGGTAGGTCGCCATGCTTCTATTAAAACTTTATCGTTTCAACTTAGTGCACTAAAGTTATGGGATAAAAAATATTCCACGAAGTCACCATTGAAATTTTTAAAATTAACTTCAGTAACCGATCTCATTTTAAAAACAATACGCCAAATTAAAACCAAAACAAACTATTTTCGTCCACGACAAGTCACAACGGTCCATGTCCAACGAATTCACTCGATTTTACCCGAAAGCCTATAGTTGTGATTGGTCGACATTCTGTGAGACTTAGGTGCAATCGGTGTTGCCATTTACATGTGTTTTCCTTTTCTATTGCAATGAAGTATTCATTCGCAGTATTCGCACCGTTGTTTGCTTTT
Organism: Cynegetis impunctata; assembly: GCA_030704885.1. Lineage (NCBI taxonomy): Eukaryota > Metazoa > Arthropoda > Insecta > Coleoptera > Coccinellidae > Cynegetis > Cynegetis impunctata. The sequence goes on from JARQZK010005072.1 coordinate 342,074, forward strand.
CTGTGGCAGGCATAATGAACGTTGAAAATATACCTTTTTAAGCCTCTGCAGCGTTGCCACAAATCTTGAAATGAATGAAATGCAGTAAATGTAAATACCTTCTATCGTAATTAATAAATTATATTATATAATGTAGGTTGAAAGGAAGGTAGGTGCATAAAATAATATGATTTTGATTAATATGAATATGTTGAATGCTGACTATTCAATATAACATATTAGTGATACACGGATTATTATTGAGGAGGAGGCTTAGTCTCCTTAGCCGCCTTCGAATAGCCGCCCCTGATATATATATATATATATATATATATATATATATATATATATATATATATATATATATATACAAACACTGTGCTTAAGGTCAAAGAAAACTCTTTGTCATTTATGTCAAGCTTTCGGAATATATTTTTATTCCTTCATCAGGACAGATCTACAAAAAAGATTGGACATTGGACAAAAAGGCAGTTAGATGTAAAAACTATAGTATACTCACAAACGTGAGGTTAGAATAAAATCAACGTATACAACATTAAACAGGGAGTCTAGAACTCCCACCTTGCTCTTGGGTGTTGTGTATGTATGAAATTTAGTGGTTCAAAAATTTGATATGTTGTTGGGTAATGACTTAGATTCAAGCCCATTGGCCATTCAGAACCGGCGTAAAACTGTAGGTCCCTTGAGTTAAAAAAATATTAAAATAGATTTTGTCACAATTTTTTTTACGTCTAAAGTAAGTTGTAGACCCCCTGTTTAATGTTGTATACGTTGATTTTATCTTAACCTTACGTTTGTAAGTATACTATAGTTTTTATATCTGACTACCTTTTTGTGCAATGTGTTTTTTGTAGATCTGCCCTGATGAAGGAATAAAAATAGATTCCGAAAGCTTGACATAAATGACAAAGAGTTTTCTTTGACCTTAAGCCCAGTGTTCGACTGCACCCTCAAGAACTCCCAACCTTGTACCTTAACTGTATATATATATATATATATATATATATATAAATATATATATTATATATATATATATATGTATATAAATATATATATATATATATATATATATATATATATATATATATATGTATATAAATATATATATATATATATATATATATATATATATATATATATATATATATATATATATATATATATATATAGTCCCGGTTATAGAGAGGGTATAAAATGAGCCCCCTCCCTTTATCATTTTTTCTATTTAATCAAAAAATATCAAATTCACAAGTAAAAGATAACCTTCTTTCAAACGGCACTTATTAAAACATCGAGAGCTCAAAAACATTTAAGCACGATTAATTGACTCAAAAATCTTTAACTATAGTAGCGGTCAATTGAGACCTCAATCAAAAGCTTATTTCAAAATACATTCTCCTGGAAAATACGGCTAAACTAGTTTGAAATTACAGAGTACTACTTTATCCTCATATACTGTCATTCGTTCAACCACAGAAAACGAATGAAACAATCGCAGCTCAATTGGAAATTTCAAACATCGCATCTCCCACTCATCTCTATGTTTAATATTCCTCATGTGTGTAGTTCTGCAAAATCACATTACGAAAGGTCATCGTCGTATGGGGAATACGTCACAATTCGCGTCACCCCAATTACTAACCGTGTAGAATTTATTGCACGCTGCGATAACGAATGGCAATGTAGCCGCGGCATAATAAATAGGACAATTCCCATGGACAGAGTGCCGTAGGAAGACTTTGGTGTGAGATGATTCACCAGCACGGTAAGGGGGCATCAATTAATTACGTGAGATAATTTTTGCGATTTTTCGATCCCATCTCCCCCTTGGTGGGATATCGTGAGATTTTGCTCGACCCCCTCCCCCTCCTCCAATCTCTCGTAAGATTTTTTTAAATAATGCGTATTTATTATGTGAATGCAAGGGCGCACCCAGGATTGAGTTTCGGGGGGGGGGGTTGCTGAATCAAAATTTACCTCTTTAAATTTAAATAGAAAACGCACATCCCGTACCCGGTAAATCACAATAGATCTTATGGTTGACTGATAGTGACCAGTGGGCTCATTTCATAGTAGTAGATAAGCTCATTTTACAATTATTATCTTAGTAATCTCAATTGTTTTCAATTACTTGAACTTTCAACTACAAGAAATATCAGATTGGCTTGCTTTAAATAAATTGTCGTTGAATATTGATAAAACTGTATTTGTAACTTTTGGAAATTATTGTGATAGTGTATCTGAAAGATTGCACGTTAAAATAAGTAATCAAGAAGTTAAGAGAGTTGAAAGTTGTAAATATCTGGGTCTAATAGTAGACTATAGGTTGAGTTGGAATTTGCATGTTAACTATATATTAAACAAAACAAAATATTTGGTTTTTATATTTTTTAAGTTATCAAAAATAATGCAACATTAGACGTTAATGATAGTCTATTACGCTTTATTTAATAGTGTGCTCAACTATGGTATAATAGCTTGGGGTGGAGCTTATTCCACGCAAATCTCTTTGCTGCAAAGAAGGCATTATAGAATTTTAAAAATAATCAACAAAAAAAACTTCATATATGAAAATCAACCTTGCACAATAGAACAACAATTTTCACTTGAATCTCTACTATATCATTATGTAACTTTATCAGAATTATTTTCAAAATCAACAAGTGCAACTAGAAATAAATCTATACAATTGCCAAAAAGAACATTAAAAATAAGTAAAAAAAGATCTTATATCAAAGCAATCCTAGTCTTTAATGCATTACCTAATGAACTAAAAAATATTGAAAATAAAATTAAAAGAAAAAAGCAGCTAAAAGAATATATTAGACGTAATAATATTTAATTGTGCATCAGGTGACGACTGTGATACAAACTAAAGAAGATTTTTAGAAAATATTTAAAGCCTAGTTTTTTAAGTTACTTAGAGTTAATTATATTATTTTTTAGTTTAGTTTTATTTACCGGTCTCACGCACAGGTAACTTTGATTACCTCTGTGAGGATATACTATTTATATTAGTGTTTAAGCTATGTATTTTGTATATTTTTTTAAAAAAACTGGTAATAAATACAATACAATACTCTTTTAAATCTCGGGGAGGGGGGCTGCAGCCCTATGGCTCCACTCCTGGGTGCGCCACTCTGTGAATGAGTTAATCTATGCTCGATTCCATTAGATTTATTTAAAGAAACAATTTTCTTATTTTTTCTATTTACGACTAGTATTTAATATTTTTAATGACGTAGCATAGAATCACAATGTGATTCAACAACAAAATACCTAAATAGGAACTACTAAAATGTGTAAAAAAATATTCACTCTAATTAAATCAACGGAGACTCATAAATGATCTTAAGTGTGAATACTATTTTAACACTTTTTATTCCGCCATAACTTCAATGAAAAATTCTTTTAGTTCAAGTAGTAATATTTCATTCAAATGTGGAGAAAATAAAATTAATAATAAAACAATAATTGCTGCAATAAGCCATACAGAATTTTTTTTCAGTGAAAATTATTATTGCATCGTATATTTATTATGAAAGGTTATAACATTATTTTTTATGACTAATCTTCCCATCGTACGGTATATGAAAAAGAAATATTCTTTCCAAAAAAAAATTTATTTACTGTTAATAATTATTCATTAATAGTTAACGAATAATGTTAGAAGAATAATTGTTCATATTTAATAAATCAATAAATTGTTTCCAAACAAAAGTAATTTAGTTGTAGTTAATAAATTCTTCTATCTCAAAACTATTTGATCGAATATCTCAAAAAGCATAATTTTTACAACAAATCAGTTAAGGAAAGAATTTATGCATTTAAGACGTTCTTCAATTTGGTATTTTTCAAGGAAATTTAGTTCGTCTAGTTTTCGAAATATTACAATCAACTTACTTTTTTTAAATACGGACCTGTATTTTTCATTCCATTTCTTTAAAAAATTTTTTTTCTGATTTTAACGATGTATCACATGTTCATATTTGTTTGCGTTCCAATGATAAAAAGACAAAATTTAAGTTGTATTGAGTTTTTAAAAAAATGAGAACACAGAGGTGGCTTAGACTACCAATAAAACATATTTCAATGACATAAACAGACTGTTGCAGCGTGTAATAAAAGAAACTGTTTATTAAGTTTTTAAATATTCAAATTTTTTACCATTGAATTAAGTTTAAGTTATGTAATAAACCTTAAAACTTCGTTATTTTTTAAAATTATATTTGCCAAAATTCAAAGTGGATGATACATACCTAATGCATTCGTTTCATCTTCCCCATTCTCTGCCGTTACAGTTGTTCCCCGTTCTGAGGAATTATTAAATGATCCGTATTGTAGCAAATTTCGCTCTAGCCTTGTAAAAATTATTTGATTCGGTAAGCGCCTTTCGGGGTACGAATTTTTGATACATTTGAAGGGCTTTTTCAGCACTTCGAAATGCATAACAAAAAAATTAATCTAATTTTCCCCATTGGAAAACGCTACCATGTTGGTTTAAACTTACTCTGACACGACTCATGTATTACGGATCATAGGCTTTTAAGCAATTATTTCTCTTTGCTCTATGATGAAACCTATGATAAAATGAAAGACGTGCCAAAAATTTAAATTCTAGTTTTTTACCATTTAAATACAAACGAATATGGACATGTGATACATCGTTGAAATCAGAAAAAAACAGTTTTTCTAGAATTTGGAATGAAGAATGTAGGTCCATATTTGAATAACAAAGTTGAATGTGATATCTTGAAAACTAGATGAACCAAATTTCCTTAAAAAATACCAGCTTGAAGAACGTCTGAAATGCAAAAAATTTTTTCCTCATTAATTTTTTGTAAAAATTATACTTTTTGAGATATCCGATCAAATAGCTTCGAGCAATTTTTCGAAAAACCCCCGTAGCTCAAGATAGAAATTTTTTTTAAATCTGAAACCGGATTGTCAATACATTTTATCTAATTTAACCAACCTTGTAGTTATTATAGTTACCGATATAGCAATAGTGGTCCATGGCAATTAGGACAACCTGTATATATATATATATATATATATATATATATATATATATATATATATATATATATATATATATATATATATATCTCTTTCATCAACTTTAGGAGCTTGCGGAAAATTCTCTATTTTAATATATCGTCATTTGAATTTTTATGACATGATCGACATTTTCCTGGGACGAAAACGCCTAATTCTCCTCAAATATTGATTTCAATTCAATAGAAGTAACTGGGTTGAGAAACTACTACTGAGAACGGCAGAAGAGTGAATGCTCGAAAGTCGTTTTAAGTATTTTATTTCGTTATTTATTTTATCGTCAACCCCCACTATTTCAAATTAGAGATGTAAAGCTACCGGGATGAATCGACGCGACCGAAGAAATACTCCGAGTCAATTTTCCGTTCGTTTTTTCGTTCCGCTTTTCCATCATATCCCTTTCTGAACGCCTCAGCGTCGACTTAGCGTATTATTTGGGAATCGGAACCCAAATTTTTCTCGTCTATTGCAAAGTGAAGCGCGTTTACTCCCCCACCCCCCCCCCCCCCCACCCCCCCCCCCCCCCACCCCCCCCCCCCCCCACCCCCCCCCCCCCCCACCCCCCCCCCCCCCCACCCCCCCCCCCCCATTATTGTTTGAATACACTAAATATAGGAGAAGATATCAAGTCAATCTGGTCGTTCAGCAAGATATTTTTTGCATTATGATTGAGTTTAAAAATTTCTAATGATTCTAAGTAAGTAGGTTTGGTTCCTTTTGGTAATTTGTGCATGATTTGAAAATTATCTATTTGTGGAAATGGGTGATGGTTTTCACGGCAATGATTTGAAAACGTTGAATCCGTTTTATTCTTCGAAAAAGATTGTTGGTGTTCTTTAAATTCTGCCTTGAACGATCGACCAGTCTGACCTATGTATATACACTCCTTTACATACAAGCCAAATCAACTTATAAACTCCTGAACTTTCAAATTTTGAATATCTTTGGCATTGAATAAAAATCCTGAGAGTTTTGCCTTAGGTTTGAAAGCAATTTTAATATTACATTTAGGTATGACATTAGCAACTTTTTCTGTTAGAGGACCAAAATATGTTAAAGATGTGAATTTTTCCGATTTTTCTACTTTTGATTGAGGGTTTATGCTGTTGTACGCTAGTTGACTACGTTTCTTGTTTATCATTTTATCTATCAAACTTGTATGAAAACCATTATTTGAAGCAATTATTTTTATAGTCGATATTTCTTTTGCTAAATTTGTTACGGATAATGGAATTGAAAACGCTCTGTGGATCATTGAATTAAAAGATGAATGTTTATGGGAAAGAGGATGATTTGAATCCGACGGAATACATATATCCGTGAAAGTTGGTTTTCTATATATATCGAAACTCAAAGTATTATTATTATGAAAGATAGTTAAATCCAAGAAGTTTATTTGTCGATCCAATTCTTTTTCAATTTTGAACTTTATATTTGGGTGAATGCTATTGATATAATTCAAAAACTGATCTAATTGTCTCGCGGTGCCCTTAAAACAAGCAATTACATCATCAACGTATCTATGCCAAAAACTTATATGTGATGCTTTTGTAGAATAAAATTATATATATATATATATATATATATATATATATATATATATATATATGCCTGTGAACTATTATATATACAAGGTTGGCAGTTTTTGTGGGTGCAGTCAAACACTGGGCTTAAGGTCAAAGAAAACTCAGTCATTTATGTCAAGCTATCGGAATATATTTTGTATTCCTTCATCAGGACAGATCTACAAAAAAAGATTGAACATTGCGCAAAAAAGCAGTCAGATGTAAAAACGTATACAACATTAAACAGGGAGTCTACAACTTACTTCAGACGTGAAAAGATTTGTGACAAAATCTATTTTAATATTAATTGTACTAGCATCAAATGAAAGGTAACAATTTGACAGCTGACACAGTAACCATAGCGAGGCATTGAAGTACTGTCTCAGATTTCAAATTGTTACCTTTCATTTGATACTAGTACAATTAATATTAAAATAAGAGGTCTCGGTAGCCCAGCGGTAAGATATTATCGCTTGTAAACCGAGGATCGTGAGTTCGAGTCCCACCTTGCTCTTGGGTGTTAGATTCAAGCCCATTGGCCGTTCGGAAGCGGCGTAAAACTGTAGGTCCCTTGAGTTAAAAAAAATATTAAAATAGATTTTGTCACAATTTTTTTTACGTCTAAAGTAAGTTGTAGACTCCCTGTTTAATGTTGTATACGTTGATTTTATTCTAACCTCACGTTTGTAAGTATACTATAGTTTTTATATCTGACTACCTTTTTGTGCAATGTCCAATATTTTTTGTAGATCTGTCCTGATGAAGGAATAAAATAGATTCCTAAAGCTTGACATAAATGACAAACAGTTTTTCTTTGACCTTAAGCCCAGTGTTTGATATATATATATATATATATATATATATATATATATAATACATTATATATATATATATATATATATATAATATATAATATATATATATATATTATATATATATATATATTATATATTATATATATATAATATATATATATACTATATATATATATATATATATATATATATATATATATATATATATATATATTATATATATATATATATATTAATATATATATATATATATTATATATAATATATATATATATATATATAGTATATATATATATATATATATATATATATATATATATATATATATATATATTCTCGCTTATAGAGAGGGTATAAAATGAGCCCCCTCCCTTTATCATTTTTTCTATTTAATCAAAAAATATCAAATTCACAAGTAAAAGATAACCTTCTTTCAAACGGCACTTATTAAAACATCGAGAGCTCAAAAACATTTGAGCACGATTAATCGACTCAAACATCTTTAACTATAGTAGCGGTCAATTGAGACCTCAATCGAAAGCTTATTTCAAAATGCATTCCCCTGGAAAATACGGCTAAACTAGTTTGAAATTACAGAGTACTACTTTATCCTCAAATACTGTCATTCGTTCGACCACAGAAAACGATTGAAACAATCGCAGCTCAATTGGAAATTTCAAACATCGCATCTCCCACTCATCTCTATGTTTAATATTCCTCATGTGTGTAGTTCTGCAAAATCACATTACGAAAGGTCATCGTCGTATGGGGAATACGTCACAATTCGCGTCACCCCAATTACTAACCGTGTAGAATTTATTGCACGCTGCGATAACGAATGGCAATGTAGCCGCGGCATAATAAATAGGACAATTCCCATGGACAGAGTGCCGTAGGAAGACTTTAGTGTGAGATGATTCACCAGCACGGTAAGGGGGCATCAATTAATTACGTGAGATAATTTTTTGCGATTTTTCGATCCCCCCTCCCCCTTGGTGAAATGTCGTGATATTTTGCTCGAACCCCCACCCTCTCCTCGTATCTCACGTGAGATTATTCTAAATGCGTGAATGAGTCAATTTGTGCTCGATTCCATTAGATTAATTTAAAGAAACTATTTTCTTATAATTTTTTCTATTTAAGACTAGTATTTAATATTTTTAATGACGTAGCATAGAATCACAATGAGATTCAACAATAAAATACCTAAATCGGAACTACTGAAATTTGTAGAAAAATATTCACTCTAATTAAATCAACGGAGGCTCATGAATGATCTTAAGTGTGAATACTATTTTAACACTTTTTATTCCACCATAACTTCAATAAAAAATTCTATTAGTTTGTAACGTGTAAATTCCACGCTTAACCGCCGCCACTGAATTCTACATTAAAATACCGTGATTCCACGCTATAAAATGCCTGAATGAATGACTTGCGTACGACGAGAATATCGAGATAGCGTCGAATTTGCCGTTGAAGATACAACATCGTTAAGAGTCAAATAATATTCCATATCTATTAAACGAATATTCAGTTTACTAAAATTATTAAGTATCTGTGGCGTCTGATACCCGGTAAGTTATGAGAAGAAATCTAATCATTTCGTATAAATGCATTACCTTGAAAATCTGAATTGATTCCTTGTTTCATTTTCCGCCATTTCATTTTTTTCATTTATCTATATTAAATTATTTAGCTTTCAATATTGAAATAATCATTTTACATTTCTTAATTTAAAATATTTTTAATTTATTTGCTTATTTCACTGTTTCAATTCGACACAAGATTTTTGTAGGCTAACGATGGCAAATTTCATGTGGTCATATCTTATGTTCAGTTTAATGTTGGAACATATACTGTCTTTCTTAGCATCTTTGCTTGAGATAAATCTAAATGTTAATTTGAATTGGCCATCGATACCCTACAGAGATTCTTGGGAGATTTTAAGTTTGAGATTGTATGTTGATTTGCTCTGAATTATTTTAGTCACCTTGGCTGGAGCTAGGAAGCAGTTTGATTGGAACTAAAAACCACTTTGGCTGAAAACATAAAGGAATGTTACTGAAGCTACGATATAACCGCTGCTAGAACTACCAAGCAACTAGGGACGAAGATTAGGCAATCAAAAGAGTACAATCCACCTAGAAAAGAATATAAAACGTCGATAGAAAATTTAATAGAAAAAACAGATAAGTCTCATTGTATATAATAAGAAAGTAGTAAATACCATAATTTTATATCTTGTTATTTCTGAGAACGAACTAGAACCTATATATGTATTACCAATCTCTCAGCTAGCTCGGGCATAATATAAAAAAAAGGAGAGTGGTTACAAGTTCAAGTAAAGTAGTAATATTTTATTCAAATGTGGAGAAAATAAAATTAATAATAAAACAATAATTGCTGCAATAAGCCATAAAGAATTTTTTCTCAGTGAAAATTATTAATACATCGTATATTTATTATGAAAGGTTATAGCATTTTTTTTTTTGAATAATCTTCCAATCGTACGGCATATGAAAAAGAAATATTCTTTCCAAAAAAAAATTTATTTACTGTTAATAATTATTCATTAATAGTTAACGAATAATGTTAGAAGAATAATTGTTCATATTTAATAAATCAATAAACTGTTTCCAAACAAAAGTAATTTAGTTGTAGTTAATAAATTCTTCTATCAGTGCATAATTAAGCCGCGATGAATATTATTATGTATGATTTAGCCATATTTTAGCGGAGAAACATTACTTACTTAATTTAACCCAGTTTAAGTGAGATTTCTCTAAACTCCCTCCCTCCCTAAACACCTCACCTAATTAATGGAAGCCCCCTAAGTCATTGGAACAATGCAAATTTTCTCAAATTATTTTTTTTCTTCGCCCCCCCAACTAAATTTTTGAGAGGGGCTCGGGCCCCCTCAGGCCTTTAAGAGTCGGCGCCACTGTATACGGGTGTCCTAATTGTCGTCGGTTGTCTATGAATGTTGGCGGGGCATATGGGGTCGAGGTTAGTTGTTTAGTGCGGGTTGAGGTGTGGATTTGATGGTTTCGTGGTGTATTCTGAGTGGAGTATCTATGATGCATGTTGGTGGTGGGGGTAAGTGGGTGGTGGTAGTTCGGAGAAGCGTGGTGTGCGCATGTGTTTTGTTTTGTTGTGGTATGGTTAGATCAGTTGTCGTGATAGTTAATTATGAGAACTACAAGGTTGGTTAAATTAGACGAAATGTGCAGTTTTTGGGGGACATTGAAAATCTAGTTTCATATTCGAAAAAAAATATTCTATCTCGAGCTACAGGGGTTTTTCGGAAAATTTTTCGAACTATTTGATCGAATATCTCAAAAAGTATAAAATTTTTACAAAAAATCAGTTAATGAAAAAATTTATGCATTTTAGACGTTCTTCAATTTGGTATTTTTCAAGGAAATTTAGTTCGTCTAGTTTTCGAAATATTACAATCAACTTACTTTTTTTAAATACGGACCTGTATTTTTCATTCCATTTCTTTAAAAAAAAAAATTTCTGATTTTAACGATGTATCACATGTTCATATTTGTTTGCGTTCCAATGATAAAAAGACCAAATTTAAGTTGTATTGAGTTTTTAAAAAAATGAGAACACAGAGGTGGCTTAGACTACCAATAAAACAATTGCCTATTTCAATGACATAAACAGACTGTTGCAGCGTGTAATAAAAGAAACTGTTTATTAAGTTTTTAAATATTCAAATTTTTTACCATTTAATTAAGTTTAAGTTATGTAATAAACCTTAAAACTTCGTTATTTTTTAAAATTATATTTGCCAAAATTCAAAGTGGATGATACATACCTAATGCATTTGTTTCATCTTCCCCATTCTCTGCCGTTACAGTTGTTCCCCGCTCTGAGGAATTATTAAATGATCCGTATTGTAGCAAATTTCGCTCTAGCCTTGTAAAAATTATTTGATTCGGTAAGCGCCTTTCGGGGTACGAATTTTTGATACATTTGAAGGGCTTTTTCAGCACTTCGAAATGCTTTTGCATAACAAAAAAATTAATCTAATTTTCCCCATTGGAAAACGCTACCATGTTGGTTAAAACTTACTCTGACACGACTCATGTATTACGGATCATAGGCTTTCAAGCAATTGTTTCTCTTTGCTCTATGATTAAACTTATGATAAAATGAAAGAAGTGCCAAAAAATTTAAATTCTAGTTTTTTACCATTTAAATACAAACGAATATGGACATGTGATACATCGTTGAAATCAGAAAAAAACAGTTTTTCTAGAATTTGGAATGAAGAATGTAGGTCCATATTTGAATAACATTTGTGATATCTTGAAAACTAGATGAACCAAATTTCCTTAAAAAATACCAGCTTGAAGAACGTCTGAAATGCAAAAAATTTTTTCCCCATTAATTTTTTGTAAAAATTATACTTTTTGAGATATCCGATCAAATAGCTTCGAGCAATTTTTCGAAAAACCCCCGTAGCTCAAGATAGAAATTTTTTTTTAATCTGAAACCGGATTGTCAATTTCCTCCAAAAACTGTACATTTTATCTAATTTAACCAACCTTGTAGTTATTATAGTTACCGATATAGCAATAGTGGTCCATAGCAAATAGGACACCCTGTATATATATATATATATATATATATATATATATATATATATATATATATATATATATATATATATATATATATATCTCTTTCATCAACTTTAGGAGCTTCGGAAAATTCCTCTATTTTAATATATCGTCATTTGAATTTTTATGACATGATCGACATTTTCCTGGGACGAAAACGCCCTAATTCTCCTCAAATATTGATTTCAATTCAATAGAACGTAACTGGCGTGAGAACTACTACTGAGAACGGCAGAAGTGAATGCTCGAAAGTCGTTTTAAGTATTTTATTTCGTTATTTATTTATCGTCAACCCCCACTATTTCAAATTAGAGTGTAAAGCTACCGGGATGAATCGAGCGACCGAGAAAATACTCGAGTCAATTTTCCGTTCGTTTTTCGTTCCGTTTTCCATCATATCCCTTCTGAACGCCTCAGGCGTCGACTTAGCGTATTATTTGGGAATCGGGAACCCAAATTTTCTCGTCTATTGCAAAGTGAAGCGCGTTTACGATGGACCGAAATATGCAGATCGAGCTGAGAACTTTTCCAAATCTTCTTCAATTGATGGAATTTGGAAAAGTGCCGCAATTTTATAATGAAGATTGAATTTCGATTGAATACGAAAACACCGGAAATCTCTAATAACTAAAAAAAATAAAAGAACTATAACTGAACATTTGAATATTTATACCATGACTAGCGAGCCCAGCAAACGTTGTTCTGCCATATAAATTATTTTTATCTATCTTTCTATCTATTCATCTATCTATCTTTCTACCTATATATCTATCTATCAATCCATCAATCTTTCTGTCCCGGCATACGTTGTTCTGTCATATAAATTATTTTTATCTATGTTTCTATCTATTCATCTATCTATCTATCTATCTATTCATCTATCTATCTATCTATTCATCTATCTAACTATCTATCATTCTATCTATCTATCTTTCTACCTATATATCTATCTATCAATCCATCAATCTTTCTGTCCCGGCATACGTTGTTCTGTCATATAAATTATTTTTATTTATCTCTCTATTCATCTATCTATCTAAATATCTATTCATCTATCTGCCGATGTATCTCTATCTATCTAACTATATATCTATATATTTATCTATCTATCTATCTATCTAACATTTGATCTATCAATATATATCTACCTATATATATATATATATATATATATATATATAAATATATATATATATATATATATATATATATATATATATATATATATATATATATATATATATCTATCAATCTATCTAACCCGACAAACGTTGTTTAAATAATGTATATGTCAACACAACGTTTGCCGGAATATAACTATGTGATATGATAATACTTACATATATTTATTTTGATGAGAGAGTTCTAAACAATAAAGCACCAAAAATTGAAAAAAATAAGAATAATTTCACATTGCATTGACTATAATATAGATTTAACTTATACTTTGGCCTCAGAAACACGTAAAGCGTTAGTAATTTCAACATAGCGCCATCTATTGGATACTTACTCAATCCAGTCAACTAACTACCTTATACCGCCATCTGTAAGTATCTTATCAAACTAACAGAGATCATCAACAAATAATTTGCAATAAAATAATATTGCGAATATGAATTAAGATGTAAGCTATCCTATCTTTCAAGTTGGATCAAACTGCACCTGGTGTGGAAATTTGATCAAAATCGGTTAAGTAGTTTAGGAGTCCATCGCGGACAAACAACGTGACACGTAATTTATATATATATATCAAGATATATTCTAAGATAATTTATCTTTGAAGTGTAGCATCTGTGCTCTCGGTATGTTGGATTTTATTGGGACTAAATTCACAAATGAGGCAGATTGTGTTACGAGAAGAAGGAAGAAACGCGCGATATTCATTTCTGTAAAATATTTCACGCTTTTTTTTATTTTCGTTTATTTCACTACGTTCATATGTTAATATTATTAAAACTATTATTTATAGCGAATGAATTGATTGATTTCTTATCAATTACAGTTAACTGACCACCACTTTTCAATAACTATGAAACTATTGTACTCACTTTCTCTCCCTCTCTTTTCTCTGCAATTTCTTTTTTTTGAAGGCCTTCTTGACCCTCAAAAGTAAAAACGCTGCTCGATCTATGGTGAGTGCTGAGTACTCCTTTTTCTTATCATCCATAGTACGTTAAAGTTGCTCGGAGATTGCAGTTAGTACCATCATTTTTTCTGAAACAATATATTCGAATATATATGTGTGCATGTATAATTCTCAACATCATGATTCGCGAAAGAAATTGTAGGACCGAAGAATTTTCCACCCAAATTACATGCTGAAAGTAACTTTCGATTGAGAAAAAAATTTTAATTTTCAAAAAAGTTTTCGTCATATATAATATAAGTAAATTTGCAACCTTTTATTTCTGATTGAAAATCGGTGTAATAAGGTAATTTCGATTGAGAATAATGATTTCGACAATAGTTTTCACCTAGCATGCTTAATTGACCATGTGGGTGGTGCGAAAAATCGAGATTTAACGGTCGCCGAAAAATGATTCATTTCCAAACGAAAAACGCTAGCGGTCTGAAATTTTAGTATGTTGAACAGAAAGCATAGATTCATGCCGGAACGAACTGAGAACTTCATCAGACATCAGGAAAAGATTTTAGTATGTCAAAGCTGAACTGTCTGAAAAAAATATCCTTTGTATATAGTCAAATAAATATTCGAGACGGAAACTATCATCAGCATTGTTATTTTCGACCCAAATTACATAATGAAAGGAACTTTAGATCGAGAAAAAAATTTTTCATTTTCAAAAAATTTTTCGTCAACCCATCGCTTCGAGATTGAAACCTCAAATAATAGAGAGATATCGGTAACCCAAATAGCGTCAGGCAGTATCAGAGCATACGTATTTTGACATTTAACCTATGCGCGATTCGATTCTTAACGCAACGTCCCTAAATAACGTTACCGCCAGCCCTAATTTACGGACAATAACGACAGACGGTATTTCAAATAGCGCCTAACAAATTAACATGCCGGGCATGCGCAGCGTTTTTTTCAAGTTAAAGGTTATGTAACGTTGTTGTTTTTTTGTACTTACTACCAATATAAACGTACGACTGTTTTAATTCCTTCATTCGATTTTTAAGTAATGGTAAATTAATAAAATACGAACTCTGGGATCTGTAGAGCGTGATACAATCTGTAAATATCATCTTTCTCAAACCTAAACAAAAATTTACATTCTTCATCTGGAACTTCGTCTAATGAAAAACGCTTGTTGGTCATCAACACCTTGTTGATCCCTCATAATGTTCATCAAAATAGCGGCTTCAATCACATGATCATTTCCACCACCAATAATTATCACTTCAAGATCTTCATCCATTGCGGAGATTCTAGTGGAAGTTAGGAAAAAGGATTGAAAATAAAATGAATCTATATAAAAAATATAATTTTCTTCTTTTATTGGAACAATTATAATCCAAAAAAAACCCGAATATGGCTAAGGCAAACGCACAAATTCAAAAACTGACAAGACAAAGAAAAGACAATCAAGCTAGGTTAAAAGGTTAAGTCACAATTTCGAGTAGCGCGTGTTCTGTGAATTAGGGCACGGTAAAACATCGCTGCCGATAACTGTTAAATAAAACTAAAATACCGCTTGACGTAAAACCAATAGGTAGTTTTTGAGTTTCTATTTGAAGTCAACGTAATTATCGTAAACCGCTATGTTGAGTTTGCGCAGAACGGAAAACGTTATTAACGGGTTGAAGATCCAAAAAGAGTTCTTGAATTCAAATTTATTGCGAACGTCAAATAAGTATAACCTCTCTTGTGTTCTTGTATTATTTTTTGTCGGGTGATTTTTCCAATTTTCATTCACCTATTATTAGCGTTCTTTGGGTAAATTATCATCATGGAAGATGTAATAGACTATATAGCGATCAGGCGCGGGGGTGTGGATCATAATTTAATGAAAGGTATAATCTTACATAACATCTTTGAAGAGGAACAAGAACGTGAAAATATTGATGGAAACATACCCGGATTCGATTTGTATAATATTGAGGTTGAAGAGATCAAAAGAAGTTTCCGTTTTCAAAGAGAGGATTTGCCACGGTTATGCCAAACTTTGCAGATACCAAACCCAATTGTCTGGACATAAAGCAACTAGTAAATGCAATAGTTTGTAGTAATAATTGTGATTAATTTGGGCAAATATATTTCTTAGGCATCGAAGGCTTATGTATTTTACTGTTCTCATTGAAAATAGTTTTCCTGTTATAAGGGTAATGTGCTGCTGAATCACTGACCAAATATCTATGGATTATTACTTAGAACCACTCTAAGAAGTAACAGATCCTTCATATCTGTAAATCGTAGTCTTTTTTTAACTATCGTGGCAAGTGAACAAAAACCGTTGAAAAAATATCAAAATTAGCAGGCCAATTTACACAAATAAACAAACCAAAATAGCACTGTGACATAACCAATAAAAATACCGAAACTGTCAATCTCAAAACATCAGATCGCAGACTCGATTGATGGTTGCCACATAGTAAGAAATAACATTTTTTGCGAATTTTTAATACAAAGGAAGAAGTTTGGAACGAATTAGCACGATAGTATATATGATATTAGTCATTTATCATAGTTTAAATAGTCTTTTTTTCTTTAGTTTGTAACAATTTAACACAAGCGCGTTTAAACTTGTCAACACCGCGAATATAACGGACGTTTATTAAGCGAACGTTAAGGTCCCGTTGATAACGTAGTACGTTATCGGTTAATAACCGTCTCGGTAATTTCAAAGCTTCTGCGCATGCTCAGAATAACCGAAAACGTAATTTACGTGTAAATTTAGGGTCTCAAAAACTCCCTTTTACCGCAGGACGTTAATAACGTTCACAGGCGCTATTCGTTTTACCGATATCTCTCTAATATAAATTTTCATCCTCTTATTTCTGATTGAAAATCGGTTTAATTAGGTAATTTTAATTGAAAATAATGATTTCGACAATAGTTTTCACCAAGCATGCTTAATTTCTGTACATACATCACCCTGCACTAACTCTGATTGACTCTCTTTCATCTTTTTATTTCTGAGTAATTAACATCATCTTATTACATTCTTCACAGAACGTGTCAAACAGATGTTCAATTCATTCATGACATCTGTGAGATTATATATTTCTTTGAAATATGATGATAGGTGCCTTCAAAACCTAGTACAACCTCCTTAAGAAGGTCTAAATCCTGAAAGCGTATTCGCTTCAACAAACCACAATTTCCTTTGAGAAACATAAACTCTTATTGGCTGAAAGCAAAACGCGCCTCCTTCTCTTCACCTGTATAATAAATTAATTTTTTCTGGTAGATTTCGAAAAAAAAAAGAAAAAAGAGGAAAATATATCCCCAGGCCTACTCCTTCATTTCAGCTTCGCTGACATTGACCTGAAAGCTTCACTGGCATGAATCTGAATAAAACAACAGACATGCGTTTTCAATCTCAGGATGATTCAAATTTAAAATTAATCCCTTCGCATTTTTTCCCTTTTAGCGCATTAAACTGCAGACACTTGGCGAATTGAAGTTAAGCCTAAAAATGTGTTACAGTAGCAGAAACACTCACCTGTGTGTAAACTGTATTCGTTCATGCGTATTGTTATGTGTTTTCTAATGAGGTATTTTCTTTTGGATGATTTTCATTTAAGAATTAACAATTATCCAGCAAAATTACTTCTTTTAAGTATGAAAATATTCGTGGGAATTAAATGTTGAAGTTAGAATTGGTTATTTATTATAGAATACGTATGATATTGAATTGGAAAAATTTTTTAGTTTTATTTTTGTCCATACAAAAAATTAGTTATTCCAACAACGTATTTTCTGATGAAAACTCAGAGTAATTTCTTTTGGATGAATTTAATTTAAGAATTAACAATGATCCAGCAAAATTTACAAGATACAATACCAACGTTGAATGTTTTTCCGAGACAAATGAAATTCAATCATTAAAACATATATGTTCTACTTTAGTTACCGTAAACCAATAATTACTAAGATCTACACATTGAATTCATAATTTATTCATATTTTCATAATTATTGATAATGAAATGTTTATTTCCATCTCAACAAAAAATTATAAATTCTTTTTTATTACAATTCCTTTTTTATTTTTTCGTTATTAAATTATACTCTAACATTGTTAATTTATTTGATTCCGAATGCTATTCAATACATAATATTTAACGAAAATGACACCTCTCGTCCTTTCATCATTCGATAAGATATCAAAGATATCTAAGGATAAATGAATATTTCGCAAAATTAAATTATTATAAAATTTATCATTTCTATGACGAATATAAAAGAAACGTATCTTTCTTCTTTCTCAATATCTGTGGATTCATTAATAGTTAAGAACTTCATATTCATCATCAAATATTGAAATACTACAATTAATTCATCATCTCATTATAGGTCTGTAGTTTTCTTGTTAAACTAGCTGACCCGGCTCTGCCATATAAATTATTTTTATCTATTCATCTATCTGCCGATGTATATCTACCTATCTAACTATATATCTATCTATCTATCTATCTACATATCTATCTGTCAATTTATCTGACCTGGCAAACGTTCTGCCATATAAATTATTTTTATCTATCTATCTTTCTATCTATTCATCTATCTGCCGATGTATATCTACCTATCTATCTATCTAGTTATCTATCTTTCAATCTATCTAACTATCTATCTATCAATCTATCTGACCCGGCAAAAATGTTAATCATTGGGAGTATGAAAAATATATTACGACCTATTCCCAAACCGACTATTGTTATTTAAGATATGTGGATAAAATTTTAAAAAATGAAAAGATGCAAAAATAGGGGTTGATCGTAGAAGGGTAAACAATTGAGAGTAATATTAATTTTTCTATTCTAAGTCATGACAAAATAAAAATGACCAAGATTAGAAATAATTTTATATGGTGGTTAAGTATTCTCAAATTTTCTAATTTCCTGCGAAATTTTCTTAATTTTTTTTTTCATGAGAACCTTCTTCTGATAATAAAAAACACAACAAAAAAAGAATTATTGAAATCGGTCCACCTGTTCAAGCGTGATGGCGGGACCAAGGGAAATAAGGATTCATTTTATATATAGAGATTTTCTAATTTCGTGCGCAATTTTCTAAATTTTTTCTTCCATAATAACCTTCTTCTGATGATAAAAAACACAACAAAAAAAGAATTATTGAAATCGGTCCAGCCGTTCAAGCGTGATGGCGGAACCAAGGGAAATAAGGATTCATTTTTATATAATAAAGATAACGAATTAACCCATTAAAAGTTATGCACCGCATCCAAACCTCGGGAGGCAATTACTTGACATGGCTCGAATCGAGTATAACCTCAAAACTAATGAAGTGCAATCAGAAATCGACGGGGTGGAAACTCGAAAACACCCTCGAAAATACGAAAAGGTCGATCGGCTCTATGAGAACGCCATGGAAACTGATGTTTCCACACGTGATGCTTGAAATTCCTGCAATGTAGAATTATTGGTAACTGTGATAAATTTTCAACGCTACTGATCGTGACTACTGCGCTAATTAAAAGAGCGGCGTGCTGCTGCAGATAGAAACTCGTCGTTTGATGATGGCTCGACGACGCTTCGATAATTGATTTTTACTGGCACCGAATTGCGATTGAAAGATCTGATCTAGCTCTCGTAGGCTTCGGTCTGGACACGTTAGGCGAATTATAGGGAATGAAGTTCAATTAACTCATTACAGTGGATTTATAAACTTTGAATGGAGGCTTCAGTGAAAACCTTCGTTACCTAGGAATTGATGAACTTTTCAAAATGCCAAGAAAAGCTGAGCTAAAGCATCCTTCATTGAAGGTTTGTAATAATTTGTTACGTAAAAAGTCCAGAAAATACATTTTTTGAATATATAATATGGGCGTGTATGTGTGTGTGTATTAACATGTATTTTTTGCTTGAATCAAAGGAACTGAGGGGAGTAATTAACCGAGGATTGTTTCCACCGCTATGCAACCCCAAATATATCATGAATAACTGCACTACAACTATTTCAATCTAACCACCATCTATCCAATTTGTATACCGTGATTACAAGCATAGTCGTATAGTAATTAGTTCATTTCTCTGGAATAACCGTAGCAATATTCGGCAACGCCGCCGTAAAACCTCATAAATTAGAATTATAGCAGATACATAACCTGATAGATTGGGTGGACAATAAAGCACATGCCTATCCCGTAACACCTGTGTTCAATCTAATGGGTAGAAAATTGGATGATCCGATGTATATGTGTGTTATTTTCGGGTCGAATACTGGCGCAAGAGATCTTTGAAATCGAAAACTACAGCGACGCAGATTGTACGGATTTATATGCGAAACATTTTAGAAGATATCGGTGTTTGCAAACACAAGACAAAGAAAAAAGCTATCTTATTATTTGAGAAGGCATCAAGGCATCAAGGAGGTTACATCCTTACTCCTACAAGGATCTTTTCCAAAAAATTCTTTCCGGTTGCTTGCAATGGCGGGGCATTCTGTAAGCAGGTGATTAGGAGTTTCCTCCCCCTCCAAAATCTACCCTCGTCAGTTTCTGATAAACCAATTCTCATCAGATGCTTCCTGAGGCGACAGTGTCCTGTAAGGAAGCCAATGAGGAGATGAAATTTATTCTTACTGAGATCCAGATATCCTTTAGATATTGCAGTTCCGGAGGAACTTTTTGGAGTGATCCATCCCTGGAAGACTCCACTAGAGTGTTTCTCTTTCAGTTTCCTCCTTCTCCCGAAACTCTTTCTTATAGGTGCATTTTCCTATGCCACAAAAAGGTTCTGGGCTAGTACATAGCGTCGTTGCATATTTTTTGACAAGTATGTCGGTCTCTTCGTTTTCTTTGATTCCCTAGTGACCGGGCGGGAATCCAAACTAAAAAGACCTTGTTTTTCTTGCCTATTTTATGGAGTTCACCAACTATTTTAGTTTCTCAAATATCTGTTTACATAGGAAGAAATTCTACCAAAACGAGCAATTTTCCACGGTCTAAAATAGCACCATTTAAGGTGGGTACTCACAGAGAGATTCTAGGACAACATATGAGGAACTAGTATGAACAAGTTCTTAGTCTCTAGGTTATTGAAAATTGCCCTAAAAGGCAGACCCAAGTGACTTTTCGGCCAAACGCACAAATTTCCGTCCATACAGACGTCATGCCCGATCTGATTATAGCAATAAGTTTATGATATTGTATCATAATCCTTGAGCATTACGTCCAATACATTGAAAAATTTGTGTTACACAGAAAAATGTTATTTTTGGAGAGCTCTCCGGCCCTAAAGAAGGGCCGAACCACCAAGTGTTCCACATTAGAAGAAAGGTCTTGTCAAGACCTATTCAACGGTGTATATACTATTAGGATTGATAGCTCATAGGAGATACACGTGGCAGGTAGTGATTTTTGTGGGTTTTTCGAGAACAAATAACTTCTTGCAGAAGCTGAAAATTCAACATATTGCAGTGTATGTATTTCGAGGAAAAACAGTCTATGATATTCTCTCCTACATAATTCAGTTTACGCCGAAAAAAACGGGGCCGGCCCCTAGGCAACAACCCTGTCCGGGCCCCAGGTCTTTTCAAGTTGATAAAGGGATGTAAGTAACTTCCAGATGATCGACTCCAGGTATCCTGTTACTTCAAAGTCTTATGTGATATTGCAACAACATGGTTACTTTGACTTGATGCTGCAGCATCACCTTACCTGACTCGTTAGCTTTATCGAAATGGTCTTAATGAATAGGTTATAGATAAGTGATGAATGATGATCAAGGTTGCATGATGGATTAGGAAAGAGAAATGAGACGGGACGCGGTTATTTTAAATATGATCTTGTTAAACGCAATAAAATACAATCAACTGAAGAAAACAGTTTTGTGAAGTACAAATTGGAAAAAGTCAACTAACAAGATATTTATTGTTTTTATACAGTACAGTAAGTTTAAAAATAAACTTTTCTAACTTTTTCATAAACAAAATCGTTTAGAAAATCTTGGAAGTTGGCCCTTTCTAATACATCATCTTCAATTGCCATTATTGACAATGAATTCAAACAGTTCTGGGACGAAGACAGTTTATTAGTTCTACTACTCGATACTAGATGGTTTTGTATGTACGAAGTATTTCAACAATTGACAACATGCGTCGAAATAAAGCAATAATTTCATGCAAATTTTGAAAAAAAATTTCATTCGATGAAATTTTTTTTCTTGGTGCGTGCACGGGCCCCCATTCGATGCGGGGTCCCTAGGCAGTTGCCTACTCTGCCTAATGGTCAACCCGGACCTGCGAAATACATATTCAAAATCTCAAAAGAATTGATAATGAATGAAGCGCAAATGGAAATCAGCAGATCTAAGAAACGATAAGGGTCCTCCAATCCGATTTCAATTACTTTCTGTCCAAAATGTGGCTTCCGGAGAATTCTAATTAAACTTTCGGCAACGCGAACGAATGAAATTTGAAGTTTGAATTGGTCGAGTTCCGTTGATTCGCAGGAGTTACAACAGCGACGACTTGAGTTAGTCGAAATTGATTCTCATTTCAACAAAACCGAACTTTATTTGAATACGTCGGAAACAGTTCTTATATTCGTGGATGTGACAGCGTTCGAGAGATATCAACTTCTCCGAAACACTTAGATGATTGAAAAACCCAACCTCCAAATAAAGTTATTATGTCATTGTACAAACTTATTTTTCTACTACCGTTTGTAGAGTGTAACTTTCTGTAGGAATACATTAATAATAGCTATTTATGCCATCAGTTACGAAATGCCTAATTTTGTGTAACGCGTGAGATTTTTGCGGAACGAACGAAGTGAGTTTCGCAAAAATTCACAAGTTACACAAAATTTCATTTCGTAACGTATTACATACAAGATTTTTTCTAATTTTGAAGAAAGTAATAAAAAATAAAATTTAATATAATTGATAAAAATTTGGAAAACATAAATTTAGTTTGTTGCTGTTACTTCATGTTAGTTGTCAGTTTGACATTTTGTAAAAAAGTCTAGACGGAAGGTTTTTAGCGAGATTGATATATTTTTAGTTTTATTTTTAAAAAATGAGTGATTCAAGTTCTGAAGAGCTACCAAGCGATATTGAAGAGGCAGCATGTAATGCTCTATTATCAGTAATTCCCAAAAAGTCAAAGGCAGTTTATGATTTGGCATACGTGGTGTGATGAGAAGAAAATTAAACATGTTAATGAGAAAGTTTTACTTGCATATTATGAGGGTAAGAAAGATCTAAAAGTTTCCACATTATGGACACTTTACTCAATGTTAAGGTCTGAACTAAATCTGAAAAGGAATATTGATATTAAAAAATATACAAATTTGGTAGCATATATTAAAAGGCAAGCTGGCGGGTACAGTGCTAAAAAGTCAAAAGTTTTTATTAAAGAAGATTTTGCCAAATTTTTAGTGGAAGCTGATGACAAAGAATACTTAATGGCTAAGGTTGCAATGATAATTGGAATGGCAGGAGCATGCAGAAAAGCAGAATTAACATTTCATCCAGTTGAAAATGTTATAGACGAAGGAAGCCATATTCGTGTTGATATCCCACCTTCAAAAACAAAAGTTATACGGCAGTTTGCAATTACCACTGGAGACGTTGAAAATACGAATCTTGTTGAAATATTTTATTTATTTCGTATGGCAGAAATACAGCTGTTTTAAAAAACATATATACATGTGTAGAACGGTATAAAGAGTATACATACAGAGTATAATTATTGAATAGTTGAAATATTAAGAAAATATATTAAGTTGCGTCCCCAGGTTCTTATATGCGAATGGAAAATGTACCAGAAATCCTGTGGGAATTAACACATTTAGCAGTCTGCCAAAAGTTATTGTACAATTTTTTGGTCTTTCAAATCCTGTTCTATTGGCCACTGCTTCAGAAGAAGCTCTGCCACTTTCCTAGCAGACAGTGGCGCTGATATTTTAAAATTAAAGAGGCATGGAGGTTGGAAATCTACCTCTGTTGCGAAGGGATATGTTGAAAATTCCATGAATAATAAAAAACTTATAGCGCAAGAAATATTTGGTGAAACAATGTGCGCCGCTTCCCAAATAACAGCAAGTTCGAGCAATGAAAAAAATATGTCGTCGGGAATTAATTTGAATAATTGCAATAATTGTGTTATCAATATTTATAATAATTAATTAATTTATAATTTATGTTTTTAACTTGTATTATAACAGTTTAATAAATAGAATAATTCTTTTTGTCACTTATTTTGAAATTCATTGTTCGTCACCAATTGCATAAAATTTTACTTTATGCAACTAGTTACAAAAAGTATGACGTTTCATAATGTCAATCAGTTTTAAAAAGTGTCACTTTATATGTCAAAATTAGAAAAAAGCGTTTATGAAGCAGAGCTCTGTCGATAAGCCCGTATTACCCTTTCATTTCCGTCTTTTGCACATGCCAATTCTCATCAATCTAATTAAGTTTGGAGACGCTTTGGAAGTGAGGAAACCTTGAAAACCATGAAAAACATGACCTCAAATCTCTACGTTCAAATTACAACTGTTATTGGTGTAATTTAATAAATAATTTAATTGTTAGCCACCAATAACGGTTACAATGAAAGTCTTATCGATAATAATGGGGGAATGGGAAAAAACGAATAAAGAAAAAAACCACGCAAACTATTAATCAAGAATAAAAATACTTCCCAATAAAATATGTACCAAATTTGAGTAGCAAAATTTGTAACAGACCATCGAAAAATAACGTTAAAACAATTTGTACAAATAAAAGAAACTTGAAGTCATTCTTGGTCAATAATAAAGAAAAATCTAACATCGGAGAAAACAGTGGTGTTTACAAAATATTTTGCGGCGGATGTCCTGCTTTCTATATTGGACAAACAGGAAGGAATATAAACATTCGTGTTGAAGAACATAAAAAGTCAATTTTACAAAATAAAAATATCACTGGCTTCTCCGAACATTGTATAAAATTTAATCATTTCCTGGATTTTAACAAAACCCAATTGTTGCATTCAGGTAACAAAGGAAAGCGCCTTGATCTTCTTGAAATTTTCGAAATAAGTTCCGCCCATAATAGTCAATTACCCCTTGTAAACGAACAAATTGATTTTCAGGTATCACCTTTGCTTTTGTCTGTTTTATAAATTACGATGCAATACTCTCCTGTAGTCAGTCTTGATAAAGAGTTCATAACTCGAAACAAACTTTACTGCTAAATACAGTATCTAAATGTTTTTATATAGTGAAACTTAAGCCAAGTGTGTTTTATTTTAAAGTTTATACTTTATTCTTTACGATGTTTCACCAAGTGATGTGCGAGAATTCACAAAATTTTCAATTTATTGGTACCAATGTCAACAAAGAGGAACGAAATTTTCTCATATCCCGATATTGATTTTTCATCAACGATTATTGGAATTCACTCATTTAAAAAACATACCCAACTCAACCAAATCCAGAAATCTTTTTCGAGTGCCGCTAACAAACCGATAAAAAAATTACTGAAAATTCGCTGACGATGTTATTCTATTTCAGGACTATTAATTTCATAGTCATTACACGAACACGTGCACCAAACGAAAATTGATGAAAGACCGCGCGGAAGAAAAACAAAGGAAGTCGCGGTTTCCCTATTAATTTCCACATAAATCATCTCATTTTTCCTATCTTCTTTCTGGTTTCAATAGTAATGACTTTCAACACTCAAACATGCTCCGAGCTTTATAATTATTCCAAAAGTATTATTACTTTCACGATTCGCTGGAGAATAATATCGCGTTTCGCATAAATGGGAGATCCTCAGGGACGTTTTTCAAATTATTTTTACCGGTGCAAAAAAAGGTTTCGAAATCAAACGATTCAAAGGTGACTGAGGAAATAAATCCTATTAAAAATGATCAAAGAAATTTAACTTGGAACTGCAAAAAAGATCCAGGAATAACTAAGATGAAAAAAGCAACAAAAAACAATGAAAAATAAAAATATCGTTGGTTTAAATTCACATATTTCCGATTTGCTCTGGAAGATATCCATAAATCCTAATATAAATATTTGTTATTCTGTTATTATTAGGTTCAATTTCTGGAAAAATATTTTACTTCAGAGCTTTAAAATTATTTGTTGTGTACAGCCAATTAATCAATTAGAATATGGAAACGAGTTTACGAAGGAGAAATGGTAAATATATAAATATTATTTCAATGATTTCAATGATTCAGCAGCCTGAAATAATCGAAACTAACAAATAGAAATCGGGTCAAATGAATAGAACCAACAGCAAAAGGGAATTGTAAACACTTACTTTGAATGAAACAGGGTCACATAAGGGCACACTAATATTTTCCCGCATTAAAAACGAATTTCAAATCCACCATAGATACAGAAATGTTTGAATCTCAATAAAAATAAGTGTACTACAGAATAAAATAATGTAATAATTCAGAACCATAGATTCAGATATTTTATTATACTGTGGTAACGAATCATAGTGTAGTGTGACATCACAAAACTGCTTACGTGTGAAAACAATTTATTGAATCGTCATTTTTATTCATAGAAGCTTTGATATTAGGAACATTTTACATGAAATATTATTTTGGGAATATAGGGAACATAAATAAGACAACTAGATTCGCCTATGTTTGTACATTTTCTTTGTTTCTTTGTTTTCAACTTTACGTGAAAAGTAGTGAAATAATCTACTTACTTTACTATTTGGCATGCTGCATGAGTTTAAAAAACACAAACAGTGCTCGCAAATTGATTATGTCCACCTATCGGGTGTTCATTCAATATGTATCTACATTTTGATTATATTGAAGAGAAAAGAATACACATGTTTGTATGTAGTCCGTTTTTATTTTTGTTTGTAAACAACTATGTTGCAGTGGCTATTACATGAGTTATAACCTCAAAGTTTTTATCTTTTTAATAATTGGATGTTTGAATAATTACACTGCTAGAATAACACACTTCATGAACTACTTAGATAATCCAATTAATGGCAGTTTTTCATAGAAATGTTTACGAATATATGAAAATTCTGAATTTCCATGTGTAATTCACAATTTTTTCATTCGGCGTTGGGTAATAAATGGTGTATTCCATAATTACACGAAATTAGCCCGAAGCCTTAATCACACTGCTAAAATCCGAAGCAATATCACGTATAGAAGATGAACTTCAAGCATTCAATTACTCAATTTAACATTAATCCTGTTAGAGTAATCGAAGTTTCTGTCGCCCTTTCTTCATCGAAATTTCTTTTTAAATCTTGATACCCGAAATAAATAATCGAAATGCACTCAAAAGAATTTCAGTAATTCATAAGGTTCTTCCTTTCACCATTTCCAGGGATTAATATTCCAAGAGCAGTAGAACAATGAAGTATACCTTATTAAATATGAATAATAGATTACTGAAGGCCTCTTCTTTAATTTCCTTTCTGCTCTTCTGAGATGATATATAAAGACATTATTGAAGAGCGTTTTTCATAAAACTGAATTCGATGGAGTTATTATTTGAACTACGTTCGTTATCGCACTTTACACTATAGACAGGGCCGTAGCCAGCACTGCTTTCTAGAGGGGGCTTAACAAATTCTTGAGAGGGCTTGTTTTTTACATAGTACTAAAATAAATATACGTGAAAAAACATAGGAATATACAACTTTTTCTGTCTTTTTACTTAGAAATGTATACTGAACAACGAATATTAATTGAAAAACATTTTGGAAAAATAAAAAAATTTATTCTAATAAAAATAATAAATAAAAAATCTCTCATAGAAAACTCTAAATAAATAAAACAAATAGAAATAAAAATTATTTTAAAAAATAATAATGTACTTTCATCATTAAATATAAACAAATAAATATATCTATAGATGTTCATATCATAGAGTCACTTTTTGGAGGAAGGTTATAGATTTAAAGAATGCAGCCTACAAATTCATGTTTGAAGATTTAGCTCTATTTGCATTTACTCTTCTAAGGTTACCAATTCATCCAATTCATTCGTGGAGAGGATATTTTCATTGATTAATACAAAATGATACTAAAAATGTTAAATTCAGTTGTGTCTATCAGATCTCACTTGGAAATGGAGCCTAGCAAAGCCATGTATGCAAAATTTAATTCTGATATGTATCAGTAGCAGAACCAATCCACAACTTCAAGCACAGACAAAGATGACGATGATGTAATGATGTCTTGTGAACAGTTTATATAAAAATAAAGATATTTGTAACAGAATCGTGGTTTTGATTGTAATAGTAATTTAAGTAAAAAGTCCCGAAAACACCTATTATTGATTTTCGGACGAGTAGGCAACATGTTGGGTGCACTATTTTTGCGTGCAGTTGCGAAAAAATCATGATTGCGATTTTGGGCGACAAATTAGCGCAGCAAAACCCGTATGAAATAACTCCTAGAGTAAGTGACTTTTATTTGAAAAATACATGTTACCAATGTTTCCCCGTTAACATGTCGCAACCACGGTTGTGCTTTTGGGCGACAAATCAGTATCTAAAGTGCAACACGGCTCTGAAAAATCTGGCAACCCTGATGGTAGACGCTGGTTTGTCGCTATTTTATTTTAGGATAAAAAACGTCAACATGTTTTGCGGGTTAAAAGATGCCGCAAATAAATAATTTTAAGTCAGTTTTACAATTAGGTAGATTTATTTATAACTAGGCTAGTTTTATGTTTCAACGCAGACATAAACATTTTTGGTTTGAAATAATTCTGGTATCTTTTCTAGAGGGGGCTTGAATAATTCCAGAGGGGGCTCAGCCCTCTCTGGCGCCCCCTGGCTGCGGCCCTGACTATAGACATTCTTATTCTAGCTATATCATTTCATTGTGGGAAACCTTATAACACAATGAAATGATTTTGCTAGAAAAAAATGTCATTTCAGTAATTAATAATAGAAGATTTATCTTCATAACTGTTTCAACATAAGTCTTCAATTTCAATTTTATTAGCAGTTTCATCAATTTTTTTATTTTCTTCATTCAATTGCTAATTAGGAACTTCATTCTATCCGGGTATCCCACGACACCTCTCGCCTTTTTAGGGTTCCGTACCCAAAGGTAAAAACGGAACCCTACTAAGACTTGTCTGTCGGTCACCAGGCTGTATCTCAAGAACCACGATAACTGGAAAATTTTCACAAATTATGTATTTCTGTTGCCGCTATAACAACAAAATAAAATAAATATTTGAGGGGGGGCTCCCATACAGGTTGCCCTTTTTTGCCAATTCCATTTTCGTTTCTTTATTTGAGCATTTATAGGTTTTTCTTGTGCTCTTTTCCATAGGTTGTTGTTAGATATGGTGTTTGGCCAGTAAATTTTATATATTTTCCTGAGGCATCTATTTATGAATACCTGGAGGCTTGCTGTGATGTTCTTCGTGGTTTTCCATGTTTCGCTGCCATACAAGAGAACAGATTTTACGTTGCTTTTGAAAATTTTGAGTTTGGTCTTTATTGATATTTCTGTTGCCTTCCATACCGGATATAGTTGTATGAATGCTGCGTTCACTTTTTGTATTCGCGCTTTTACATCTTCTTCTGTTCCGCCTGTGCCCGTCACTACACTGCCAAATATGTGAATTTGTTAACTTCTTCTATTTCATTATTATTCAGGTAGAAGCTTCGGTTGTTAGTTGTGTTTGTTCCGAGAGATTTCGTTTTGGTGCTGTTGATCTTTAAACCAGCGGTTTTTCCCTTCTCAGCTATTCTGGCAAAGTCCAAATCTTCGAGCTGTTCTGTGAGGTTCCAGGTTATTCAGCTTCTCTCTGTCTTTGTTGCTTTGGTCAGTACTTCGTCTATGACCATTAGAAACATTATTGGAGATAGTATGCAGCCTTGTTTAACTCCAGTCTGTATTTGTATGGGTTCTGATAGTTTGCCTTTGTGAATTACTTGGCACGTGTATCCTTCATATGTTTGTTTTATTAGGTTTAGTATATTTGTAGGTATTCCATACTTTTGCATTGTATCCCACATTTTATCTCTGTTCACTAGGTCAAACGCCTTTTCGAAATCCACGAATAGTAAATACAGCTTGACTACATATACCGTACATTGTTCTATTATGATGCGTGGTGTGTTTATTTGGTCTATGCAAGATATACGGCTTCGGAAACCTGCTTGTTCTCTGCGTAATTTTTTTTCTGTTCTTGTTCTTATTCTATACTTTAATAATAAATAATAAAATTGAAATAAAATAAATATTTAAGGGGGGCATAGTAGCGCACGAAGGGTTCCGCCCTTCGTGCGCGAGTCCGACATTTGAGTAATTTCAAAATTAAAATAAAATAAATATGTAAGGGGGGCTCCCCTTACATATATACATATATACATATATACATATAGGCAAAAAACGCACTTGAAATATTCACAAAATACGTAATTGCATATTCACTTTAATGGATAATAAATAATAAAATTGAAATAAAATAAATATTCAAGGGGGGCATAGTCAATGGTACGGAACCCTTCGTGCGCGAGTCCGACATTTGACTATTTGAGTAATTTTAAAATTAAAATAAAATAAATATGTAAGGGGGGCTCCCAGACAAAAAACGCAATTTTTTGCCTATTTTTGCTCTATTTAAATAAAAGGTAACAGGTAGGCACTTGAAATATTCACAAAATACGTAATTGCATATTTACTTTAATAGATAATAAATAATAAAATTGAAATAAAATAAATATTCAAGGGGGGCATAGTCAATGGTACGGAACCCTTCGTGCGCGAGTCCGACATTTGACTATTTGAGTAATTTTAAAATTAAAATAAAATAAATATGTAAGGGGGGCTCCCATACAAAAAACGCAATTTTTTGCCTATTTTTGCTCTATTTAAATAAAAGGTAACAGGTAGGCACTTGAAATATTCACAAAATACGTAATTGCATATTTACTTTAATAGATAATAAATAATAAAATTAAAATAAAATAAATATGTAAGGGGGGCTCCCATACAAAAAACGCAATTTTTTGCCTATTTTTGCTCTATTTAAATAAAAGGTAACAGGTAGGCACTTGAAATATTCACAAAATACGTAATTCCATATTTACTTCAATAGATAATAAATAATAAAATTGAAATAAAATAAATATTCAAGGGGGGCACAGTCAATGGTACGGAACCCTTCGTGCGCGAGTCCGACATTTGACTATTTGAGTAATTTTAAAATTAAAATAAAATAAATATGTAAGGGGGGCTCCCATACAAAAAACGCAATTTTTTGCCTATTTTTGCTCTATTTAAATAAAAGATAACAGGTAGGCACTTGAAATATTCACAAAATACGTAATTGCATATTTACTTTAATAGATAATAAATAATAAAATTGAAATAAAATAAATATTCAAGGGGGGCACAGTCAATGGTACGGAACCCTTCGTGCGCGAGTCCGACATTTGGCTATTAGAGTAATTTTAAAATTAAAATAAAATAAATATGTAAGGGGGGCTCCCATACAAAAAACGCAATTTTTTGCCTATTTTTGCTCTATTTAAATAAAAGGTAACAGGTAGGCACTTGAAATATTCACAAAATACGTAATTGCATATTTACTTTAATAGATAATAAATAATAAAATTGAAATAAAATAAATATTCAAGGGGGGCACAGTCAATGGTACGGAACCCTTCGTGCGCGAGTCCGACATTTGACTATTTGAGTAATTTTAAAATTAAAATAAAATAAATATGTAAGGGGGGCTCCCATACAAAAAACGCAATTTTTTGCCTATTTTTGCTCTATTTAAATAAAAGGTAACAGGTAGGCACTTGAAATATTCACAAAATACGTAATTGCATATTTACTTTAATAGATAATAAATAATAAAATTGAAATAAAATAAATATTCAAGGGGGGCATAGTCAATGGTACGGAACCCTTCGTGCGCGAGTCCGAGTCGCACTTGTCCGATTTTTTAATAGATGATATAAATCGAATATTCAAAACGAAACATCGCATTGTGTACGAAATTAATCATAATATTTTTTCGGTCATTCTCTATATGAACAGAACAAATTGATTTTTCATTTAGTACGATTTGATGAATAATTGTTTCGATTAAAATAAAATATTTAAGAAGGAATCACGAGCAAGCTGCAAGAACACATAAATACTTAAATATTAGCACGCGTATATTTCGCAAACCATGATTTATAGAAGCTATAAAATAGGTACTGCTTGGTATTGATTAGTTGGCAGTTTAACAAAACGATCTATTCACTTAACATATAATTTCAATGAAATATACGATAGATTCAATAGTTTTCTCATATCAACAACGAAACTTAATGACGTTAAAAATTTTCTACGAAACAATCAGTTCTGGGATTTAAGTTTTTTTTTTCAATCTATTACACCTTGTATATAAAAATATATCTAAAGGATAGGGCATCCAGTGCCGGATTAGCCTCGTAGTAAATGCTACGGGCCCCACGAATTGGGGGGGCCCGCGCTCCAACGTCTGTCTGACAGTAAAAAAACGAAGTGTAGATAAGCGTAAAATATTTTTTTTTTAAAGAGATGGGACCTGTACCCTCTCACACCGCCCGACCCCCGTACAATTTGGCTTCGTCATCTATGGACATTAGCCATCAAATTACCAAATGAGGGGAACCACTGAAAACTCAGAACACACACAAACACCCAGAAATACGGTGGGAATCGAACCCACCAACTCCGCCAACGAAGAAGGCATGGCGCT
The DNA here is from genome assembly GCA_030704885.1 of Cynegetis impunctata. Lineage (NCBI taxonomy): Eukaryota > Metazoa > Arthropoda > Insecta > Coleoptera > Coccinellidae > Cynegetis > Cynegetis impunctata. The sequence continues at coordinate 375,002 of JARQZK010005072.1, forward strand.
ACCTATAACCTCTCCGCCACGGAGCCTCAAACGTAAAATATCTTGCATGCCTTAAACGCGGAGCGCTTAGGCTATGCTTCACTCACACCTAAAAATCACAATTTTGTCAAGTTAAATCGTAGGTATAGGTTGTATAATACCTACCACGAGAAACGTTGGTGTAAAAATCTACAACAATAATCTTAAGTTGTACCACATTTCTGTCCGGCGCTGGCCGGACAAGTTATAAGTTTGTACTACTTGCATTGCACTACACACAAGTTTGTAGCACAGCAAAACTAACAGTGGAATTCCCTGATATTGTCATCGATCGAGCTAGTCGTGAAACCCGAATAAATAAAATAGGATTCTATTGACTATCAAACTATTAGAATTTGATGTATATTTATATTTGGCACAACGTAAAAAACTGTAAAAAGCTATTTAGATGTTAGTATAGCATTGTATTTAAGGTGCATCAGTTTACATTCCACCATATTATTGTAACACCAACACTTGTGACCCCTTGGCGAATGAAAAAGAGTGGCCCAGGTTTCTTGTCAGTTCTCATGGCTCAACCCCAATCAGCTAACTAACCGTAGGCAAATTGGCTCAAATAGCTTTCACAAGTACCATGGATGTCATTTACTTACATGAATATAAATGTGAATTTGATTGTGCGTATGTAGCTTTGATTGTACCTAATGAATATTTAAAATAATATACGAACTATTTTATTACCTAAGTTAAAAGAAAACCAACCAGATTGATTTATGAAAAAGTAATAAAAAATATATAGGAAGTTTATTTCAAAAACTGGTATCATTATACGTGTTCCCACATGGCCGTTCCGGGTTGTCACACACACACACACACACATTTTCGGTTTTATTCTCCAATCTGAGTTTAATACCATAAACTTGAGAGCCTAAGGCAAACCAAGGGCTCTTGGCCGAATTTGCTACAGGCCCCACGCTTGCTTAATCCGGCACTGAGGGCATCTGATGGTTTCTTTTTGAAAAAGCGATTAAGAATATACCGTTTAATATTTTCGAATAATTGTTGCTTTATTTGAGAAGGTGTACTTCCGATTATTATTTATGAAGAACAATTTCAATTAAATGGCACCCGCGGCTAGCTAGTCCATCCTTTTCACCCAATTTTGCACTACATTTTCGAATCTGAATGATAATTCAAATTTTGCCTTGTTTTACTCATCACAACAATATAGGACTGCCCAAATATGTATACCAGTGTGAAAGTTTGTTGGAATCGTTTTCTCGGAGCATAGACATTCCAAAATATACAGGTTGACCAATGGGTCAACCTGTATATTTTGGAATGTCTATGCTAAAATGATTAATGAATCATTTTGAATCTGATGTCATGTGACCGACAACAGAAAGCTCATTGGTTAACATAATATCAAAAGCGGCTGTACCAATTGCTTCAATTTATAACCACAAAATATCAATTCTTGCTTGTTTTAAGGGCACCGCGAGACAATTAGATCAGTTTTTGAATTATATTAATAGCATTCAGCCAAATATATCGTTGAATATTGAAAAAGAATTGGATCTACCGATAAATTCCTTTGATTTAATATCTTTCATAATAATAATACTTTGAGTTTCGATATATATAGAAAACCAACTTTCACGGATAGGTATATGTATTCCGTCGGATTCAAATCATCCTTTTTCCCATAAACATTCTGCTTTTAATTCAATAATCCACAGAGCGTTTTCAATTCCATTATCCGTAACAAATTTAGCAAAAGAAATTTCGACTATAAAAATAATTGCTTTAAATAACGGTTTTCACACAAGTTTGATAGATAAAATGATAAACAAGAAACGTATTCAACTAGCGTACAACAGCATATTATATCCTCAATCGAAAGTAGAAAAATCGGAAAAATTCACATCTTTAACATATTTTGGTCCTCTAACACAAAAAGCTGCTAATGTCATACCTAAATGTAATATTAAAATTGCTTTCAAACCTAAGACAAATTTTGCAGGATTTTTATTCAATGCCAAAGATATCACTTCAAAATTTGAAAGTTCAGGAGTTTATAGGTTGATTCGTCCTGTATGTAAAGGAGTGTATACAGGTCAGACTGGTCGATCGTTCAAGACAAGATTTAAAGAACACCAATAATCTTTTTTGAAAAATAAAACGGATTCAACGTTTTCAAATCATTGCCGTGAAAACCACCACCCATATCCACAAATAGATAATTTTCAAATTATGCACAAATTACCGAAAGGAACCAAACTTACTTACTTAGAATCATTAGAAATTTTTAAACTCAATCATAATGCAAAAGATATCTTGCTGAACGACCAGATTGACTTGATACATTTCCCTATATTTAGGGTATTCAAACAATAACGATTTTTCTAAGAACATTTTATTGTACCAATTTGGGAAATCTATTAGACCTTCTTGAAATATGTTCCTCTTGTGTATTTGGCGGTGTTTCGGAATTCGGTCCCGCTACCTGCGGAAGGGACTACCTGCTCACAGGGACCTTAGGTTAGTAAGGTTAGAAAAAGTCAGGTCAGCGGGACCGAATTCCGGTCCGTCCGTATTTGGATACCTGCAATAATTCTTTCCCACCCGTAAGCCCAAATCTATAATTATGTTTTACCTAGAAAAGTATACTGGAAAACGAATATTAATTGAAAAACATTTTGGAAAAATGAAAAAATTTATTCTCATAAAATATAATAAATAAAAAATCTCTCATAAAAATCTCTAAATAAATAAAACAAATAGAAATAAAAAATATTTAAAAAAAAAATAAAAATATACTTTCATCATTAAATATAAACAAATATCTGGTATCTCATCTAGAGGGGGCTTGAATGGGGCTCAGCTTCCTCTGGCGCCCCCTGGTTACGGCCCTGATATATATATATATATATATATATATATATATATATATATATATATATATATATATATATATATATATATATATATATATATCTTCATGTCTGAGGGTAAAATATAAATTACATTTTCAAGTACCATACCATCAATTATAATGATACCCAACCCCACATTATCTCTGACGTTATAAATAGTTCTAAAAAGTATTCACAATATCCTCTGAATATTCATGGAAAACCGTTTATCTCCAAACAACATTGAAAATCAAGCAAAAACTTGAAAACTTCGGTAATACCGTACTTAACTGAGAAAGTTTAATTATAGCAACTTTTTTCGCTACTAGTTTTCAAAGCTTATTCAAAATTATGTTGGAGAGATCTAAAGAATTTTAATCAAAGTGAAGCCAAAGGAAATTCTGAATTCTTCATCCTTGTTTTCGCATAGTTTCTGCTGCAGAATGTTTGTAAACTGTTGTTTTCGAAGTACTTAAATAAATATGTTTCTTTACTGAATAAATTCAAATTTCCAACCAAGAGTCTGTAAAGAGGCTAGGTATATATTATGTATTTAATAACAGGTACAATGGAATGAAGTAACAACATATGTGAGTAATTAAATTTCAAAAAAATCCCGACATCCTACTGCGTAGCACTAGGAATGATAAAACCCCTCGGCGCATGTGCATGTTGTAATGCCTGATAAGTCTATACCAGATAAATTATTTTTTCTCCGATCGTGGGAAAAGTGACAATATTTTGACCTGTTTTCTATGCGAAAAGCTCAACATTCCAGAATAGTGGTCAGTTGCTAAGCAATTAGAAAATAACAGTGCGGTAATATTCTTACCGCACTGCTGTAGCGTGCGGTAATGTAACAAATGGATTATTACATTAAAATGAAACAAAGTATGGTTTTAATTTTTATAATTGTTGTTAATATTTACATTTTTTGTATCCTGTAGCTTGACGTTTTAAAACTGCTCTCAGTTTTTGGTACTGGGCAATATTAATATTATTTTTAACAGACAAAGTTGATCGAAGCATGGAATAATGTGCCCACAACGTCGAAGATTTCATTGTTTTAGCCAATTCAGCAACATACGCCATCAGTACATTCTCAGAAAAGGATAAACTGTTGTTTTTTCTACAAAAATTCATGAAGCGTTGGTACGCAAGTTCATACTTCTCTCTGGATTTCGCCGGAAGTAAATTAAGTGAAGCCACGTTCGCGGCTTCTACTAGTTCAGGAGCCGTGCAAGACAACAAATAATCACTATCAGTGTTCATGTTTACTAATTCTTTTTTAATTCCTTATAAAATACAACGAATCAAACAACACCGGCTTTAAAATTATTTTACTTTTGTCATAACAGAGTAATTTCCATGGTTACCACTTCTATATTTCAATATGAACATAGAGAAACCTATTTAAACTTACTTGATTACACGGGATGAAATATTTTTCAATTAATTTTTTAAATGTAAATCAACGATCGGAGAAAAAATAGTATGTATAATTCGTGGGAAAAGCATATTCCCAAACTCCTGTGTTACCAGACTCGTCGCTACGCTCCTCGTCTGGTAATTATCACAGTCGTTTGGGAATATTATGCTTTTCCCACTAATTATACAATATACTATTATCTACTCCAGTGAGTTAAGAAGCTCTTAACTTCTTAACTCACGCATTTTTATTACCGCACTCTTTTTTTAGATGACTACCAAAATAAAAAATAAAGTTTGTAAAACATTTATTCAGCAATCCAGAAATGGCTCTCGATGCCTCTTCTTCAATATCAGAAGGAATACTTTCCGAATCGCTCATTTTAGATTACAATTTTTGAAACTCGACTTTAAAGTGACATCAATATTATTTAATATCAAATTGACATTGCCATGCATGGTGTTTCAGGTACTTATTTGAACAAAGGTATTAAGGTAAAATTAATTATAATAAAAATGAATCGTATAAAAATGAGTATCCCGGTTAGGAGTAGATAAAATATTGTACAATACACGCGAGTTAACCCCATTGAGACACTTGTGTGGTTACACAACTCGTGCTACGCACTCGTGCAACTTTCACACGCGTATCTTAATGATGCTGTTAACTCACTTGTATCGTAAATAACTATTACGAAATCATGTTAAATCGAATCATTGCTAAAAATTTTTTTTAAAAATTGGGAAAAAATCGAAAAATCTCCCCCTTCAAGTTTTCGATGCTCTACTACAAAGTGCTATCATTTCCTATGGAAAATTTGAAAATTTCAATTAATCAATTAACCTTAGAGAAATAAGTTTGGGCTCATTTTGAAGATAATTTATCGCAGATCATTTTTCCTCATGGTGACTATATCGGGAAATGTATAGTATTTGAGATATAATCAAAAATTTGAGTGAAATTCATAATTTTTACTAATTTTTTTATTTCTAGATGGCGCCACCTCAATATTTTTTGAATTTATTGTATAAATTAAAAAACTACACATTAAATGCTATCATTTTATTTCATTATTGTAAAAATCGGTTTAGGTTTGAGATTTATAGATAGCACCACATGTCTATGGACAAAAAAATCTAAAAAACGCTATAATTATTTTATTCTTCATGGGGAAAATTTTTTGAAAACACTTTTCTTATGAAATCGTATGTGTTTTATCGATATCCGTTGGAATTTTTGAAATCGGACCAGCTACTAACTTTTTGTCGTGATACTATAATCCCTTAGCTTCGCCTCGGGGTAATAAATCAAAATTATTTATATTAGGACTTTTGTATTACTTCGAGGGCAACTGAAAACTATATGAAACAATGATCTTTTCAAAATCAAATCATAAAAAATGTAGAAGTTGACCATGGTCAATTTAATACACTACTTTGCAAGGAAAAATTGATTGATAATTGTTTTAATTATTCACAATTTTCCTTATATGTATACTTTCCATGATTTAATTTTAAATATAGCAAATATCGACAACTATTTATGGAGCGTACTCTCGTGAGTATGTCCAGAGTTTTAAAAAACGCTAAGTTAGCGTGTATTCTCGCGACGGGATTCTGCATTTTCGATCCAAGCGGCGAATTGTTTATTTCCAATATCCTTGGTGGAGGGCGCCCTGGATTGTCATCCAGACAGTAGTCCCGACCCCGATTTGTATTTGGAAACAATTAGAAATTTGTTAATTCACTCCGAGTCAAATAAGCTGCACTGATGAGATCTAATAAGATCGAAACAGCTATATGCAGATTTTGAGTCGGGGTGACTTGACGATTTCTATAAATCGCTGTTGGATTGTGAATGTAGAAATTTCATCGTGGAATACATATAACCAGCACCCTTGTAAAGTTGTTTGTTAATTTTTTTGATTATTAAAGAATTTTCCTAGTTCACTTTATGTTGTACTTTTTTTGTATTACATTTCATTTTATTGGGAAGGTGCGATACAAATTATGATGGTAAAATGGTCCGCGAATACAAAAACATTAAGAAACGCAGCATGAGGATGATGACAACATGGAACATATTTTTTCATAACAATATCATCTCGAAAACATGTAAGGGAAAAAATGAATAACTATGTTATCACAACTATCAGAAATATTGTATAACTAGCTGCCAAGCCACGCGTTGCTGATGCTCAAAAGTTGGATTGAAACCCCATACCTCGATTATATTCTCCCCAAATGATTTCATTTGGAACACAATGTTATATATTTGAATATACCGCAGGAAATGCTTTGATAGAGGTTCTTGTCCAGAAAGTAATGAATATAGTAGCTCTGGTGACGCTGTCAGTTGTGCTAATTTGATCTCGGACAATATACTCCTGACCGTTCAATTCGAAACCTCAAAGCATTGCATATTGACAAATAGTGCTCATTGTACCGAAGTCGGCCGATTTTCTACCGGCTGTGCAATCGACTGTTGAATCGTATCCTAACGCCAAAGGTTCATAGATGATTCACACGTTTTTCAATTATGTCAATATTTTTTGAGATATCCCTACTCTCGTCTTAGTCCAAGATCCGAGAACCGCCAGACGTTACTTATTTTCTCAGCAATATATGTAGGATGAAGTAGTGTTCTTATGTACTTTCAGTGTATGGATACCTGCTACCTTGTGCCGACGGCCAATTTCCAGGTATCAGGTGCTGAAGATGGAAAAAAACTCAACTCACTTTTCTTATTTTCTCAGTCTCGATTTTTATATATGATACTCAGGGAACTATACCTTCTGCAAGCAGCCATACCGATCGTATGGGCCAAACATCCTACCACACAAATAAAGTGTCCCTATGAGTATTTCAGTATAAGCGAAATGTCATGACAGTTGTATAGAAGGGAGATCGACACGCATAGATAATCACTATCGAGCTTAAATGGGCAAATCATGACATTTGGCTCATACTGTCATACTTATAGGGACACCATCAGATCGGTCTGGCTGCTTGCAGAAGGTATTGAAATAATTCCCTGAGTATCATATATAAAAGTCAAGACCGAGAAAATAAGAAGAGTGAGTTGAGTTTTTTTCTCTATCTTTACAACTCACTCATTTATATGGATATTTTTAAACTCAATTTTTCCGTACAATTCTCCGAACATTTTTGTTCATACAAACCATTCCCTGACGATTAGAAACACAACAAAAAAGAATTAGACAAATAGATGCAGCTGCTCTGAAGTGATACGCTTTCATACATTCGGCAAGAAATTCTGAGAACATGAATTTATTATGAGACTTTCTTTTAAAAAATTGATTATTAATCATAAGCTCTCCAACGGAGCCAGTTTTATGAGATCTGACTGATATTTCCATACATCCTTGTAGGAGGTATGTTAGGACATTCGACGCCAGCACCACACCGGATGGAAAGACTAGACAGTATATTTCGCTCTGTAACAAGATCATCAGTCCAGTGGGCAAGGAGCTCGAAACCACATAACCATCACATCATTTCTAAGGAGAGCACTCATGATACCTATCCATATATATTTTGTGTGTGTATATAAATATATATATATATATATATATATATATATATATATATATATATATATATATATATATATATATATATATATATATATATATATATATATATATATATCGCCCCCTTAGTGCAACAACTAGATAACTCGAATTTTATGCATTTTGAGTTATCCAGTTAAAGCTGGCCAATTTTTCATGCTCTTTTTAATGCAACATCTAGATATCTAGTACGAGTAACCAAACTCGTTTAAATAGTGACCAGAAATAGATAACTCCGAAAATGCACATTCTATAACAAGACATCTTGAGCTATCTAGTTGTAGCACTGGCATTATTGAGTTATTCGCCGGCAACTTCTTGGTCTCTATGAGATATCTAGTTGCTTGAAAGAACAGGTGGATTTCTGTGCTACTGAATTGGTTTTACAGTGTTTTTCAAACGGTGTCAATGCAAAAATGATGTCAAGGGGTAAGAAGATTTTGGAAATTCTGCGTAGCCAATTTTGTATCTTTGTATCAAAGTCCACTACCTCTTTAAAAAGGAAAAACGACGACCTGATGTCTCTTTTCAAAATGAAACCTCCGGCACTCCCTAGCTTCTATGAAGCATTTTATCAGAGTCTCCCATCCCAAGTAGACCAAAGTAAAAGGCTTCATAACACAGAATCTTTCGAAACTGATGTCACTGATATTGATATTTAAGTAGTGTTAAGTTTTGAAATATTTTGTGTTTTAGTTGAACCATTCTTGTTCATTTTTCATTCCAAATGAATTTGTATTTAATAAGTGATTTGCTTTCGATTGCTAGTAGTTATAAATAGATAACTTCACTTTTTTTTGACTAGATTTTCAGCAACAACTAGATATCTCAAGTTTTTAATCAAATTCTGAAAATATATAAAACCTGATTGTCTATAAAATTGACTATACATAATTTGATATGCAACATATCTCTATATACATCAAATATTTTTGACTGCTTAACGGTTGTATTTTTTTAAAGTTTTGAAACTTTAAAATCGATTTTCTCGAAACTATAAATTTCAAGTTATCTAGTTGTTGCACTAAGTGTTTACTTTACTACTATCCCTGATTATCAGTATACGATGTTTTGTGCATATCTACAGCCAGTTCAAATCAAGTTAAAGGGTTGAAAATGAGTATGTAAATTGAGTTGGGGTTAGGGAACCACCTTTTTAGAGTATCAACTTTTTTCCTTCTCCACCACTTTTTGTACGAAGAAATTAAATTTTTTTCTTAATCTTTGATGCTTTGTTCGTATCTACAGCCCCTCTAAATTGGGTTAGAAGGTTGAAAATTTTCAGGGGAAAATTAAATTTAGCCATGAAGAATTAACTGTGTAAAAAATTGAGATTATTTGTAAACCTCACTGAGGTTGTTGGATTTTAGGATGATACTGAAAAAACTCCATTTAATTCTGAGAATATTCCACAAATCTCAATTGTGGCTCTTAAATAACGGCTCATGAAATATAGGCTCGCCTATTCCACAAAAATAAGATGAAGAAATAGTTGTAAATGTCTAATACTCACTAAATTAATCTATTTTAGTATTTTGCATTATTTATTTACTGATAATTATAAGGGTTTTACTATTATATGATGAAAAAGTGAATTTTATAATTTAAAACGAACGTTGAAAAATTTCAAAACTTTTGTTGAAAATACAATATTGTATAGGTACGTATTATTTATCTCGCGAGAATTGAGAATAATATAGAATGAAATAAAAGAAAGTACAAGAAACAAACAATAAAATATTAAAAAATTTAGTAGTCACAATTTCCTAAAATAAACATGTACAGATAAAAAAAATTTCGAATACATGAATAATCAAGATGCTAAATTTACCAAAATATTCCAGACATAATGTTCAATTTTCACGCACAAAACCTACCGAAAAACTTCTGAAAAATTCTCGCGATCGACCGGATTCGAACCCGCGACGTCCGGACAGCTCGAATGCGATAACGCTACTCGGCCAGCAGCGAGGCGGCGTCGCGTAGCTCACGTCGAAAAGGCGTCGGTGCGACTGGCTAACGCGGACCGTGTTGCGAGGAAGCGACGCGTCTTGGCGCTCACTAGTTTTTGATAGTCGGAGATCGATCGTTGGGGTTGGGGCGTGACACGTGGTGGCCCCACCTGGAGCAGAGGATGCTCTCGGAGACGAGTCCACTCGATTTCGAAACTGTCGCTATTTTGACGAAAATGATATATCACTTTATATATAAATTTTTGAGGATGTCTCGGAAGATAACTCGAAAAAAATTCATATTGGTTTTTCTGGAGGGGGGAACCAGCTGAAATTAAAAAACGTAAATATTCTGGACTTTGGGGACATCTATTAATTACGTGAGGTGTTTAGGGGGGAGGGGTCGAGGAAAATCTCACTAAATATCACGTGGGGGAGGGGGTGGTCTCATCAAATATCACGTAATTTTTTTTCGCAAGAAATAGTATAAAATGGCGAAAAAACTGGGTTAATTAAGTAAAAAATGTTTCTTCGCTGAAATATAGCTGAATCATTCATAAAAATGTTCATCGCGGTGTAATTATGCTCTGATGGAAGAATTTATTAATTATAAATAAATTCATTTGGTTGGAAACAATTTATTCATTTATTAAATATGAAAAAGTATTTTTCTAACTTTATTCGTTAACTATTGATGAATATTTATTAACAGTAAATACTTTTTTGGGGTAAATATTCCTTCTTCATATACGGTACGATGTGAATATTATTCATAAAAAAAATATGCCATAACATTTCATAAGGAACATACGATGCACTAATAATTGTTACTGAAAAAAACTGTGACTTATTAGAACCATTGTTTTATTATTAACTTAATTTTGTTCACATTTTTATAAAATATTACTGATTTACTTGTACTAATAGCATTAGCACAGATTAACTCATTCATATATCGTACAGCTCATTTCTCTCAAAATGGATAACGGCGAGTATGTAATCTTGATTTGTTTTGATTTGAAAAAAGTCTTCGACTGCCTCAGTGCAGTTTTTGTTTCAATGAAACTAGATCGGTTGGGTGTACGCGGCACGATAAATGAGTGGCTTACTTCCTTCATGAATGATCGCAAAATGAAAGTACACATTGGAGGTTCTGTCTCGAATATATATGATATTCCCCTCGGCACACCCCAAGGAAGCATATTAGGGCCATTATTGTTCCTCATTTTCGTAAATGATTTACCGGACTTCATCTCACACGGTACAGTATTCATGTACGCTGATGATACGAGTATCGTGTTGAGTGTCAAGTCTGCGGATTCTCTCTTTGTCAAATGTAATATTTATATTAGATATATATAATACTAAATAAATAATTGGTTTGCTATTTTGGACTTCCTAAAATGCAGGCGGCCGAAGGCCGCATTATGGCAAACTTATAAAGCCGAGATAAGGAGATCGGTCCCGAATCGCGGGGCCCGAAGGGCCCCGTCGATCGCCCAAGTCCTTTCCGTAGTGCTTAGGCTACGTCTCGCCTCAATCCGAGACGCCGATCTTCGATATCGAACGTTTAAAGTTTGACGTTTCTCCGAAATTCGCTAAAACGGCAGCATTGCCGATGCTTAAGAACTATTTTCGCGTCAAATGTACTCGAATTCACGTGACCGCCTTTGGAGCCGATAGTTGGACGGGTTGAGTTCTATCGAGAAGTTTCGGCACGGCGAGGCCCAATGAGGTCGTAGTATCTAGCCGATTACACACGAACTGAGATTGACAGCGAATAGATTGTGCGCCCGTTCGACAGAGGCAGGGACGGGCTCAGCACTTGCCGCGTCGCGTACCGTTCGACAGAGGCAGGGACGGGCTTAGCACTCCTCGGCGTTCGAGAAACTATATTTTTATCGATCTATATTTTTCACGGATTTATTTAATTGGCGATGGAGCCTCTCACTAGTATAATACTAAATAAATAATTGGTTTGCCAAATTCGACTTCCCAAAATGCAGGCGGCCGAAGGTCGCATTTTGGCAAACTTATGAAGTCGAGATAAGGAGATCGGCCCCGATTCGCGTCGATCGCCCACGTCCTTTCCGTAGTGCTTAGGCTACGTCTCGCCTCGATCCGAGACGCCTATCTTCGATATCGAACGTTTAAAGTTTGACGTTTTTCCGAAATTTGCTAAAACCGCTGCATTCCCGACGCTTAAGAACTATTTTCGCGTCACATGGTCTCGAATTCACGTGACCGCCTTTGGAGCCGATAGTTGGACGGGTTGAATTCTATCGAGAAGTTTCGGCACGGCGAGTACCAATGAGGTCGTAGCATCTAGCCGATACCGCACGAAATCGAAATTGACAGCGAGCAGATGGCGCGCCCGTTCGACAGAGGCAGGGACGGGCTCAGCACTCGACGTGTCGCGTACCGTTCGAAAGAGGCAGGGACGGGTTTTGCACTCATCGTGGTTCGGGAAACTATATTTTCATCGATCTATAGTTTTCACGGAACTATTTAATAGGCGGGGGAGCCTCTCACTATTATAATTCTAAATGAATTCAAAAAATGGTGCGATTTAAATAAATTGATGATCAATTTCGCTAAAACCAGCTGTGTCGAGTTTTATACTCCCACCAAAACTCCGTGTAACTTCACCCTGACTTTTGGAGGAAATGTCTTGAGTATGGAAGCCCCGGAAGTTAAACTACACTAGATAAACATTTGCGATGGTCTGCCGAAATGGACAGTATTTGTAAAAAACTAAATAAAAATTTCTATTCATTGATCAATATACAAAAATTTTTAAGCTTTGAGGCTGCCATGTCATTCTACCACTCGAATGTGTCGTCAACTCTGAGGTATAATGTCGTGGTCTGGGGAATCGCTGTGAGATGGGAAAGGGTTTTCATTGAGTAAAAGCGTATCTTAAGACTTCTGTTTCAATTGTCACCTCAAACATCCTGTAGAGATTATTTTAAGATTCATAAAATTATGACTCTAACTTGTATATATATTTTTAACCTAATGTGCTTTTATACATGGGAAAAAAGTGAAATTTTCCATGAGGGCGGAATGTCACTCCTATAAAATAAGAAATGGAAATCGTCTTCATACACAGAAATGTAACCATCGTTTCCATGAGCGGTCTCCCTTTTGCTCGAGTTTGTATTTGTACAATATGTTGCCGCGGAGTTTGACCGACAGCAATACGACCATTTTCAGAAGGGAGTTGAAAAAAGTTTTGATTTTGAATGCTTTTTATAGTGTGGCCGAATTTTTAGCATAGTTGTAAACTGTTTCCCAATTTTGTGACTTGTCATGTAACTTTTGATGATAAATAAAATTATTATTATTATTATTATTATTATTATTATTATTATTATTATTATTATTATTATTATTATTATTATTATTATTATTATTATTATTATTATTATTATTATTATTATTATCTCACGTGAGATTCGGAGAGGGGGTCGAGCAAGAACTCACGACATCTCACCAAGGGGGAAGGGGAAGACAAAAAATTGCCAATATTATCTCATGTAATTAATGGAGACCCCCTTTGCTCCATCACTAAATAGAACTCGAAATATCTGAAGGTGAATTTTCAAAAAAAAATCGAATCTCCCGGAATAGCTAAATATTTTTTCATTATCGAAGCGAAACTTCTTCAGCGCCGTTGTGATTTAAAAATTATATGAAATGAAAAAGCGACACCAAAAAGGGACACTTGGTGTCACTTTTTCTTTTCATCGAATTTTAAAATCACAACGGTGCTAAAAAAAAGTTTCACTTTGAAAGTTAGAGAATTATTTCATTGAAATAATTTATATAAAATAAATTAAAACAGTTGACTTGATTCCACTAGAATTGCTATATTTACTCGACATATATGTTTCGTGCTATTGTCACATCATCAAGAATTTCCTAGCTTTTTTGAAAATGCAACAATATTTATTCGAAATATTGATTTAATGAGCGAGAAATCCTAAGGTCTATTTGGTCAGTAATGATGGATAAGTTCCTTTAGCTGACCCACGTCATCTCTAAAGGTTCTAAAAGTTTCATCCTCTTTCCTTGCTCAATAAATGCAAAATATATATTTATCATTTTATAGATGTAAATAATCCGGAGATATTGCATTCATTTAACAAAGGAAAGAGGATGGACTTTTCAGAAGCTTTACAGATCACGTGGGACAACAATAAAAAAATATACAAACTAAACAATGTAATACCTAGAAATGAAAATCACACCACATTTTCATACATAGTTGTTAACGTAACAAGGCCGATATGTAGCAAATAACGGATGAAGTTGGATATTGTATTATAACTAACCGAATCCGTTATTTGCGTATCGGCCGTGTGTCGTTGAAAATTTTTCGTAATCCCGTTGAAAGATTACATTTTGATTCCGAAGAAAGAAAAAACCCCGTACCTCGCAATTCTAAAGAAAAATCCCAACGTCGTGCACTCTGTTGTCATGGAACAGTTTGACAGTTTTATAAACAACGTCAGTTTTTTGTGTTCTCAAGTTCGCTTTAACGACGACCATGGATGAAATTGATGAAATTGAGGAACAAAATCAAATTCCTTTAGAAATATTGGGAGAATCATGTGCAGTGCAGCGAGTGTTGATTAACTGCCGAAAATAACTCAAGAGCGATATCAAAAAGAATATGAAAATTTTGAAATGTGGCGTAAAAGCAAGAATGTAAAGGTGGTTAATGAAGATGTATTATTAGCCTATGCGAAATGAAAATCAGAGGTTTATTCTCCCAACTCGCTGTGGACCAAGATTTCAATGTTGATATTGTAAGCAGAATGATGTTTTGAAATAAATATTTGAATAAGTGATTTCTTAACGGCCGTCGGCCGTTATGAAATTATAACGGCCGGCGCCCGTTAACACTGACTTTTCAATTGTCATCTGAATACCGTTAAATCAAAATAACAGTATGGGATTACGAAAATATATAAACAAACTTCACAATAGAACCGAGAGTGAAAAATCCGTCTCAATTTGAACTGATGCCTGTGTTATTCAATTTGGTCATATCGATCAATCAATGCTCAGAATAGTGGTCTTCTATAGAGTAATGTGGCTCCGTAGTTCAGTGGTCAGTGCGTTGTGCTACTGAACAGAAGGTCGCTGGATCGAATCCCGGCCGGAACAACGAATTTATGCGGAGCCACCTCTCGGAAGGCAATGGCAAACCACCGAGCAGTATTCTGCCTAGTAAAGCCTCTCTGTTAAGACGTTCGGAACCGTCGTAAAACTGTAGGTCCTTTCTATTCGTGTATCGCTGTATCACGCACAGCACGAGTACCTAGTTGTAGAGGGGTCGCCACACCCTAAACCGGGTACGGCACCACAAGAAGAAGAAGATAGAGTAATAAGGTCCAACAAGAAAATAAGATTTTGTTCGTTTCCGAAAATTGTTCAAGGAAGTTATAGATTTTAATTCCTCTGGAAGTTGATTGTAAATTTTCTTAGCATTGTAAATGATGGACTTCTTTTAATTCAGAGGAAGGAATATGAAGGTGTTCATGATGTCCCGAAGATCTGGTGGAATACCCGTGCTGTGACACCAAGGGTACGTCATGAAAATACTTATGAATCAAGCACACAGATTCAAGCAAATCTAAATAAGGAAGCGTCAAAATTCCATTTTTCTTGAAGTAAGGTTTGCAATGAGCCCTATTTTTCAGAAGAAACATGTAACGAATTGCCCTCTTCTGCAATTTGCAGTATCAATGCAGTAATATAAATAGAAAAATGTTTTCAAAACGGTAAGGAAACTATTGATGTTGGGTTAATAGCCTAAAACATATATGTCGATGAAATATAGCAATTTCAGTGGAATGAAGCCAAGTGTTTTAGCTTATTTGCTTTATATTTGTGAACAATGTTTCACCAAGTTTTAAGAGAGTAGTCAATTGACATTATCGTGAATAACAGTTAAGAGAAAAGTGACCTCTCAATAACTATCGAATTAATTTCTCTAAAATTTTGATCAACAAACTGAAAATAATTTTGATAAATTTTCAAAAATGTCTCTCTGTTTAATTATACAGACAATTATTTTAAGTACGCATCAAAATATAGGTTTTTTATTTCTTATCTTGTATGATATAAAAAGGCTACAGATTTTCAGTGTTCATAAAATGCCGAGACGTCAATTCTCTAGAAGATTGCCATAAATAGTAAAACGCACTGAAACTTTCCTTGTTGATTTTTGATCGAAGTCGAACCTAAACGTATTTTTCATGTCCCCCCAATCTTCTTCGCAGACATATTTTCCATATTTTCCCGAAAATGATAAATTTCCCGGTTCGGCATTCCAATTCGGCGTCTAGAGGAATTGACTGACAATTTTGACATAACCCCGGGAGTTTCTAGTTTACAGAAAGTTTTTACGACTGCCTCATCCTTGCCCCATTTTCCACTCTATACTACATGCAATTTTTCCGTCGTCAACTGTGTGATATATGTTCTAATAAAGGTTGAATATGTCTCACTCGTTCTTTCAATATTAAACCAGCTAGATTAACACGAATTTAGAGAAACTATAAGCAAAAATGAAGAGCTATTCACGGAGATATTATAAATGAACTTTTATTTGCTTGACCAATAGTAGATAGATATACAGGTTGTTTTCTGTGAGTGCGAATGTTTTAAGAGGTTAATTTCTTGATGAAAATAAAAAGGGGTCTTTTATGTAAACAACAACTCTTAGTTTGAATATTTAAAAAGTACAATTGAACTTTCAACTAGGTACCACATGAAAAGCAAAACGAATAATTGAACCATCAACTACTAGATTAAACTAAAGGCAACTTGACAGCCACCTACTAGATTTTTTCGGTTCCATTTGTCACAGATCATTTATTTTATTTTTTGATTGGTATTACCAATAATAATAATGATAATAATAATAATAATACCTAGGTACTGATATTATTATTTTTTTTACGTCCGTGAGTGAGGAAAAATCTTTTATAGACTACCCTGAGAGTATCCCGCACGCATTCTGTGTGAGACTCCAGATGTTGCTGGTTACTCACTAAAAAACCTCTCACACATTCCTTGGAGTAGTTCTTCATCCTGCCCTTACAGCGTCCCTTAACAAAAGAGATGAGCTGCAAGCGGCCTCTATAGTTCATGGGACCTGATGACTCGAAGTGACCCGAGCAACACTGATTTCTGCATTCTGCGCATCAATACCTCGGCCAGAGGTCTGCATGCTGGAATAATCTTCAATTCTGTCACAGAATTAGCTCTCATTCCGCCTAGACAACCTATGATTAGAAGGACCATCCTAACTTTATGCCCTGGGTATAGTGTCCTCTCTCTGTATTTTTCTCTTTTCTGTTCTTCTTTCATCACCACATTATTTTCGGCAGGGGACGAAAACTCGACAACAAACAATTCTCTGAGCTCTTTGTCCAGTAGGACTATGTCTGGCTTTATTGCGTGGATCTGCCGAGTTGTTGGAAAAGCATAGTTCCAGTATATACAAGCTCTATCGTTCTCAACAACCGCTTCAATTTCTAGTGGAACATATGGTAGCACTGGTTCTTTGTCTATACTATACCATAAACTTACTCAGATGGAAGTAAAGACTTCGGAGCGCCCCATTATGGCTTTCTATATACCCCGATGGAGCATGGACTCTGCAGGCAGACAGGATGTGCATAATTATTATTATTATTATTAAGTAATTTTGTGTTCTAGAAACTTCTATTGTTGAAAGTATATAAGCCAAAGTTCATTTCTTTTTTGTCAGTGAAGTCTCAGCTATGATCAACAGATCATTAACAAGCGAACTGCTGAACTGATTCTAGGAGGAAAAAGAGTGAGAAAGGGCGAACGTAACATGAAGCACATAGCCATGGAGCAAGAGGAGGAAGAAAGCGAGAGAGAAAAGGAGATCGAGAAAAAATACACGGTATTTGTTGATGTATTCTTTTAGTAGTTAAATATAAGAACTTTAGATGGCAATTCTGTCGCATAACGTCTTGTACTACAGTAAACACAGATCTTTTAATACATTTGAAGGTGAGGAAATTTTAATATTTACAAATGACATGTGGCATTTTAATCTGCCAGTCGTCATTAAGGCTCGTTTTCATGCGACATAATAATGTCATGACACTTAAGTCATGACAATATGACATTTCTAATGGTTGTTTTCATGTATTTAATGTCACGATTTTTGTAGTAAATTAAAAATGGCGTCGAATGAAGTAAACGCACAAAAAAAGGAAAATTGAAAAAAAAATTTGGTTGTTGGTCTTAGGAGTCTATCGGCAACACATTTCCCGTTCCACTTCCAGTTTTTGTGCTTTTTTTAGTTTTCCGTACTTCTGTATTGTATGTACCACGAATCCTCCTTATTTTTTTGTGCAATATTTTTACGTCTGTAATCCCAGTTATAGCTAACACATGTTCTTCCGCTTTGCTTCTTGCGACTCTGTCTTTAAATAAACGATTAATTTTGTTCCACAAACAAGGCAGATTCTCATATTCCTCCAAAAAGTGGACGATATCGAAAACAACATTTTCTTTTTCCATTGTTTATCTTGTAAACCAATTGATCATTTTCAAACACCTGGTTTTGACAGGTCCGCCATTTTGGCTGGAGGACAAACAAACCATTTACAACTATCAGTGTTCTGAGTTGTTTGCTTACGTTTATTGAAAGTTAAAGTATTAAAAAACTTTGAATCATAAATTTATATTGAAAATGGAAAGAAGTACTTATTATCAATCACTTCCTGCCGATATTAAGAGCCGCTACGATCAGAAAATCAAAATTATTGATGATATAGACCCTTATCTCTTGGAGTCCAGCTCTCAAGATTTGATATCATTTTCATCAATTCCAGTAATATCCATCATCGATATGGTTAATTATTTTATCCTCGCCCACAGTTTTTATACTGGACAGCAAATGAAAGCATATAAAAGCTTGCAAGATTTCAAATTGTATGAAGCAGGACTAGTCAAAGAAATTTATGGGAAAAGAGTGAACGAAACAGCTTTTGTAGTTATTGGCAAGGTAAGATGTATTTTAATGATATTCATTAGGTTTATTCTCATACTAAACAGTGTTCTTAATTGTTATAACTAAAAGTAAACTTTATATTTCAGGTTAAACATTCACAACGTCTTAAGGAAAAGCTTCTGAATTCATGGGTTATTATCCTAACTGACGGTAGTATTTCCAGTGGACATTGCACTTGTATGGCAGGCTTAGGAGAAGTGTGCAGTCATATAGCAGCAATTGTTTTTCTCCTTCACACCCGCTCTCAGTCTAAGGATGAAGAAGCGTGTACCTCAAAGCTGGCAATGTGGCCTGTCTATATCTATATGATATGTCTATATCTTCATATTGTTCCTCCAGAAAAAATAAATATATTTTCATGAGGGTCCTAATTTGCTGTCATATAACAATTACAGCAAAATCACTAGATACCTGCTCTACTTGCTTTTTTCGTTTAACCGAACGTTTAAACCTGCTGACTTGAGTTTTACCAACAGGATTGGCAATTGTGTACCCAATATTTTGGGTTGGAATCCAGTCAGGGTTGTCTTTATCCAATAACTCTGCAGGAGTCCCTGAAAAATATTTTAAATAAAGAATTCATCTTTTTTCACTTATTCAAGTAAACTTACCTGTTATAAAATGTTTAAAACAGACTCGTGCATATTTCAATTGATTTTCACTTAAAGGTCCCTTTTTCAATGCTTTAATCCATCTCTCTTGCCTTTCTCGTGATACAGCATTCGATTGAATAATCACCAGCATTCTTGAGGACAACAGGGATTCTATAAAATCTCACTTTGTCTCGGTTTCCTCTCATACCACAATTAACCATGGCACAAAACGATGGCATTTTCTCTAATAAACTCCAACAATAATGAAATCATCAGAAAAAAACTTTAAATTCGACAAACAACTCAAAAAGTTATGAAACTTAAATGACAGTTCAGCACAATTGTTTGCATAACAATGGTTTGTTTGTCCTCCAGGCAAAATGGCCGAAGTCGCGTGACGTCATATGAAAATGGTCAATATATTTTTTTAACCTCACTTTCACACGTGGTCACGACAATGCGGCACTGCTACTTTCACGAGGTATGTTGCGTGGAACTAATGTAAAATGTCACGAAAATATCAACATGATTTTGATATCGCGACACTAATGTCACGGCTTCAAATAATTGCCGCGACAACGTGACTTTGAAGTTTGCATGTTTAAAAATGTCGCGACTTTTAGTGTCATGGCACTAAAGTCGCGACATTGTTGTCGCATGAAAACGAGCCTTTAGAGAGTTTTATATATTATTTTTCATAACATATAAAATAAAAATATTTTTAGAAATTCTCTTTTCTAAATTTCCCTCGAAGTCTCGGAAATCTAAAGCGTTAGGTTAGTATAAATATAAACGAGATTTAAAAATTAGTTTGCCAAAGAAGTTTTACTTCTGACATGTTTGCTTTGTACACACGTATTTTTTTCTTATCTTTAACAATAAATATATCTGCTCAAAAAAATATATAACCCTCCTGCTTTAACCTTTATTTTGAGGTTATGTTGTTTTAACTTTGGAGTTTTTTAATTAAAGAACTGTATATAAATAAAACACATTTCAAGAGAAGTTACTCGTAATGCATTCGTATTTAAATCTGGATTGAAGCGTGCTTCCGAAAACTAAATAAAGATTCAAGGTGGTGACCTGCACTCTTCTACATCAATATACTTCCTTACTGTGCAAAACATCAGACCGAATCCTCTTTCGTTAATTAACCTTTCCAAATTCAATAAACTTTATTTTATAGGAAGCCTTTTATTGCATATAGACATGAATCATACAATCATAAATTTTCAGTTTTACGATCCATAAATTGAAATATCCGATATGAAAAATATTAGGAATTGACCTAATTGTTTAATATTCCCAATACAAATTATTATCAAGACCACTTCTCGAAATTTCTTTCTTAATGATTTATAATAAAGTGATGAACAAAAACAAAACTTGAATTTACTACGTTTATTATCACAAAAATACTTTGAAAAAATATAACACTGCGATTGCAATTTTGGTCACTAGACCATCATCGGGCAGATTGAGTTAAGAACTGAATACATAATTACAGATTTGCGCTTACGGGTGGGAAATAATTATTGCAGGTACCTAAATAGACGAGAGGAACACATTTCAAGAAGGGCTAATAGATTTCCCGAATTGGTACAATAAAATGTTCTTAGAAAAATCGTTATTGTTTGAATACACTAAATATAGGAGAATATATCAAGTCAATCTGGTCGTTCAGCAAGATATCTTTTGCATTATGATTGAGTATAAAAATTTCTAATGATTCTAAGTAAGTACGTTTGGTTCCTTTCGGTAATTTGTGCATAATTTGAAAATTATCTATTTGTGGATATGGGTGGTGGTTTTCACGGCAATGATTTGAAAACGTTGAATCCGTTTTATTTTTCAAAAAAGATTGTTGGTGTTCTTTAAATCTTGTCTTGAACGATCGACCAGTCTGACCTATATACACTCCTTTACATACAGGACAAATCAACCAAAAATTGAAAGTTCTGGAGTTTATAGGTTGATTTGTCCTGTATGTAAAGGAGTATATATAGGTCAGACTGGTCGACCGTCCAAGACAAGATTTAAAGAACACCAACAATCTTTTTGGAAAAATAAAACGGATTCAACATTTTCAAATCATTGCCGTGAAAACCACCACCCGTTCCACAAATAGATAACTTTCAAATTATGCATAAATTACCGAAAGGAACCAAACTTTCTTCATCATTCACGGCCTGTAACTGTCCACTGTTGGATAAAGGCCTCTCCTTCTGTTTTCCATGCACCCCTGTCTCTCGCCAGCTGGAACCAGTGTCGTCCCTCGTGTCGTTTAATGTCATCAAGCCATCGTTTTTGGGATCTTCCCCTGCTCCGGTTGGTTCCTCTCGGTCTCCATTGAACGAGTCTTGCAGTCCATCGATCGCAGTCCTGTCTAGCCACATGTCCAACCCATTGCCATTTCATGCGTGCGATGCGCTCGATAATATCTGTTATCCTGGTGCTGTCTCTGATGTCTTCATTTCTTATTCTTTGTCTAAGAGTTACTCCCAACATTCTTCTCTCCATAGCTCTTTGCGATGATCTGTCGGCGCTTTTCTCTGTCATAGTCGCAGTCTCCAGTCCGTAAGTAGCCACGGGCAAGACACAGGCATCGTACACTTTTCTTTTTAGACACATAGGAATGGTTTGGTCTTTGAAGATGTAGTTTAAGCGACCGAAAGCACACCAGGATAGTCCAATTCTTCTCGTTATCTCCGCGGTCTGATTTTCTTTTCCAAGTTTCAGTGAGTGTCCAAGGTAGACATATTGGTCGACGTTTTCGATTATCTGATTGTCAATAATTATTATCTGCATATTAGCTTTGGTCATAATTTTTGTTTTGTTCAGGTTCATTTTAAGGCCCACTCGACTAGATGCTTGGTTTAATTGATGCAACATACTTCTCAGTTCATCAGCATCGGCACTTATCAGGACAATATCATCGGCAAACCTTAGATGATTTAAGTATGAGCCGTCGATCTTAATTCTTTTGTTCTCCCACTCTAAGTTTTTAAAAATATCTTCCATTGCCGCTGTAAACAACTTTGGCGATATTGTATCACCCTGGCGTACCCCTCTACCAATTTTAATTTCTTCGGTCTTGGTGTCCGGGTCGATCTGGACCTGTAGCGTTGCGTTTTTATGAATATTTTCTATTAAATCTGAATATCTGGAGTCAATTCTAGCTCCATCTAATGCTCTTAGGAATGCCCACGTTTCGATAGTGTCGAACGCCTTTTGGAAGTCCACAAACGCTAAATGTATTTGAATATTATATTCATTTTTTTTATATACACTTTCTTTATTAAAATATACAAATATAATAACAATAATAGTAATAATGTCATTCCGAATCAGCAACAATGCTGGTGGTGGAACATTACGTGACAGACCGGCATTAAATACATCTATATCAATTTTAACAATTAAATAATCAGGTACAATACATATTTGGGTAGCGAGAAGTAAAATAATAACAAACTTAATTCAACAATTACAATATACATTCTTAAATAGCTACGTAATATCACATTAGGAGCACTTCTTGGCAACAAGTTTTTTTTTTTTTTATATATATTCATAATAGAGCATTTATTTGACTTATGTGCTGTATCAATTCACTTTTAAATGAAGAATAGTTATCTTTATCCTTCACAGGATTTGGCAATTGTTTGTAAGTTTCTAGGCATCTGTAAATAGGATCATTGAGAGCTAAATTCGTTCTTACATTTGATAGGTAAAAATTTCTGTGGTTTCTAGTCTTATATGTGTGGGTTTCGCTAACCAAGTTAATTCTAGTATTACATTTTTGTTGATTCTTCTGGATTTTGTAAGTGTATTTGCATTGTTCTATTTGCAATATTATTTGTTCCAGTGGTATTATTTCCTGTATCCTTATATATTTATTTCTGTATGTGTTCTGTAGTTATATCCAAATAAAAGACTTCACTACTTTATTTTGAAGAGTTAGTATTTTTCTTAAATTGTGTTGATCGACATATACCCCATGTTGTTATATGAGATAGCGAAAAAACTGACAGAAAAGATATGCATTGTAAAATCATGAGTCTATTTTGTGCATTTAGATAACTGTTACATCTATACAGGGCACCAATCATATGACTACCTTTTTTTTGAAATATGATTTAAGTGTTCATGCCAATCAATTTATCATCTGATGACCAGCCCCAGATATTTGGTGTATTCGACTCTTTGAATCGCTTCAGGGCCAATTTTTATGAACAAATCCTGAGGTTTCCATATTTGTTTTGTTTTTAAGCAACATGAAAACAGTTTTATTAACATTTATTTTAAGTTTATTATTCTGAGGAGCCACTCAGCATAAAGTTTCAAATCATCATTCAACCAAATGCTATCCAATTCATTAAGGTTATTTCCTTCATAGACAAGGACGGTGTCGTCTGCAATATATAGTAACGTGCCCTTAATTTGGCTTTTTTTAAAGATTTAAGTGTATGTTAAGGAAGGAATACATCATAGGTACCAAGACTGACCCTTGTGGGACTCCACAGGTAACTTTCTTTAGTACACTATTGACTTTGTCTAGTGTTACATATTGTTGTCGGTCTTTTAAATATGTCTCTAGAAGATCCGAGCATTTACCTCTTATTTCCATTAAGTTGAGCTTATTCATTAATTGTTTTTTCGATCAGAAGTTTCATGGATTGTAAGTGATCTATAGTGCTGAACCCTCGTCGAAATCCGGCCTGTTCGATTGGCTGGTATGAATCTAATTTGGTTGTTATTCTATTTGTTATTATTCTGGTGAGCAGTTTGTATATATGTGACAGAAGGCTTATTGGACGATAATTTTCAATATTCGTGCTGTCTCCCTTTTTAAACAACAAGATCACTTCCGAGTTTTGCCATGTTTTTGGTATTTTGCTTACTTACTTAGAATCATTAGAAATTTTTAAACTCAATCATAATGCAAAAGATATCTTGCTGAACGACCAGAGTGACTTGATACATTCTCCTATATTTAGTGTATTCAAACAATAACGATTTTTCTAAGAACATTTTATTGTACCAATTTGGGAAATCCACTTCTATTAGCCCTTCTTGAAATGTGTTCCTCTTGTCTATTTAGGTACCTGCAATAATTCTTTCCCACCCGTAAGCGCAAATCTATAATTATGTATTCAGTTCTCAACTCAATCTACCCGATGATGGTCTAGTGACCGAGATTGCAATCGCAGTGTTATATTTTTTCAAAGTATTTTTGTGATAATAAACGTATTAAATTCAAGTTTTGTTTTTGTTCATCATGTTAAATTATCACGTAGTAACGACGGATTCTATTAACTATTTGTAATAAAGATTCGAAGAAATCAACTCAATAACAATGTTTATTTTCATTAAAACATTTGAACTAATCTAAACAAATCAGATGTGAAAGTTTAATTTTATATCTTATAAAAACTGGATTTCTATTAGGAAGCGAACGTACAGAGACTTTTCATTATAATTACATATTTCAGCTGGAAAACTTAATAGCATTATCAAAATATTAAAATATTTACATAACATAACATAACAAAAAGGGAAAGGAAGATTATACAAATTTGTAAGAAATGCGAAATAAGAACTAATTATTTCCAAATGTCGAATAGAGTTTTTCTTATCATTCTCCTGTATTATAAAATTATCGTTGAATATTATCTAACGTAATTTAATGCTTATTTGTTCTATTAGCTGATCAACTCTCTCACTGGTGCCAGCAAATGATTTTGGATCAGGACCAATCATTTGAATTAGTTGTGGCACTTCCTGTCTAGAAACTTGGACGAATTTTGCAAGTGCTTTCATGCATCTAAATAGCTGCTCTTCTGATGGCTTCGAGTTGAAATACTGAAGAAGCGCCATCGTGAGTTCTACTGCAACGTCGTCAAAAACCTGAAAATAAAGAGAAAGGCGCTAAATAAAACAATTTCTAATGAGTATATTTCGAAGATTTTTCTTTGAAAGCCAAAAATTAGTGTCGAGTTGTATTATTATTATTATTATTTATTTTTTAATATGAGGTTACGCTGCACAGCGACCTCTAGGTCTATTGGCGAACGTAGATAAGCGATACGCCCCCTACCGTTGTCGAATATCACTAACGCATGGGCCATAGATTGCTTAGTTTACATCTGTTTACGTGTATTTTGTATGAGAAGTTGTTGAGTTTTAATTGTGTTTAATTTTGTTTGGGATCGTTTACAAACTTTCAGAAGAGATGAATCACTATTGTTGTGTATCTTATTGTTCATCTTGGGCAAAAAAAAACTCCGAATATAGCTTACATACCTTTCCGAAAGCTGGACAATTCAAAGTTGTATTCCAAACAAAGTTGGGAACAAGGAAATGATAGACAGAAGAAAGGCGTGGATTCATAACTTGAAGATTGAATAAAAGTGTCTGAACATGAGAGAGTTGTTCTTCACAGTTTACTGAGAATAATTATTTTCCCTGCAGTAAGTTTGTGGATTTTTCCATATAGAATTATACCAACTGACGATGTGCAATTTTCAGCTAACCGACAACGTAGGGTTTTTGAAGTCCAATGCTATTCCAACGAAAAATCTTCCACTTTCATCGGAATCTGAACCTGGGCCATCATCCTGAGATTCTAGATAATAGTATGTTCTTTCATGTAACAACCAGAGATACTATTAAAATAATAATAAGAAACGATGTTTATTTGCACAACCAAAATAACAGTTTATGATAACATCAAGAATATGAAATAAAACTTGACTCTATAGCTGGTATAGTTGGTTCATTGATTTTTTGAGGATTTTTGAACTTTGCGCGTTTCTACAGACACTCTAAATTAAGTGAGAAGGCTAAAAATTTGTTCTTGAAAAAATTTCATGGGTTTGTGTATCATTTCGGTCCCTCCAAGTTGACTCAGGGGTTAAGAGTTTGTATATAAAAAAGAACAAAAAAGAGGGGAAATATCACCTTAGTCACGAAGCTCTGCTGCTCAGAGTTTTTTTTTTGTTCAATATTATCTTCAATAATGACAACAACGTTTGAATTTATCTTTCATAGTTCATAGTGAAAATATCATTCGTCTACTTCGACATTTCAGGGAATATTAGTACCTAGTTATGCAATAATTGATGAATCCATAAATGAGCATTATGTTTATGTATAATATATTGTGGCTTTACCAATATACTGTCAAGATTAATGATTTCTGTTATTACAAGAATTTGCGAGCGCCATCTGTGAGACTTGCTCATCAAATAAACTTAAAGATTTCTGCAATTCAATTCATTGAAAACATGTTTAGATTCTCTTTTAGCAGACATTCTACAGTTCTATGGGTAAATTTAATATATCAAGTGTTAAAAGCGATGATAGCGTTGCAAATTTGCGATGGTTTAGTAGAAAATGGTACAACAAGCACGATAAATATATTAGAGATGAGTCCTGCGTATTCGAATGTCTCAAATAACACGGACAAATATTCAATTGGATGAATTGACGACAACTATATTATAACACCAAGTTGCAAGCTTAACCACAACAGAACTACCTTTGATAACGTGCCTCTGGGCAAAAGTTGACGTATCCGAAAATTTTTGAACATTTTCTGAAAAAATAAAGCAAAAGGAGTATCTCGGCGAAAATGGAAATCTCAATCGATACATTGAAAATTATTGTAATAAAAAAGATAATTAGGTTATTGTTAAAATAGAAATTAGGGATATACCTCCGAATCAATTGAATTCAGTCCATTTGAAAATATTGTTGAAGTTATTAGGGGGCATCCATTAATTACGTGAGGTGTTTAGGGGGGAGGGGGTCGAGGAAAATCTCACGTGGGGGAGGGGGTGGTCTCATCAAATATCACGTTTTTTTTTTCGCAAGAAACAGTATAAAATTGCGAGTAAACTGGGTTTACTAAATATACTATAGCTAAATCATTCATAAAAATATTCATCGCGGTTTAATTATGCACTGATGGATGAATTTATTAACTATAAATAAATTCATTCGATTGGAAAAAATTTATTTATTTATTAAATATGAAAAAGTATTTTTCTAACATTATTCGTTAACTATTGATAAATATTTTTTTAACAGTAAATACTTGTTTTGGAGTAAATATTTCTTCTTCATATAAAAAATTCATAAAAAAATAATGCCATAACCTTTTATAATAAACATACGAAGCACTAATAATTTTCACTGAAAAAAACTGTGACTTATCACAACGATTGTTTTATTATTAACTTAATTTTTTTCACATTTTTATAAAATATTACCGACTTACTTGAACTAATAGAATTAGCACAGATTAACTCATTCATCTAACAAATATGCATGTTAAAAAATCTCACGTGAGATTCGGTGAGGGGGAGAGGGGGTCAAGCAAGAACTCACGACATCTCACCAAAGGGGGAGGGGGAGTCAACAAATCGCCAAAATTATCTCACGTGGATGCCCCCTTATTGCATTGATACAGTGACTATAATTAAATTCAGTGTACCGACACCAGGGCCGGCCTAAGGGGTGTGCGAAGTATGCAGCCGCACACTCAAGCCTTTTGGAGGGGCATTAAATTGACCAATTTTTGTAAAAAAAAAATAAATTTGGAAAATTTTTAGAAACTGATTTAAATATTGAGCAGAAATATTTAAACTATACTCGCCGGCATATCATTGGAAGCTTGGGCACTAAACAGCTGTACACTCCCCTCTACATCCCTCGCCCAGCGTCGTTGCCAGTTTGTGGATTGAAAAATTAATTCACACAGCTAAAAATCCCAAGCTTCCAATGATTTGCCGCCGACTATAGAAGGAATTTTGTCTTAAAACTGTTATAGTTAAAATTTAAGATAAAACCGAAAATCTACCCGGCTACCCCAATGAGTTCTGAAATACAGTAAGTCTGATGCCCTTGACCAAGGTCCAAGGTAAGTAGAACAGTCGTCTCGTTGCGGGACGCGGAAAGTGTTGTGACTTATCTTCCCGCCTCCCTCCCCCACCCCGACTTTGCTTTTCTAGCCAATTGGCGTCTGAAATTAAGATAGTATATTCATTCTCCGAAATGAAAGCAAGAAAAGCCCTTGTATAAAATGTATAATAAAAGAGACTATGTACTATCCTAATAGTTAATAATTTTTTTTTGTGTTTGCGCCATTAATAAACACTGTAATTATTGGTTCACTATATTCTGTTGCTTTATTTTCTTTTACCCATGACATATGGAAATTTATTTTAGGTCCGGTGGACGGTTATTCCCGCATTAGCTAGGTATTTATTCTTAGAGTAATTGCAGTATAAGCATAAAAATCATTGCAACGTTACCTAGAGTTAAGCTTTCATTAGTTTATTTGACATAATAGTGGTTATAGTACAAGGAAGAGTACTGAACATATCAAGTCAATCAATAATGAATCAAATTGTCATACATAAATTTAATGTTCTACAAGGCGCAAAAGTGCACAAAAACTGTGTTTTTGGACCTTAAATTTTAAAAAATTCTATACGCTCCAGACCCCACGGGAGGGGCATAAAATTTGAGTCTAGCACACTTGCAATTTTCGCCTTAGGCCGGCCCTGACCGACACTACACTATGTTCAACTTTTAAGTGGAAATTACACTACTAATAAGTGAATTTCATATCTTAGATCAGCCTTTTTAAATTGATGTAAAAAAATTTCGAAAAAATCTGATTTTTTTGATTTTTTTTAAAAATCGAGATTTTTCTGCACCTTGGATGTCCTTTCAGTCATTTCTTCAATTTTTTAAATATCATTTTCCCCTGGATATGCTCGCGCCCCCCTTTTATTGTGCACGCGTCCCACAGTTTGAGAATAGGTGGCCTGATACCTCTGATGATTTATTTATAATATATTCATCAATGTCAATATTTTAATAGTTAACTTCAAAACAATATTATACCAATAAGAACTTAAATTATTCTCCCCAGCTGAATACATTCAATATTTGATGTAGTTTGTACAAGTTATCTCGAAGGATTACCCCCTCTATTTAATTTCTCATTATATTCGTTTTTTTCAGTTAATAAATTTATTTAAACGGAGATACCAAGATTTAAGTATTCACTTCTATCAGAAAAATATCGTGAGTAGGTATTTTTCAGTAAAAAATAGAAATTTTCGATTGTTCTCGATAAATGCTCATAAACATATGGATGAGAATGAGGTAAGATCTGTGCTAGCTACAGCTTGCCAAAATAACGATAAATTGTACATTGATACAGACCACTGTTTTTACCTCCTTACAGGCCAAGTTGTGGATTATGGCCGACCCCCTGTCCTGCAAGATGGCGTCGTCGGAAAGGAGGCAATGAACTCCCACCTTGGTCGTTACTCTGATATTGCTGGTTGGCTGGCCGTTGAAGGTCCATTCGGAAATATAAAGAAGCCATTCGGAGGAACTCAGATTTTCGAACATGTTGGCAACCTTACACGGAAAGAGAAGAGGTTATAATTTCAGAATTGTGTGAAGGAATCCAGCGAAACAATAAATGAAAAAATATTTATTTGTTTGCGGCTGTTTTTCAATATATTGAATACAGAAAATATTCTCAGTAGAAATGTAACAAGTAGAATTAAAGTTTTGGATAATTTCTGTCGAATATAAACAAATCCAAAGCAAGTGGCTGTAGAACAACTTTTACTGTAAATAATTTTTAATAATTAGTTTGTACTGTCTAATTATAAGATAAATAAAATATCAAAAGCTGCAAAGGTGAAACTATCGATATTGCACATTACAGTTTGATTGATCATGAGCACCAATAAAAATATTATGTTTACCTTTAAAGTCTACTATAAAAAACATTTTGTTGCATTCAATATACCACGCAAACTATTAATGAAGAACGAAAATACTTTCCAATAAATTATGTGCCGAATTTGAGTAACAAAATTTATAACAGACTATAGAAAAATAACGTTAAAACAATTTGTACAAATAAAAGAAACTAGAAGTCATTCTTGGTCAATAATAAAGAAAAATCTAACATCGGAGAAAACAGTGGTGTTTACAAAATATTTTGCGACGAATGTCCTGCTTTTTATATTGGAGAAACAGGAAGGAATATAAACATTCGTGTTGAAGAACATAAAAAGTCAATTTTGCAAAATAAAAATACCACTAGCACATTGTATAATATTTAATCATTTCCTGGATTTCAAAAAAACCTAATTATTGTTTAATTCAGGCAATTTAGGAAAGCGGCTTGAACTTCTTGAAATTCTCGAAATAAGTTCCACCCAGAAAATTAAATAACCCCTTGTAAACGAACAAATTGATTTTCAGATATCACCTTTGCTTTTGTCTGTTTTATAAAATAAGATGTAATACTCTCCTGCAATCAGTCTTGATAATGAGTTCATAACTCGAAACATGTCGACTATTTTTTCCTGATAAATACAGTATCTAATTATTTTTATATAGTAAAACTTAAGCCAAGTGTGTTTTATTTTGAAATTTAAACTTTATAAACAAAATTGTTAAGGCAGTAAAAATAGTAAATTTAATGTTTCGTTATTGCCATAATTATCTACTATCTATCATGCAGTGAACTCTAAATTTGTTAAATTTCAGACACTTAACTCTAATAGATCTACGGGTTCAAATTTCTGCGAACTAGTACCAATTTACAATTTACTCACAAATAAACTCAATGCCCTCTGCTCCTCTATCGATATTCTGTCGATTTCGAAAGCGTAGTTCATGAGAAAGTGATCTTTCCTATCCTGATGTAACAGAAGTATCACATCGTCTTTCAGTGCCGCCACTGCCAAAATGTTGATGATCCTTATCCTGACTTCTAGTGCGAAAGCGTCGTCTTGAAGCAATCTTCCAACGAACGTTAAAAAGCCGTCGCTGAGCGCCCAACTGCCTTCGTCATCTAACATATATTGGGAAAGTTCCTCCATGCACCTCTGTTCTTCTGCGGATATCTTACCGTCTATTAGGCCTATCAGAGCATCGAATTCCGCTTTTACCTGAGACAAACAATGAATACATCTTCAGGATATACAGAAAGTTGTAGAGAATAAGACAGCAATGCCCTCAAAATCAAAGATATATTAAAGTTGGAACTGGTTATTCGTCCAAAAAGTTGGCTCTGCGCATGCGTGACTACGTGCATAAGTGTTGATATATAGTTATGAGAATACTAATGGAGGCCCTCGGAAATTTACATGGGGGGCTAGGGGACTGAAATTGTATATGGAGGCCCCCAGGAATCTTCATGGGATTCCTGAGTTCCAGGAGTCTTCATGGGGGCCCAGGGGACTGAAACTATTTGCTATATAGAAATGGGGCCCCCGGGGCTTCATCGAAATTGTTCGATTTATGTGGTGTTTATGTTGATATCACCGTATGGTGAACACATATGATATTATTTTTGCTTCGTTAATTTTGGATATCATGATAGTTAAAGAGTACTTCACGTTTATATATTTTTCCATCATGGAATATAGAAATTTTAATTAATATAAATTCAAATCTCGGATTGAATATATATGGTGCGAATTCAACGACGTCATTTCATTATCATGTTAACGTTCGTAGGTGACGGACTGGTCAACACAATAATAAATAAATTACCGATCGAGTAACATTTACCAGGTTATTCGTATTGTGGACCTGGTACCAAGTTAAAAGAACGTCTACGTTGAGGTGATCCAGGGATTAATAAACTCGACGAAACTTGTAAAGAACACGACATTGCCTACTAGAAAAGCAGAGATCTATCCGTTAGACATAAAGCCGATCAAATTCTCGAAGATAAAGCGTGGGAACGAGTCAAAGGACTCTAAATTCAAAAACTCACGCTCTTATGCTTACATCTATATATATATATATATATAATATATATATATATATAATATATATAATATATAATATATATATATATATATATATATATATATATATATATATATATATATATAGATGTTAAGCATAAGAGCGTGAGTTTTTTGAATTTAGAGTCCTTTGACTCGTTCCCACGCTTTATCTTCGAGAATTTGATCGGCTTTATGTCTAACGGATAGATCTCTGCTTTTCTAGTAGGCAATGTCGTGTTCTTTACAAGTTTCGTCGAGTTTATTAATCCCTGGATCTATCTATATCTATATATATATATATATTTATTCGAATAGTTGTTGCCTGTGATCTATTTTTAAACTCTTGATAATTATTAGCAATAACAGGCTGGTTGAATCTTGAAAAACTCGATTTTAATAAAAAATTTGACGTTCCACTATGATATTCGTAATTGAAATTTCTTTGGACATTTTATTGATTTTAAAAATTAAAAAAATTGAAAAAAACAGGGCTGCTTAGTATATGCTATTCAGTCAATATTAACATTCAAAATTGTTATCACCAGATGGTAAGGGAAAACCAAAGAAACCCTCACCTACGCAATGTTTTTGAAAATAATAATAAAGGGTACTATTTATCTAACAACAAAGAAATGAGTCATGGGAAAACATTAAAGAAGTGGAGTAGAATTATCGGTATAGACGCTTATTATGGAAGCAGCCGTTGACACGTGTTTCGGACTCTTTGGTCCTCATCAGAACGGCGTAGCCAAGTAATTTACTTACCATCTTTGGTGATAACAATTTTGAATGTTAATATTGAACTGAATAGCATATTACTAAGCAGCCCTGTTTTTTTCAATTTTTTAAATCAATAAATGTCAAAGAAATTTCAATTACGAATATCATAGAGTGGAACGTCAAGAATTTTTTTACTTAAATCGAGTTTTTCAAGATTCAAACCAGCCTGTTATTGCTAATAATTATCAAGAGTTTTATATATATATATATATATTATATATATTAGATATATATATATATATATATATATATATATATATATAGATTTGTCATAATCGGTCATTCAGATAATCTTTAACTATTCAGGATATCCAAAATTAACGAAGCAAAAATATTATCATATGTGTCCGCTCTACGGTGATATCAACATAAACGACCTCATATATCAAACAATTTCGATGGAGTCTCGGGGGCCCCATTCCTATATATCGAAGAATTTCAGTCCCCTGGGCAACCATGAAGATTCCTAGAACCCTGAGGCTCCCATGAAGACTCCTGGGGGGCTCCATAAACAATTTGAGTCCCCTAGGTGCCCATGAAAACTCTCGAGTGCCCCCATAAGGGTAGCAACATTTTGGACTTGAAAAGTTGAAGTGGCCTAGAACCCGTGTCGTTACAATTCTCAAATATGTTTCATTTACTCTCGAAGTAATATATAAATCCTAATATGAACAATTCCGATTTTTTTTCCATTAAACTTCGTCTTCTTTCTCTTATATTATCAAAAGAACTATTCTTTCCTTGAAAAATACACTACTCATACATATAATATATAAGTAATAATTCAATAATAATAAACTATCATTTTTCTCCTTTATGTAGCACAAGAAGCATAATATATTTTGTGACAAAATAAAATATTGCGAAACTTACATCGATTAAGTCTTTGTAAACTACAGGTGGTTCCCTAGATTTCTTCCTTTCTTCTTCTTCTCTTCTTTCTTCCTCCTCTATAGCCAGAGCTTGTTCAGAAGGAAGCTGACTTTCGGCATTACTGCCGTTAACCAGATCTGCATCTGCCATCACAGGGTCTTCCTATATTTGTTAATGAACATTGTATATATATATATATATATATATATATATATTATAATAACTATATATATATTAATATATATATATATATAATATATATATATATATTATAATATATATATATAATTAAGTGAACTAGGACATTTATTTGAAACTAATCAAACAAACCTCCTAGCGGAGCTGGTTATAAGAGTTCACGAAGCATCGAAATATCAACATCTACCCTAGACGGTAATTGTTCGAAATGTTAATTTGTTTATCACAATCGATGGAAATTGATAGACAGACTGTTTCGCCCTTATCGGGACTCATCAGTATCATCCATCCACCGAGAGTGATAACCAAACCAACATTTCAAACGGTCATACATATTTCTTCTAGTAACTCCATATGACACAGCGCCACCAGTCGGAAACAATTGAACCACATCTTTCAGACAGACGAAAACATTTCGGCAACGAGAACTAGTACGTCCGGAACACCCGAAGGTGGCTACCATATTCGCTAAGCAAGAGTAAAGCTGACACATCAATTCGATGTGATTCAACATTACACACCGCAAGCAGCACTCGCTCCGAATTTTATCGCAATGGCAAATGAATATAAGTAAGAATTATTCGTGTTAAACGATGATACTGATGAGCCCCGATAAGGGCGAAACAGTCTGTCTATCAATTTCCATCGATTGTGATAAACAAATTAACATTTCGAACAATTACCGTCTAGGGTAGATGTTGATATTTCGATGCTTCGTGAACTCTTATAACCAGCTCCGCTAGGAGGTTTGTTTGATTAGTTTCAAATAAATGTCCTAGTTCACTTAATTTTATAACCACGGGCGTGTTTTCCGTTTAACACGAATAATTCTTACTTATATATATATATATATATATATATATATATATATATATATATATATATATATATATATATATATATATATATACAGGGCTGGATTCACCAGTCAGCTCCGGCCTAGGGGCGCAACATGCTGGGGGCGCAAAATTAATCTACAAATTTTCCCAAACAATTATTTTTACAGTTCAAAAAAGGACTAAACCGACTTGTACAACTTATGATTTCTTTGAAACCAGTTTCGTATAATTTAATGATTTATTAGGAGATCGTTTCAGATTTGAATATAAGTTTAATTTGAATAATGCATCATTCATTATTGTAGGTTGTGTTTCATTGACTTTACTTCACGCTCAATTAGAATAAAACAAAAATGACCTTCAGACGTTTCTGAGCTCTAAATTCTCACTCCTTCACGATGATATGAAAAGGAGACGGCAAAAGCCCACGGGCCTACGAGCGCATAAAATCTAAATCCGGCCCTGTATATATGTTTATATATATATATATATATATATATATATATATATATATATATATATATATATATATATATATATATATATATATATATATATATATATATATGATAAAATGGTACACAACATACTCATTATTGTTGATGCAAATAAAAAATTATTTCCTCAGTAATAGTTGTTATAGGGGAAACATCATACAAAGACAACCAAGGAGGAATGTCGATACAACAAGTAAGACTTCAAAAAAATGTAATACTCTGAGGTTGGTTCAATCAGACAATGGGTAGAGCAATCTGTGGAAGATCGATGCAAGCAAAATAATAGAATGAAAAGACGACTAGTACTTTTTAATCAGGCAGAAAATTAAAAAAAAACCTTAGATGCCTTAAACAAAATATTGACACATTGATTTGCAAGGATTCTTTTCGATAAGAAAAACCGATTTCAGAGAGATACTTTTCAAACTAGAAAATCCGATTTAATAATCAAAATTCCAGCTGTGTTACACCAACCATTATGCATGGAGGAGTTAATTCAATATTTGAATGATTTTATCTAAATAGTATAGGTCATTTTGAATATTTAGAAGAGTATTTTACTTATGTAGTGTGATTTAGATAGATATTTCTCAAAGTGTAACAAAAACCTTATGCAGAATCAAAAGTGCTGCTTCAAATAAGGATCAGATGAAAAATTTTGGATTGATTGGGCCGATACTTGGTGTAAATTAATAAACATATTAAAACAATGGTTAAAAATAACAATTTACACATTTATTATAAGAAATAACGCATGACGCACGTTTCGGTGGAACTTCACCTTCTTCAGATGCTAATGGCAAACTAACTATGATTCTCTGTTATATCGAAAACAAGAAATGACAAATTATGTAGAAGGGGTAAATACAAAGATGGTTACAAATAAGTATTAGAAAAGGAAAAACCAATTCTGAACTGCTAGTCAGGTAGTTCGGTAATTTTGAAAAGATTAAGAAGGGGGCTTGAAGTATGATCGATTTGGCTATTCAATAGGAGACCGGAATGCTTGTATTTATTTATCTGTAATGATTCTAAAAAATTAAGTTTAATTCCCTTACTTTCAGTATTTAATATTTTAAAATCGAAATTGAATGTGTGATTTTCTTGGATTAAATGGTTTGCATAATGTGAATCCGACTTCTGATTAACAAAGCTACGTTTGTATTCTGAAATTCTAGTTTGAAAACTTCTGAAAGTTCTACCAATGTAAATTTAGGTAATAATTTAGGAAATCATATAAAAAATAATAAATCCAAAGTTCATAAAGATAATAAATCAGGAGTTTATAAAACTAATTGTGGCGATTGTGATAAGTTTGACATTGGTAGAACTTTCAGAAGTTTTCAAACTAGAATTTCAGAACACAAACGTATCTTTGTTAATCAGAAGTCGGATTCACATTATGCAAACCATTTAATCCAAGAAAATCACACATTCAATTTCGATTTTAAAATATTAAATACTGAAAGTAAGGGAATTAAACTTAATTTTTTAGAATCATTACAGATAAATAAATGCAAGCATTCCGGTCTCCTATTGAATAGCCAAATCGATCATACTTCAAGCCCCCTTCTTAATCTTTTCAAAATTACCGAACTACCTGACTAGCAGTTCAGAATTGGTTTTTCCTTTTCTAATAATTATTTGTAACCATCTTTGTATTTACCCCTTCTACATAATTTGTCATTTCTTGTTTTCGATATAACAGAGAATCATAGTTAGTTTGCCATTAGCATCTGAAGAAGGTGAAGTTCCACCGAAACGTGCGTCATGCGTTATTTCTTATAATAAATGTGTAAATTGTTATTTTTAACCATTGTTTTAATATGATTAGATGAAAACATAGTTGGAATCTTATTAGCGAGTGGGTTATTGAAAATGATATTAAGTATCAGATTCACCAGCCCATCTACATTATCAGGTATATCTCCATCTAAAATCTTTGATAGGAGGTAAATGAAAACTAATTTATCCAGAATTTGGTCAAATATGTTTGTACAAGTCATACACATTTAGGCCAAGCTACAGAGATTTTTTCATGTAAAAAGTGTTAGAAGAAAACCAGCTCCGCCATTGTTTGTAAAATAGTTCCACATGATATAGTGATATGTTTTTCACTCGACTTTATTATTTATATCTTTGTTATTAACAATTTTATGCAAAAAATTGCGTTTTTTCAGTTTTTTGCTTATAAAATTGAAACTATCAGAGTAATCGTGATGGTGTCAATAGACTTATTGTAGAAAATGAAAAGACGAAAAAAATGAGAGGTCGGACGACTCGATCAGACCCTTAGTCTAAGGGAAAATTGGAAAAAACCGGCCAAAATGCAGTTTTTTCAAAAGTTCATAACTCGGTTATTTTTTTGAGTTGTAGCGTAGATCCTCCGGCCAGTATTAGCTATTGATATGAACTTCATTTGTGCGAAGATCAGGAACTGTCCGATGCATAGTTTTTGATCTGTAGCCATTTGATTATGTTACTATGCAATTTTCCAGCAGACCTGAATGCGACAGGTATGGTCCGATTTCAATTTACAAAAAAGATTTTGAAAGTAGAATTCTCATAGTTCAAAACGTTCATCTTGGTTTTACATGAAAACGCTGAGAAATATGTTGAAAATAAAGCTGAACATGACGAAAAACGGCCGAGAAATAAGAAATAACCGTCATGTTCAAAATGCCGACGCTTTCTAATGTCGTGCTTATCCTTGCCTGCTGCTCTACCCCAACTCTTCAACTATTCTCACGCGCTCGGCCCTTTTTCGTCATGTCAAGCTTTATTTTTAACATATTTCTCAGCGTTTTCATGTAAAACCAAGATGAACGTTTTGGACTATGAGAATTCTACTTTCAAAATCTTTTTTTTAAAAAACTGCATTTTGGCCGGTTTTTTCCAATTTTCCCTTAGACTAAGGGTCTGATCGAGTCGTCCGACCTCTCATTTTTTTCGTCTTCTCATTTTCTACAATAAGCCTATTGACACCATCACGATTACTCAGATAGTTTCAATTTTATTAGCAAAAAACTAAAAAAAATTTTTTGCATAAAATTGTTACTAGCAGAGACATAAATAATAAAGTCGAGTGAAAAACATATCACTATATCATGTGGAACTATTTTAC
This sequence comes from Cynegetis impunctata, assembly GCA_030704885.1. Classification (NCBI taxonomy): domain Eukaryota; kingdom Metazoa; phylum Arthropoda; class Insecta; order Coleoptera; family Coccinellidae; genus Cynegetis; species Cynegetis impunctata. The sequence continues at coordinate 413,688 of JARQZK010005072.1, forward strand.
AAACAATGGCGGAGCTGGTTTTCTTCTAACACTTTTTGCACAAAATGCTCACTCAAAATCTCTGTAGCTTGGCCTAATTATGTTTATAATCGCTAAGATGTCCAAAGGCTGCTTTGTAAGAAAATGAAGGACCCCAATAATAATTGACATTATACTTGTTAATAATATTCAATTTATCTGAATGTTTCTTAAATATTAAAATAAGTTGTTTCACTTAGTTGTTGTACTAATATCTTGTTTATTAGGGTGACAATTGTAATAAACATTTAAACTTAAATATTTCTAGCAAGTTTTTTTATAGTTTAATGAGCAAACTATTTTAGAAGAACCGAAAGTATTGTATATATTTGGAAAAAATAACATTTTTAGAAATTCTTCTTTATATAAAGCTTAAATTTCTAGTCTACTCAAACCCAATATTTGAAATGTGTTCCTTTTTGGATTTCATACTGATTTGTAATTCAAATTTTGAAAAAACTACATCTTTTTTTGATAGTTATATTTTTCAAATCCTATTACCAAGTTGTACTTACTTCTTCCACAGATATACTTGAACCTTCTTTTAGAGCTTTCTTACGCTTCTTCTCACGTTTTCTTTCTTTTTTCAATAGCTTTTCTCTAAGAGTTTTCCTTCTTTGCTCAAGCAAAAATGAGTTATACCTATAAAGATGAATTTTTTCAATTTTTTTCTTATTGATGTTTATTATATGTTTTCGATGATTTTTTATAAATTTTCAACATTTTTTTGAACATAAATTCCAAACAATCGATCTAAATAATGAACAAAATTTTTTAATAAATACACATTACCTCAATTTCAAGACTTTATTCAACTTCTCAAAAGGGACTTCATCTATAACAAATATCTTTCTATAATTTAGAACTATTTACTTGTTCATCTCCACTAATACGAAAAAATAATTAGCTACTCTAATCTATTGAAAAAACTCAGTACAAGGTGGAAAATTACATAAATAAGTTAATAAGACAAAACAATTAGTTTCACAACCACAAACATTTGAACATAAGAAAATAATACTGGGTTACATAAAACATAGTTGAAAAAAATCAATCTTGAAAAAAAAACACAATTCTGTTGCTGTTTTAAAACCATATTTTAGTGTAAATCAAATGTATAGTTATATTTTTTAGTCAGCAATAAAATGTTACAATTTAGGCTCCAAAAAATTGGAATATTGAAAATACAGACATTCTGAGTATATTGAGTTGCATATGAATAGGAACTAAAAATCTCTACGTTTCTAGAAATTCGACATCTAATATTAAAATGGAAGATGTATTTGTAAAATAATAACCATCAAATTTCACGAACCTATCCAGTTATAAAACAACAATAGCCAATTCTTTCAAACTTTAGCACAGGTAAAAAGTGGAAGAAAAGTGAAGCCCATATAAATCAATGAGTAATTGAATTTTCATTTTCATCAATCAATAGAAATTATTTTTGAGTATAATGGAAATAACATAAACTGCTTAAAATATACAAAAAAGTAGTTAGTTCAGAATAGAAGACTGGACATATGTCAATATGTATATATTATCTACATTGGAAATTGATTCGAATTTTGTCACAGTAGGCATCACTTTTCTTTCACATTAAGCTTTTGTTTCGCCCCCTCGACCCAAAACATTCAAAGCAGAGATCAAAATCACACTAATCGTGCAGTGTTTTGTTTCCACCCAAAACTTTTTCAATGTTTTTCGATCCTAACCTTGCCTCTTCGATCTGAGAGTTTAGTTGTTCGTAATCAGGACTTCCTTCTTTTTTCGTAGGCTGACTTGTATTTGCAACATGTGCTCCTTTCTCAAGTTGTGTGAGCAACCCTAAAATATGCGGTGAAAGGTTAGAACTCAAAACTTCTTTCGGTAGGTCGAGGATGTACTTTGGTATGCTTTTTCCCACTAGAAATTGGGCCACTTCTTCAGAAAATGAGTTGCAGTTATTCTCAAAGAGATTATAAGTTGAACCACTGAAATGAAAGTTTATAAATTAATCCGAGAATAACTTGAGAATATTCAGTGTTTGAAAATCCTGTTCTGCATAAAACATTAAAACATATTAGAAGAATTCAGTTTCATTTTGATAAATAAACTTACGCAAAAGTGGATTCACCCAAACTTGTAATGTAGTCCGTAAAAACTGGGTATGGTACTTCAGTATATCCTAAAAGTTCCACATTCAATGGTTGACCCAGATGTGTAGATCCCTAAAAGAATGTTGTTCTAAAATTCCTGGATTACACCCACTCACTTAATTAACATGGTACATACTGTAACTAACACATTCACAATATATTACTTATATCGAATTATATCACTATTTTCATATCAACGTATATTCAAAAATATTTAATGAAGAATTCAAGAAAAACGTACCAATTTAGTATGAAATAGAATAAATTTATGCCACAATAAAATCAAACTATACAATTTGAAAGCTAGAGGAGAAGAGAAGCACGCAATATATTACTGTATACAAAAATAGAACAAGTTTAAATTTAGATATTCCAATTCCATTGTAGAAATACCTTCAATTCCTATATACAGTGGTGACTTAAAGAAACTTTCAGACTTTTTCCGTCGAGTTTATTTACGTCACTATTACTTCAGGTTCATGTTAAATCAGTTGTTAAATAGAAAATGTCGAATTTACTTACAGGTATACAACTCTCCACCCCATTCGAGTTGAACACATATTCCCTATTATAAACTACAATTGAGGTATGCCAAATGCCCTCTAAAGGTTTTCCTATAACGAAAAAATTCAATTCAAAAATACAAAAAATTTCTAAAAATCGATTATTTACCAATTAACATAGGGGCTAATGTCTTTGCCATTCCCAATGAGAGATCATAAATGTATAATTCCACTTTATTTTTATCCATTTTATAAAGTTTGGAGAATTTCTTCCCAATTTTTTAAAATTTTCTACAATTTTCTGGAAAATGTGGTATCAATTAATGCAGAACTGTCAATTTTCGATTTTATCCAAGGGCTCACTTACGAACTGCCAACTTAGAACTGGGAGGAATGAAAATAATCCATATGCACTGATTAATGAAAACTATCTAATTAGATGCTTAAAATATGGAAATGTACGCACTAGAAAATTTCCCGATGAAAAATATAAATGACTCAACTTTAACATATTATTTTCACATATTTTGGAGACCTGCCATCCTACTGTTGAATTTTGAAATGAAAAATAAAAACACCGCCTCTTCGATATTTGAATCTGCTTTGAACCACTTCTAAAATTATGATAATACTGCCGCATACTGAAATATTTCACCTGGATATAGTTGAATTTATATTTAGATATGAAATATTTCACGTGCATTTATACTGTAATGCATAAAATTACGATCCGAGTTCTATAGTCTTTTGTAGAAACATTTGCAAATAATTCGCTTTGTTGACTAAAGAAACCTGACTTCCTAGAAAGTTGCATACACGCATGATGTTACAGAATAAAAAAGTAGATTAGCTCTTGAAAATTATATAATGATTTCATTAGAATATTGCAATGATTTCATAGATAGGTAGTTGCTTAATAATTCATATATTCCCCATTTATTATGATATTAAGATTCAATTCCTTAAGGTTGGTCAACCTGAACACTTCAGGTTTAGGTTAAGTTAATTTAGTTTTCATTGTGTTGTGATTATAAACAAATAACTCAAAAACTATAGTAATTTTAATATTAAATACAAAAATGATGTCTGATGAATCAGAAAATGATGGTGTATACGTAGATACCCACGAAAATGATGTTTATTATAAAAAGTACAAACTATTATTGGAAGAATGTGCACAAATTCAAAAATCTAATGAAATACTTGTTTATAGGTAGTATTCGAATGTGTATACTCAAGAAGATAAACCTTATATTTTTAGGATACAAGAAGTAAATAAAATTGTTAAACGAAGACATAAAGAAGTGCAGTTTTTCAAAAATAGGTTATTACAAAATTATGGAGAAGACTGGACAGTAGTACCAAATACAGACATTGTTAAAGAAGAACCCCAAAATAATAAAACTAGTATTATAAAAACTGAAAAAGTGAAGGAAGAAAAATTAGAAGGTATATCATGTTATGTTTGTTACAAAATAACAATAAGACATTTTCTTTAGAACCAGAAGAAAAACCAGAAAAATCGAAGAGTTCTAAAAGGCCAGCCAAAAGAAAATCTGTAAAATCTGAAAAAGATCCAAATGCACCTAAAAGACCATCAAATCCTTTTTTCCAATTTTGTCAAGAGCAACGACCAATATTAATGGAAGAATTGAACTCGAATTTGAAGCCAGGTGAGGTTGAACCAACAAAACAAGAATTAACCAAGCAGTTGGCTGTAAAATGGAAAACGTTATCTGTGAATGACAAGAGAGTGAGTAAAATATGAAATTTACTGTTAATCATTAATTTTTGTTCATAATTTTTTAGGTTTATGTTGATATGTATGAAAAATCTAAAGAAAAATATGCTGTAGAAATGTCTGAATATAAATTGAAAAATTAAACTTGATGTTTATGAATGTTAGAGAACTATATTTGGTTCAATGCTTTCTGGATGAAGAAGTTACCAAAGTTTTTAACATATGAAAAATTGGAAGGATAAATCATAATTTTAGAATAAATTTGAAAAAAGAAGTAGTGATACCTACACTTAAAGATCATGCCAGAATATGTATTTATCATATAATAGCTGTATATTATGTAAATAAGATATTTTGATGAACCTGTTAATTCAGTATTTGTGTTAATATTAAATGAAAATTGAAATTTAAAGTGCATCCTAGAATTTGTGTATATAACATTTTAATATTGGATAAATTTAAAGTTCATAGTCAATAAATGAATTGTATAAAAAAATTGGAAAAATTAATGATGAATTGTGTAGGTATGTCTTTAGTCATTACTTATAATAATTCAGTTTTTACTAATCAAGTTGCTAGTAGCAATTTGGGTGTGATTGATGTTAAGCAAGAATTATCAACTAAATTTCATAAAAATGAAATCGTTTTGATAACTGGCTCACTATTTGAAACAGACAACAATAAATTATAAATGTTGAACCATTTTAAGTAAGAGAGGAGTTTAAATTTTCATTATTAGGTATTTTATTGATTACATGACTACAAATATTCTAATAAAAATTTCATATTTGTCAAGAATGAAAGTATGAAAAAACTATTTTTAAACAGAGCTAAAATACCTACCTTAAACACCCCCGTTCACCAATTTTTGGAAATCATTGATTTTTATAACAAGTTAATAAAACAAACGTTTGCCTCCTAAGGAGATCTCGCCGCCCTAGAAACGAAATACACAATGAAATAATTTAACAACGTTCGATAGTAAATAGTTCAATTTAAAAGAATCTGAATTATTTCTATTTGGATTTAAATATATTACTTCGAGAGCAAGAGGAAACTAACTAAAACAATGATACTTTCAAGAGAGCAAAGTATATTCAGAATTAAGTAGAAAAAATATTCTCATTAGGGCCATGCACATGTGAAAATATTAACATGGATTACATCTTTATAATATATACATATATATTATAAAAACTGTGTACTTTATCAGGTAAACAAAATTTATTTGGTTCCCCGGGGAGTCAACCCTCTAACCAATTCGTACCAAAAGAAATCCCATCCAAGATATCATACGAAACTACCTACTTACAAATTTTACACCCAATTGCTCGAAAATTGTGCCCTTTATCGTGTAAACAAGTTTAAAATACATAAACTCATACATACATACGAACATATATATATATATATATATATATATATATATATATATATATATATATATATAAAGTATAAACTTTAAAATAAAAACACTTGGCTTATGTTTCACAATATAAAAAATATTTAGATACTGTATTTAGCAGTAACGAAAAGTCGACATGTTTCGAGTTATGAACTCATTATCAAGACTGACTACAGGAGAGTATTGCATCGTAATTTATAAAACGGACAAAAGCAAAGGTGATACCTGAAAATCAATTTGTTCGTTTACAAGGGGTAATTGACTATTATGGGCGGAACTTATTTCGAGAATTTCAAGAAGGTCAAGGCGTTTTCCTTTGTTACCTGAATGTAACAATTTGGTTTTGTTGAAATCCAGGAAGTGATTGAATTTTATACAATGTTCAGAGAAGCCAGTGGTATTTTTGTTTTGTAAAATTGACTTTTTATGTTCTTCAACAAGAATATATATATATATATATATCAAGTCTTGATAATGAGTTCATAACTCGAAACATGTCGACTTTTCATTACTGCTAAATACAATAACTAAATATTTTTTATATTGTGAAACATAAGCCAAGTGTTTTTATTTTAAAGTTTATACTTTATTCTTTATGATGTTTCACCAAGTGATGTGCGAGAATTCAATCTCAGTTATATATATATATATATATATATATATATATATATATATATATATATTATATATATATATATATATATATATATATATATATATATATATATGTAGATATACATTATATATATATATATATTGTTACGAAAATGTCTAAAGCCGACTCTGTGTTCTCTGGAATATTCGATGAACGTTGAAGTAACCGCCCTCTTAATTCGAAGACTAGAACATTCTGGAAGCTTCTCGAAGGAATGACAAGACATATAAAAGCGACCATAGAAGAGACGAGAGATAGTCTACAACAGTCTATAGTCTACAGTTAGTCTACAGTGAACTACCGTGTTATTAAAGAAGAACGAAGCTTGTGTTTTGAAGTAGTGACAGTTATTGAAAAGTGTGGTTATTTTAAAGTTATTGTTTATTAATTAAATTTAGTTATTGGAAATCATCCTAGCGAACCCGAATTCGTAACAACTGGTGTCAGAAGTGTGGGATGCCAATAACCAGAAAAATGGAATCGACGAGGAAAAATCCATAATAATGCTGATGCTTTATCCAGACGACCATGCAAAGAAGAATGTCGACACTGCAAGAAAATTGAAATGAAAGAAGGAATAATCGATTTAAGGAGAACTAACATCGATTTGAAACAGGGATGGACGACAGAAGAATTAATTGAGGCACAGGAACAAGATCCTGAAATAAAGCATCTCAGAGAATGGAAAAGACTCGACCGTAGACCCACCTGGAAAGATATTTCAACGATGAGCGCTAAAACGAAGGCACTGTGGCGCCAATGGGAATTCCTTAGTTCTTGAAAATGGGTTACTCAAGAGGAAATGGGAAAGTCCGGGATGGTAAAGAAATCAAAAACCCTCTTAGTGGTACCAACCAGCAAAGTGCAAGAACTTCTACAGGAAATCCACGGTGGAAGCTCAGGGGCCCATTTTGGCGTGAATAAGACAATTGCAAGGATAAGGGAAAGATTTTTATTGGGTCTACTGCCGTGATGACGTAGAAGCTTGGTGCAGAAAATGTCCAACATGTGCAGCCACTAAGGGACCTCAAAGAGAACTCATGGAAAAATGGAGAAATACAATGTAGGGCTTCCATTTGAGAGGATCGCATTGATGTTGCCGGGCCATTTTCCAACTTCTAACGATGGAATAAAATACATACTGGTTGTCATGGATTACTTCAGCAAGTGGCCTGAAGCCTATGCTCTTCCGAACCAAGAGACTGAGACTGTCGCACGTGTACTGGTAGATCAGTTCATATCTCGATACGGAGTTCCACTGGAATTGCACTCAGACCAGGGACGAAACTTCGAAAGCGAAGTTTTTAAGAAAGTGATGGAGATATTGAACATCCGAAAGACCAGAACCACTCCATTACATCCACAGTCTGATGGGATGGTGGAAAGATTCAATCGCACCATGGAACAATACCTGTCGAAGGTTGTGGCTGATCACCAAAAAGATTGGGACAGACATTTGCCAGTACTGCTGATGGCTTATCGAGGATCGGTTCATGATTCCACACGTCATACTCCAGCAAAGATACTCTTTGGTATAGAATTACGTTTGCCATGTATTTGCTGTTCGGCACTCCGAGAATTACACCATTGGAAGTAAAGACTTATGCAGATGAATTGAGACTGCCCACCTAAGAAAGATCCATGAGCACGTCCGGATAAGATAGATGCTAGTACTGACAGAATGAAGACCAGGTATGATTTAGAGGCAAAACTCAGCTGGATTTAAAGAAGGAGATTTAGTATGGTTGTACAATCCCCAGCGAAAGAAAGGGTTATCACCTAAATTGAGCCAGAATTGGAAGGAGCTTATAAAGTCCAACAAAAGGATAAATGATGTTGTCTACCGAATCCAACGCAGCACTCCTAGGACGAAGCCTAAAGTGTTACATTTAGATAGGCTAGCGAAGTATCACGGTGGAGGTGTATCAGAAAGATTTTTTTTTTGATCGGGACGATCAAACTTAAGAGGGGGGCAGTGTTACGAAAATGTCTAAAGCCGACTCTGTGTTCTCTGGAATATTCGATGAACGTTGAAGTAACCGCCCTCTTAATTCGAAGACTAGAACATTCTGGAAGCTTCTCGAAGGAATGACAAGACATATAAAAGCGACCATAGAAGAGACGAGAGATAGTCTACAACAGTCTATAGTCTACAGTTAGTCTACAGTGAACTACCGTGTTATTAAAGAAGAACGAAGCTTGTGTTTTGAAGTAGTGACAGTTATTGAAAAGTGTGGTTATTTTAGAGTTATTGTTTATTAATTAAATTTAGTTATTGGAAATCATCCTAGCGAACCCGAATTCGTAACAATATATATATATATATATATATATATATATATATATATATATATATATGAGTCATGAGATGAAAAACTATCTTGGTCCAAGGAACTTTGCTAATCGCACCCAATTTAATAATAGGCCAAGCTACAGATATTTTTTCATGTAAAAAGTGTTAGAAGAAAACCAGCTCCGCCATTGTGTGTAAAATAGTTCCACATGATATAGTGATACGCTTTTTTGCTTATAAAATTGAAACTATCAGAGTAATAGTGGTGATGTCAATAGACTTATTGTAGAATATGAAAAGACGAAAAAAACGAGAGGTCGGACGACTCGATCAGACCCTTAGTCTGAGAGAAAATTGGAAAAAACCGTCCAAAATGCAGTTTTTTCAAAAGTTCATAACTCGGCTATTTTTTGAGTTGTAGCGTAGATCCTCCGGTTAGTATTATTTATCAATATAACTTTATTTGTGCGAAGAGCAGGAACTGTCCGATGCATAGTTTTTGATCTGTGGCCATTTGATTATGTTACTATGCAATTTTCCAGCAGACCTGAATGCGACAGGTATGGTCCGATTTCAATTTACTAAAAAGATTTTGAAAGTAGAATTCTCATAGTTCAAAACGTTCATCTTGGTTTTCCACAAAAACGCTGAGAAATATGTTAAAAATAAAGCTGAACATGACGAAAAACGGCAGAGCGCGTAAAAGTAGTTGAAGAGTGGTGGTAGAGCAGCAGGCAAGGAGAAGTATGACATTCGAAAGCGTCGGCATTTTGAACGTGACAGTAATTTCTAAACGTTGTCAGATAATAATTGTGAACCCCCACTCTTCAACTACTCTCACGCGCTCGGCCGTTTTTTGTCATGTTCAGCTTTATTTTTAACATATTTCTCAGCGTTTTTATGAAAAACCAAGATGAACGTTTTGAACTATGAGAATTCTACTTTCAAAATCTTTTTAGTAAATTGAAATCGGACCATACCTGTCGCATTCAGGTCTGCTGGAAAATTGCATAGTAACATAATCAAATGGCTACAGATCAAAAACTATGCATCGGACAGTTCCTGATCTTCGCACAAATGAAGTTCATATCAATAGCTAATACTGGCCGGAGGAAAAAATAACCGAGTTATGAAGTTTTGAAAAAACTGCATTTTGGCCGGTTTTTTCCAATTTTCCCTTAGACTGAGGGTCTGATTGAGTCGTCCGACCACTCATTTTTTTCGTCTTTTCATTTTCTACAATAAGTCTATTGACACCATCACGATTACTCTGATAGTTTCAATTTTATAAGCAAAAAACTAAAAAAAATTTTTTGCATAAAATTGTTAATAACAAAGATATAAATAATAAAGTCGAGTGAAAAACATATCACTATATCATGTGGAACTATTTGACAGACTTCTTCTAACACTTTTTGCACAAAATGCTCACTCTAAATCTCTGTAGCTTGTCTATAAGCAAGTTTTCAAAGTGAAAACCTGCTAAAAACGAAAGCAATACTAAAATCAAAGTTACAAAATGTTCACTCTTCTATGAATATATTTTCTTCCTTGACGATATTGGTTGGTTCATAGGTCAGTAATTCGTTATCTTGTAACTGTCCATTTCACAAAACACCCTACCAAATCTGTGTACACACCATGTCAATGAGTAATATTTCATTTTAATCTGAGCACTTGAAGTTCTCCTTGTCTAGACGGTTTGTAACAATGTGATAAGTAAACTATGGTGTGATTATAGGGGTAATAGTTCGTTTTGTATCGTTGATATCATTTCTTGGAAACATGATAAACTTCTTGTTTAGTGGTATATTGTTTCTTTTTGTGTTCGCACTTTGGCCCTTCTTGTGTGTGAAGTTTCTAGGTAGGTTATGAATAATTTGTGTGAATGTTTATTGGTGCCGATAAAAAAAATTCAAAAAATTATGCCAAAAATTAAACTAAATATTTTCTTCCGAATGAGAAAATAGAAAATTCGTATATTTTTTTATTTGAATGACAGTATCGTCATAAATATTCCACAATGATATGTTTTCAGCTGGAAATTCAATGTCATTCACTATGAGTTTTTTTAATATTCTAGTGTGCTATTTGCGTAATATCTGTATAAAAATGAATAAGTCTTAGGAATAACTATTATATTTTAATTAGTTAGTTTGAAGAACCCAGTTCGCGGAAATACCTTAGGACATAGGTATCTGAATTCAAGAATCTAGGTATTATAAAAATGTAACGAAGGTACCAGAAAATAAAATTGAAAAAAAACTTTGTCTGCAAATATGTTGATATTCAGTTTTTCAATGATGTAGGTAAGTAATTTTTTTTTGTGGACAGAAAATTTATTTTCTGATTCCCACAATTTTATGCACTGGAAGGTTATTTGAGGATTTTCCGTTATTGTCCTTGTTCAATATATATATATATATATATATATATATATATATATATATATATATATATATATATATATATATATATATATATATATATATATATATATATATATATATATACAGGTTGTCCCACCGGGAAAGAACGCGATCTGTATATGGAAAACTACACATAGGAAACTTTTGAAAATTTGACAGTATACTAATGTTGATAGGGGCAACTCGACTAAAATATTTTCGAGATGGTGGCTCTTCCGGTTATAACGGAAGTAGATACCAACATGCTTATTTTAAATTGGATACCCTATATATTAATACATTTTTAGATTCTACGCAAGATTCTAGGCAGATTTCATGTATTATGTCCTATACCTAAGTCTAAGCGTTTTTGACATGTTTAGGTTTTTATGTCAAAAATGACGATTGCAAGCCCTAATATAATTATCAATTGTTCCTATAAGGATTCCCGTATTACTTACTTTGGGGTGGATTCCTTTTTGAAAAAGACTTGCTTTAATAGATTTTGTATAGTATTTGGATAACTAATCATACAGGGTGTTCGAAAAAAAAGATCTAAAATGAGATTGAGAAAACTGACAAAAATCAATTTTTTCAAATGGAAACCCCCCATTTTTCTTATTTTGTAGTATTTAGCATTCAAAAAGAAGGTAACTTTGTATGAAGTTATCTATACCTAAAATTTGAAGTTTTCGAAATATTGCCAATTTAATATTTTTATAAGGTGATTTTGCATTTAATCGTTAAACAATTAGATCTAGGATAGCCACGATCGTATTTGACATTTCAGATCATCGAAATGGCACCCCGGTTAAATTATACAAACGAAAATTATTTAAACTTTTAAGGCTTATCTAAATCATTTTCATTCAAATGCTGCACTAATGAAAATATGGATAGCATAGGGATGATATTTGTGTTTCCGTAAAATTCTTAGAACTGACGATTTAGATAAGCCTGATTCTAATGCTATCTGCCTTGAAGATTTTGTTGGATATGCTTCAAAATATCCCAAAATTGCTATTTCAATATTTTTAACAACTAGTTTCTTTTTGTACACTTATGCCTTTACGGATCCAAAATTCTTGAAGTTTTCTATAATTCGTTTAACAGTATTTGGTGATGGTTTTTGTTTATGAGGATATCGGGTCGCACATGTATCACATGTCCTTAAAATTTATCACATTGTCCATAAATAATAAATAAGTTTAAATAATCATCGTTTGTATAATTTAACAGGGGTGCCATTACGATGATTTGAAATGTCAAATACGATCGTGGCTATCCTAGATGTAATTGTTTAACGATTAAATGCAAAATCGCCATATAAAAATATTAAATTGGCAATATTTCGAAAACTTCAAATTTTAGGTATAGATAACTTTATACAAAGTTACCTTCTTTTTAAATGCTAAATACTACAAAATATGAAAAATGGGGGGTTTCCATTTGAAAAAATTGATTTTTGTCAGTTCTCTCAATCTCATTTTAGATCTTTTTTTTCGAACACCCTGTATGATTAGTTATCCAAATACTATACAAAATCTATTAAAGCAAGTCTTTTTCAATAAGGAATCCACCCCGAAGTAAGTGATACGGGAATCCTTATAGGAACAATTGATAATTATATTAGGGCTTGCAATCGTCATTTTTGACATAAAAACCTAAATATGTCAAAAACGCTTAGACTTAGGTATAGGACATAATACATGAAATCTGCCTAGAATCTTGCGTAGAATCTAAAAATGTATTAATATATAGGGTATCCAATTTAAAATAAGCAAGTTGGTATCTACTTCCGGTATAACCGGAAGTGCCACCATCTTGAAAATATTTTAGTCGAGTTGCCCCTATCAACATTAGTATACTGTCAAATTTTCAAAAGTTTGCTATGTGTAGTTTTCCATATACAGATCGCGTTCTTTCCCGGTGGGACACCCTGTATATATATATATATATATATATATATATATATATATATATATATATATATATATATATATATATATATATATATAATATATATATGATATAAAATATTATCAATAAATTAACGCAAAAGAAGGATTTTGAAAAAAAATGGAAAGTCGGTGATGTAGTATTTGAAATTATTGATTGATCAAAATATACTCAAAAAATAAAATTCCAATCCTATATAACTTATATACAAATAGAAAAATTTCAAAATGCATACTCAGTTTAGCAACATGACTCGTCAGAGCTGCATACTTAAACTGAAACGTTTTCTGTTGCCCTTAGTCATGTATTCATATGCTTAGATGTGTGACAAAAAGTATGATTCGGTATGCAGCACTGACGAGGCCGGTTTTAAAATGACAATTCACAGAGATTCTCGTATTCATCACCTACTCAATATATGACTGAGGACCTTACGAATGAGATTAATGATTTTCTTTTCATCTTATCCAATCATAGGTACACTTACCTAGTTCAACCAACAACTTGATAATACACAGTGTTAAAAAAATCAAATTATGTCAAAATGGATTAGAAATGACAACTGAAAATCACTTTGACATTTATTTGTGGGACAAATATGTCATAATGGACTAGAACAAAGAACTGACAGATCGTGTAAAAAGAAATTAACTAGTTATTTATGTACCAAGTGCGTTATATATGCCATCGGGCAACATTCATCCCTCGGGCCTCCTGGCGTTAGGATCTAGTAACGCTCGTGGTGCATACAAGATTTTATTTTTCACGAGAATTTTTTTTTATCATAATGAAAAATCGATTTTAAAATCGGTTCATTGCTCCTATACTTTCCATTTTCCTTTTCATAGTAGGCATGCAATTTGTTGATATTTTGACGTTTGTTGAATATATTTGTCATCATTATATTTAGTGAATGTCATTGCTGCTTTCTTTGTGTATTCTTATAGAAATAATGGAAATGAACATGAATTTACCCAAGTATATCATAGAAAATGCAGCCAAAGCTGCGAATAATTCATTGCCGGAGAAATCCAGATTCGTATACGACAAGGATTATGAAGTATCGAATCAATGGAAGTTGCTTCATTTCTCCTCGTACAATGAGCGGGCGTTATGATCCATAATGCCCGCTCATAACGCCCTAGGGCATAATGAGTGTATTTATAGCAACCGTATCTAAGGTTACATCAACAAATAATATACAAGTGAAAAATAAAGAAATTAACAAAAACGGATGAACTGACAGTTCGACTGATACGACAGAGACGGAAATTTGAATTGAAATGATCGTATAAAAAGCCTTTAGTATATGTTTGATAGAATTAATTTTTTATTTTTCACTTGTATATTATACGTTCATTTCACCTTGGATACGGTTGCTATAAACACACTCATTATGCCCTAGGCCATTATGCCCGCCTTTGCGGGCATAATAGATTAAAAACGCACGCTTATTGTACTAGGAGAAATGAAGCAAATTTCATTGATTAAATACTTCATAATCCTTGTCGTATACGACTCTGGATTTCTCCGGCAATGAATAATTCGCAGCTTTGGCTGCATTTTCTATGATATTCTTGGGTAAATTCATTTTCATTTCCATTATTTCTATAAGACTACACAAAGAAAGCAGGAATGACATTCACTAAATTTGATGACAAAAATAATCACAAACGTCAAAATATCAACAAATGACATGCCTACTATGAGACGGAAAATGGATAGGAGCAATGAAACGATTTTTAAATCGCTTTTTCATCATAATATAATAATTTTTTCGTGAAAAATAAAATCTTGTATGCACCACGTGCGTTACTAGATATTTACGCCCTTCGGGCAACATTCATCCCTTGGGCCAGAGGCCCTCGGGCCGAATGTTTCCCGTAAGGATCTATATAACGCACTTGGTACATAATTAACTATTTCCGTGGTAAACAATTCCAGTTTATCGTTGGTCACTAGATAAATTTATTCTTTCAGTACTTCAATTTATACATTCAATATGGATGGCTATAATTTCTCTTCTATATCCGGAATTAGATTTTATAAAAACCACCACTGTGAGAACATTACTAGACACCCACAGAAATCAGGGAATTGGGGCCATTTTACTTCGCATAAAAGGACCGGCTCAACCAGCTGCTGTAAGGCGACATCTACACGTGAGTATTGGAGAACAATCAGAGCTTCCATCAAACGATATTTTTGTATATTTATATTTAACTGAATTCAATAGAAACACTTTAAAACAATAGAACATTTTAAAGTTCTACAAACCACCTTTTCATTTACTTTCTACATAAACTAGTACCTAGTTGTATAGAATTGGAACAAAGTAAGGAAAGAGACGCCTCAAAAACTTCAATGGCAACACCGTCATCAGTATATTGCTTAGTTATCAGAGATGGGATTATATTAAATTTAAAAAGCTGAAGTTACATTCTATACAACGAATATAGAAGAATGAGAAATAATCCTCCCAGAACACTTTACCAAAGAAAAAATTATACCCAATATTTAAGTTCTAGTATAATGATGCTATAATTTTTCTTGTAATTAATGCTTTATCTTGTATCTACGTGATTTTCACGACTTAATTTTTTTTAAATCTATAGGTACATTGAAAAAATGTGAATATTTGATCGTGTTTTATATTTTATTTATTATGTAATCAAAGTTTGTTTTTCTCTTCGTAGGAATTGGTGAATAGAAGGAGCAAAAATGGAAATTTGTCATTTCCTAGACTTCGTGATGCTTTAGTAACCAGGTTAGGCACTTACGCCTGGCAAAAAGTAGAGTTCGATTTAGATAAAAAATTCACTCTAGTACCTGGAATCTTCCAAAAACGGCCTGTCACTGAATTCAATATCCAGGTAAATAATTTTATTTGTCCACGACTGTACTATAAATCATTCATTATACGTGTGCTTCCTGAAGTATAATTATACCTATTATTCACTACTATTGAATAATGGTTTATTATACACTGCATGACGTCACACTCGAAACGTATGTCCAAACTTGATTTGATTCACATTGTTAGGATAGAATTGTTATTAGATTTTTAGGTTTTATGTAACTAAGATAACTTTTAGGCAAATTATTAAACTAATATTTAATATAATGCCCAACTTATTGAATATTTAGTCTAATAAATTATCTATTTCATTTTTATCAGAGTGAAAGAAAGGAATGGAATCGATGTCAAGTGAAATAGTTGACGTTTACGTGAGTATGCAGTTTTCAGTGAACACAGAAAATGTTATGTCAACGCTTTTGATAACTATTTTTATTGTTGAAAATGAAGATTATTACTAATTTTTCCGAGGAAGTCGTGGACAAAGTATAGTATTCTACTCGCACAAAATTACAATTTTTCACCCGGGTGAATTGCCAGCACGTGTCGCAAACTTCACACTCGTGAAAAATAGCAATCATTTTGTGCTCGTTGAATAATATACTATTTCAAACGTACAATAATAACGTCATTTCTCGATTGACAGGATCATCGAAAAGTTGGCCAATGTGGCCAGTCGTAGAACTATAAATATTGACATTGGAATATTTATGTTGTATTTGTTGTGTGTTTATTTGTGTTTTTGAAATATAAGTTTACCATAAATATAAAGACTTTTCAGGCTTCTTTAGTGAACAAGTGTGTTACTGTGTATGTATTCTCATTGCTAAGCGGTAGGTGATTATCATCATTTGTTTTGTAGCCAAATTGAGAAAAATCTTGGGTTAGATCATGAGATGAATATCTTAATTCTCTGATTGACTCGTTCAATATGTCATTCAACAATGCTTCTTCTGTAGTCAACTGTTTTTTGTCTTTCAAAAATGGTGGCCTGATCAACTTTATTTTAAACTGTTGACAAATATCATATATCAACAAACCTTTGTCCACCATAATAGCATCCTGTGAGCTTTCTAACTTTAAAATTAAGTCACTTTGTTGGAAAATCGTTTTATCAGATGCTCTTCCCCCATATGGTTCACTAATATAAGTAATTAAATCTCCAGGAGAAACACCTGTCATGAATTTCACTGTGTTATTAGATTTATACTGAGAGTAAAACCTGATCCTGCAGCAAAGGCACTTTGGTTTCTGTATAAAAATTTCTGTACAGTCTAAGATGATTCGAGTATTTTGAAAACTTTCAAAACATATTGGCATGTTTTTCTGTATTTCAGAATATTCTGGGAATCTTATGACACAACTAAGAACTCTACTCATAATGGGTAGCATTTCATAAATATATTTTTGGATAATTCTTGTGAAATGCCGAATAAAAGAGATAATGTCACATATGTAAGGTCACATTTCAATTTTGTCAATACTAAAACAATAAGCTGTTTGATTGTTAATCTATGTGACCGTTGATCACTGTAAACAGATTATACGGCTTTTACTATTGTATCTAATAGTTTTATATTAATGAGACCAGTGAAACTGTTTAGAGCACTATCTGTAGTTATCAGATCACACAAAGTAAAGACTTTTGGAGTATTCCTTTTTCCCTTCGCCTATAGGCGAATCAAAAAAAAAAAATCGCCTATAGGCGAATCAAAATAAGCGCTACGCCGCCTGGTGACAATCAGAATAACTAAAAATCTTGACATAGTTCTTACGTTCTCCTTTGTTTTGTGTTTGTTTTTGTGTGATTTTTTACAAATATTTATTATTTGCAATCATTTTGAAAGCTATGAGTCGTTCGAATCGTTATTGTTCAGTTCCTCAGTGTTCTTCCTGGGAAAAGAAATGTTCAAATGTGAATTTCCATGCTTTTCCTCCAGCTGATGATAAATATCGTGTTTGTGTAGAAGGGAAAAAGGAATACTCCTAAAGTCTCTACTTTGTGTGATCTGATAACTACAGATAGTGCTCTAAACAGTTTCACTGGTCTCAATAATATAAAACTATTAGATACAATAGTAAAAGCAGTACAATCTGTTTACAGTGATCAACGGTCACATAGATTGACAATCAAACAGCGTATTGTTTTAGTATTGACAAAATTGAAATGTGACCTTACATATGTGCCATTTATTTGGCATTTCACAAGAATTATGCCAAAAAAATATTTATGAAATTCTACTCATTATGAGTAGAGTTCTTAGTTGTGTCATAAGATACCCAGAATATTCTGAAATACAGAAAAACATGCCAAAATGTTTTGAAAGTTTTCAAAATACTCGAATCATCTTAGACTGTACAGAAATTTATATTAGTGACTTAATTTTAAAGTTAGAAAGCTCACAGGATGCTATTATGGTGGACAAAGGTTTCTTGATAGATGATATTTGTCAACAGTTTAAAATAAAGTTGATCAGCACACCATTTTTGAAAGACAAAAAATAGTTGACTACAGAAGAAGCATTGTTGAATGCCAAAATAGCAGCTGCTAGCGAACATATTGAACGAGTCAATCAGAGAATTAAGATATTCATCTCATGATCTAACCTAAGCTTTCTCTCAATTTAGCTACAAAACAAATGATGATAATCACCTACTGGCTCAATAGCAATGAGAATACATACACAGTAACACACTTGTTCACTAAAGAACCCTGAAAAGTCTTAATATTTATGGTAAAATTATATTTGAAAAACACAAATAAACACAAAACAAATACAACATAAATATTCCAATGTCAATATTTATAGTTCTACGACTGGCCACATTGGCGCTGCATTCTTATTTTCAGATGCCTATTTCTCCGCCAAAGAGGAGAAGTGTTGCTATGCAACACTTTTCCGGCCGGCGGCAGGAAAAGTGTTACTATGCAAAAGATGAATTGGTAACCATAAACAAAAACTTCTCCAATTCAAACGTCATTTTCACTTTCAACCACTTCTCACCAGGTTGCGAATTATAACTATCAATTATTTTACTTTATAACTGTCAGAATCAATTTTGCGTGGCAACCGTAACTCCCCAAATGTTCCATAAGTCATGATAGAATTATGTGCGTAAATGTGAATCAATCCAAAAATGGATATTCAGATTTTTATGAATTTCAAAACGTTTGAAACATATTTCATTCGGAGTAGAAGTGACTTTTCATGGCTCGCTTTCAATTACCCGCCTCACTGCGTTCGGCGGGTAAGCTCAAGCTCGCCATGAAAAGTGACACTTCTCCTCCTTATGAAATAATATACTATTAATGAACGCCTTTTAAAGTGGATGAGCTAACTAGTTTTATATGTACCAAAAATATAAGAAAATTTGAATATTGATATTTAGACAGGATCAACTGTTAATATTAAAATTAATAGTGTCGAATCAGGCAAATGGTGTTGATATCTATTCGTTGAATAGATTTTCGTTACCTTTCATGTGTCAATTATCAACAAATAATAAAACATTGCCTCCCATGTATTGTAAATAACAAATACAGTAAGTGTGTGTAATTATTAGGTAGCCTAGGAACACTTATTATTTATTAATTCGGTTATTGTAAACGTATTCTAAAATCTAATTGATTTTTAGGAGTACGTGAGCGATCTCATAACCAAATATATGCCTCAAAATACATCACCATGGCATATCATCATGATTCCAACTTTGGAGAACCACCATTATATGTTGCTGAAACTACATCATATTCTTCTAAATGAGAGTTTAAATGTAGGAGATCTACTACCACTTATACCTCCAACAAGGCTCAATACGGGGTGAGAAAATACTCCATATTTGAATGAATGTAACATGGTATTGGCTTGTGAAAATTTCACGTGTTTTAATTATTTTTATTATCACCAGAATTTAAGGAAAGTCTTAACATACAATGCCTTAATTTCTGGGAAGTATAAATAATTTTTTATTTCACATATTTCTGAGAAAAATACGTTTCAAACTTGTATTGGGGGAGTATACTTCATTTTAGTTCTTGAATATCTTCGAGGGAAATATTTTATTATCATGTAATTTCCACACAGAATCAGATCTAACCCGCCATTATATAAAAACCCATTCATATTGATGGATCTACGCAGGGCCGGATTAACCACTAGGCAGTGTAGGCAACTGCCTAGGGGCCCCACATCGACTAGGGGCCCGTGCACGCAACAAGAAAAAAAAATTCATCGAATGAAAATTCGTATGAAATTCCTCAAAAATATTATTGCTTTCTTTCGACGCATGTTGTCAATTGATGAAATATTTCATATATACAGAACCATCTTGAATCGAGTAGTAGAACTAATAAACTGTCTTCGTTCAACAATGTCTCAGAACCATTTGAATTCATTGTCGATAATGGCCATCGAAAATGATGTATTAGAAAGGGACAACTTCCAAGATGTTTTTAACGATTTTGTTTCAAAAAAAGTTAGAAGAGTTGATATTTAAACTTACTGTAGATACTGTACAACAAAAATTAAATATCTTGGAAGCTGACTTTTTCTAATTTGTACTTCACAAACCTGTTTTCTTTAGTTTATTGTATTTAATTGGGTTTAACAAGATCAAATTTAAAATTACCGCGTCCCGTCTCATTTATCTTGCCTAACCCATCATGTAACCTGGATCATAATTCATCACTTATCTATAACCTATTCATTAAGACCATTTCGATAAAGCTAACGAGTCAGGTAAGGTGATGCTGCAGCAAGCCAAAGTAACCATGTTTGTTGCAATATCCCATAAAACTTTGAAGTAACAGGATACCTGGAGTAATAGGATACCTGGAGTCGATCCAGTAACTTACATCCTTTTATAAACTTGAAAAGACCTGGGGCCCAGACAGAGTTGTTGCCTAGGGGCCCGGACAGGGTTAATCCGGCCCTGGATCTACGCTGTTTTTTATAATATTATATAATACTAAATAAATAATTGGTTTGCCATTTTGGACTTCCTAAAATGCAGGCGGCCGATGGCCGCATTATGGCAAAATTATAAAGCCGAGATAAGGAGATCGGCCCCGAATCGCGGGGCCCGAAGGGCCACGTCGATCGCCCACGTCCTTTCTGTAGTGCTTAGGCTATGTCCCGTTCCCGACCGCGACGCCGATCTTCGATATCGAACGTTTAAAGTTTGACGTTTCTCCGAAATTCGCGAAAACCGCTGCATTCCCGACGCTTAAGAACTATTTTCGCGTCACATGGACTCGAATTCACGTGACCGCCTTTGGAGCCGATAGTTGGACGGGTTGAATTCTATCGAGAAGTTTCGGCACGGCGAGTCCCAATGAGCTCGTAGCATCTAGCCGATACCGCACGAAATCGAAATTGACAGCTAGCAGATGGCGCGCCCGATCGACAAAGGCAGGGACGGGCTCAGCACTCGACGCGTCGCGTACCGTTCAAAAGAGGCAGGGACGGGCTTTGCACTCATCGTGGTCCGGGAAACTATATTTTCATCGATCTATAGTTTTCACGTATCTATTTAATAGGCGGGGGAGCCTCTCACTAGTCTAATCTAATTAAATAAATCCAGGGAATAAATTTTTATTTCTATCATTCGCTAGCATTTTTCTTTAGCGTTATTTTGTTGTATCGCGTTTATTTTTCAACTATTATCAGTTATAAAATCTTGTAAGAAATGCTAAATCAAGTGCTGCCAAAATTCCTTTAGCGTAGTTTTTTCCTAAGAGTTTGATTCCTTAATTTATATCGTTTCAGCTTCTTCACACCGAAAAGTCCATTGGTCAACGTATTCAATAAACCGAAGTCTATACCGCTGCTACACGAACACCTAACCCATGAACTCTCAAACTATTGGAACGAATTTCTATCTAACCACGATCCTTTAGAACGCGTTGAACTTTTCAAAAAGCATCCAACGTTTTTTCAATTCTTAGCAATTACCTTCATAACTTTCATTTCGATCTTGAAAGAAACCCGTCGAGGACTCAAAGTAATAAAAAATGATATATTCTCCCGATACAAATTTCTCAAGGTTATTATCGAAAAAGAGACAAGAAAAAGAGAAGTAAATTTTTATAATTTATTAAAATCGATTTTAGTTTCATTCGATGCAAGAAATATTCTGAAGGGATATTTCAATTTATTGTTGGTTACCGTAAGTGTACCAAATATTGTGTTCTCTGAATTTTCGGCGTTATATCTCTGTATTTTCCAAGGGTACTGCAGCTACCCCAACACATTCGTTGGAATATTATATACCTACGTACCCTTAACGTACAATGCTCTCAAAGAATTTGCGATTATTTTCAAGACAGTCTTTTATGCGCCAAAAAATATAATCTCGCATATATTATGTCAAAGGGAATATCTTCAATCTGTCACTTTAAGCGGAAGAAAATGCGTCGCGTGGTCAGAACCAATTAAAACAAAGGAGCTGAAAGATATTTCCAAAGCTTTGAAAGTGCACGAGCTAGAAATACTTCTGACTGGTCTAAGTGCAAACCTTTCGAAATACCTAAACCAAGTCGACCATGTCATACCAGAAGAGATTGCAGTATCGTTGAGAAATATTAACTCGAAATATATCTTTGCTTCCGGTTCTAACGTCAGACCAGAAGATTCTTGTAGTGGTATTCTTTTTATGGGGTTACCTATACTGAACGAAGAGAAAGGAGATACCAGTCTAGACAACTTGGTGAAAATTAAAAAAAACCTTTCCGAGAGTATCGAAAACCAACAGGTTTCTTATTTTTTGTCGATACTGCAGACAAAATTTGGAGTTTTTACGAAAATTTTACCCACTACCTTTCTTGCTGTATATCTTAGGTATTTATCTAGAAAATTTGCTGTATCTGTAACTGAGGTATCAAGTAGATATCCTAATGTTACACAGAGGACTCTATGGGGGCAAGAAGTTGAGAGTGTCATCTATTGGAGACCACCTCAGGCAAATATTTGTGAGTATAATTTTTTTAATAACCGATTATCGTTTTATATATTTTAACCCCTTGTTGCATCATGTGCCAAATATGGCACAAACCAATGTTTTACATCTCTTTAATACATACGTCGAAGAAATATTACTTTATTTGCATGAATTACCATTTCTGGCACATACAAACATATTTCCAAAGAGGCAGCTCCCTCTCTGTAATTATTTCGGAGTTATATAAGTTTTTCAAAATGGTGATGATGAATCAGCTGCTTGTCAGTATTATTGTAGATTGAGTAATAGTTTTGAGTTCATCCACGTAACTTTCTACCCAATAAAAATTGTTTTTGTAAAAAATATACTTCTTGTAACTGCCTCATAGTGGCAAGTACTCGTATTTTTGAATAATTGACATTTTTCATCTAAAAATCACTTTGTGCCATATATGGAACATTATGCAATTCAAGTATATCTGACTTGACCATATTGTGCCATATATGGAACATTATGCATTTCAAAAGTATATCTGACTTGACCATATCTGCCGATAATGAATTTAGAAGATGTGAAAGAAATATTTTTCTGATATATTATGGATCTAGGGTTGCCAACTCTCATAAAACCACTAAGAGGGGGGGGGGGGTAAGAAATTGTCAATCAATTTTAAATTTATATTCAATTTGCTTTCGAGCAGTATCTAATATTCGACGGTTTTTCACCATAAAATCATAAACATTGAAGATCGAAGTTTTGTTACAGCGACGGTTACGTATAATTTCAGAAAAACCGGAGAAATTATTGTAACCCGGGAGGTCGGGAGGATAAACATTATTACCGGAGTCTCCCGGGCAATCCGGGAAGGTTGGCAACCCTATATGGATCCCAAGTTATTTTATGCATAAAAAAATGTAGTTATACATAATTTTAATTAAAATGAAAGTGAAGACAAAATATCAGATGAAGATGAAATATTGGCTGTATAAAATATTTTTAGTTCATGTTGCATGCTGTGCCATATTTGGCACAAACCAGTTTTTCTTTTTTTTTGACAAAGAACTTTGTGCTTTATTTTTTAAATTATTTTTCTGATGAAATATATGTCTTTTTCCCACTGTACCTTTTTTTAAATCGATTTTAAAAAAATCATGCATTAAGGGGTCAACTCTTATGGCTTTTTTTTTCACTTTGATAATTTCTAAACTATTTGTCATAATTTTTCATGTTTGTTGTATTTTAATGAAACCGTCATTACTTTTCAGGCATTTCCTTGTGCTTAAATGAATATGCTGACCATGTAAAGTTAGGTGTAATGTGTGATGCACGTTTGGTTCCCAATCATTCACTTTTAACAAGAAACTTCTCGAATCATATAGAAGATCTGAAACGAGCAATTAGCGTTCAATGAAAATTATGTAAATTAATTGATACAAATATTTTACATAGTTTCGAATGAAAATAAATATTTTCAACTTCAATTATTTCATGTGTTTTCTTTATAACAACTCAAATAATCAAATATTACTACTGATTGTAGAAAACTACAATAATGGAGTAGGCATTGCACCACCTGCGATACAAAATGTAAAATAACAACAATCAAATCATGAAAAACATACTAGTCGACCATGGTCAATTTC
This sequence comes from Cynegetis impunctata, assembly GCA_030704885.1. Classification (NCBI taxonomy): domain Eukaryota; kingdom Metazoa; phylum Arthropoda; class Insecta; order Coleoptera; family Coccinellidae; genus Cynegetis; species Cynegetis impunctata. The sequence continues at coordinate 438,247 of JARQZK010005072.1, forward strand.
ATACATTACATAAAGTGAACAGGGAAAATTCTTTAATAATTTAAAAAATTATCAAACAACTTTCCAAGGAAGCTGGTTATACGTATTCAGCAACGCAAAATCTGCATTCACAATCGAACGGTGAATTATAGAAATGTCAAGTCACCCCGACTCAAAATCTGCATACAGCTGTTTCGATCTTATAAGATCTCATCAGTGCAGCTTATTTGACTCGGAGTGAATTAACAAATTTTTAATTGTTCCCCAATACAAATCGTGGTCAGTAACAATGGATGAATAACAATCCAGAGCGCCATCCCACCAAAGATATTGGGAAACAACAATTCACCGCTTAGACTGAAAATGCAGAAATTCGTCGCTTAAACACGTACCTCCTGATATGAAAATATCTACTGTACAACAGTGGTGTATATGATTCCAAGGCACACTAACATAGTGATTTAAAACCTTTGGATATACTCACGAGAGCGCGCTCCGAATATTCTTGTCGCTTAATACGCAAAATACAACAATCAAATCATGAAAAACATACTAGTCGACCATGGTCAATTTCATACATTACATAAAGTGAACAAGGAAAATTCTTTAATAATTTTAAAAAAATTATCAAACAACTTTCCAAGGAAGCTGGTTATACGTATTCAGCAACGCAAAATCTGCATTCACAATCGAACGGTGAATTATAGAAATTGTCAAGTCACCCCGACTCAAAATCTGCATACAGCTGTTTCGATCTTATTAGATCTCATCAGTGCAGCTTATTTGACTCGGAGTGAATTAACAAATTTCTAATTGTTCCCCAATACAAATCGTGGTCAGTAACAATGGATGGATAACAATCCAGAGCGCCATCCCGCCATCTCGTGAGTATATCCAAAGGTTTTAAATCACTATGTTAGTGTGCCTTGGAATCATATACACCACTGTTGTAGAGTAGATATCTTCATATCAGGAGGTACGTGTTTGAGCGACGAATTTCTGCATTTTCAGTCTAAGCGGTGAATTGTTGTTTCCCAATATCTTTAGTGGGATGGCGCTCTGGATTGTTATTTATCCATTGTTACTGACCACGATTTGTATTGGGGAACAATTAGAAATTTGTTAATTCACTCCGAGTCAAATAAGCTGCACTGATGAGATCTAATAAGATCGAAACAGCTGTATGCAGATTTTGAGTCGGGGTGACTTGACAATTTCTATAATTCACCGTTCGATTGTGAATGCAGATTTTGCGTTGCTGAATACGTATAACCAGCTTCCTTGGAAAGTTGTTTGATAATTTTTTTAAAATTATTAAAGAATTTTCCTTGTTCACTTTATGTAATGTGTAAAATAACAAGCTTAGCGGTGCTGCCATCTGTAAAACTAGAAAATTAGCTTCATATTTTTAACAAAGAACAAAAAGATGATGGAATAAATTATTAAAGATTATTTGCTGGTGCTATAAATTTAATTGTGTCTATTAACAGACGAAAATATTTGCAGGGTTCAACGAAATGCTACTTCAAGTTTTACTGACCTTTAATCATTTGAAATCTTTAAAAGTTCCGCTACAAAGTATTTACAAATAATGGTCTGATGAAATACACTTGAATTTTTCAGAATATTACACTATGCAGTTAAAATAGACTAAACATTCATTTGAAATACAGTTGTGATTTGTTCGAGGTAAAAATTGAACGAAAAAATATTCCAAAATAAAATATCTAAAAGACAATGATCTAGAAAGTTATTTTGGAAGAAATCTCGTAAGTAGTTATAGTGTGATAGTGACTCTTGTTTCAATCACCTAATATGGGAAAAGTAACACCTATTTTAATCTAATCACAGTTATGCTTATTATCGAAAATATTTGAATTTTTGACGAATCTATTTAGGTATTGACTGAAAAATAGAAATAAAAGAATATTGACTCTTTGTGGATATAATTTCAAACCAGTGACGAAAATTTAGCACTCGAATGACAATAAACAAAATTATGCACAAAAGTGCTTATCTTCTTGAAAGCATATATCCAATTTTGTTAAGCAGAAAGTGAAGTGTACGAATCATTTCTTTCCAAACATTTTTCACAAATTGAGACACCTTCAATCAAAAGAAAAGATTAAGGAACTAATTACATCGAAAAAAAATTTTATTCCTTCAAAATGCCCTGAGAAAAAAACAGTATACTAGCCACCTAAATTGAAATCCCTCAAAAACTTACCATATTCGTTGAGTAACGTTAAAAAAATCAAAATACATTCAAGGTGTGCTTAATCGGTTCTCCTAGTGAATAGAACATCAGAACCTAACTTTCTAATTCCTTACTAGCTATTTCAAAATAATTCACACAGCCCCTCTAAGTTTAACATATTTACAAAATTGGCAAATGTAATAAAGGTACTTGAAACTTCCGATCAGTCAGAACAAACATTGAAATAATACTAATTTAGGAATCTCCCCTACTGAAAACCAGACTTATCTCGACAAAATGGAAACAGCCCAATCCCATCAAATAATTCTATGCAGTAGCAGTCGATAAAATATTTCAATCTCCTACAATCCATCTATTTCATAATACTGGAACAAGTGACTACTTTTGGGAGGAGTCTAACGAGACAATCGAACTGTCAAAACATTATTAGATACGCCCACCAGTATTTGTGGTCACACAGTACGGAACTCATAGCATGATAAAGAAGATTTTTTGACTTGGTGATAACATTATTTTAAGGCTTAAGTTTAATCACACAGCAAATGTTAATACAACAAGTAAATAACGAGCTGATAATGAAACATCATTAGTTGAGTTTTAAAAATCAATAGGAGTTAAATCAGCTTTATATCAGATTTTAAATGATTGCCTTATCTTATTCAGGGTTCAAGTGTGCAACCTACAAGAACTAGTTCAAATGAGAACATTATGTCAACTTTATAATAACATTCATTCTCGTGAATAACATCTGCTGAATAGAGTTCGACAACTCAAACTTCCAGATTATCATTGCATCGATTATGGTCATATTGGTCGTATTATAAGTAGATTAAGGTGTACGATGCTGCATAAGGGGCCATCCATAAATTACGTCACACGTTTAGGGGGGGGGTCGATGAAGTGTGACATTATGTGACAAGGGGGAGGGAGGGGTCCTGAATTTCGTGACGTCACATTTAAAAATCTATTAGTCCATGGACTAATAGGGATTATTAAGTTTGATTCTTTAATTAATATAATTCTATTAATATTTTTTGTTTTATTAATTTCTTTGATTAACAAAGTCAATTGTTTTTTATTTTAAATTCTTTAATTAATATAATAAATCGTTTTTTGTTTTGTTAATTGTTTGATTCGATGTTAATTTTATTAAAAACTAATTTAAATGGGAATAAAACTGATTTCGGAACCGCTGTTTTCATTCAATAATTTCCAAATGAAAATTTGCAAAATATGTGACGTCACACTTGGGTGGGGGAGTCTCACAAATGTGACCAGCTGTGACAAGGACGGGGGGAGGGTAAAAAAATCCGGAAATTCTTGTGACGTAATTTATGGATGACCCCTAAGTAGCAAATAACGATGTATAGCCATGAGTCGATCTGAAGATTTGAAAGAGATCCAGAAATATATCTGTTGGTATAATTATTTGGATAATTATCCAGGAAAGTAGTATATTTAAGTGAAATTTCACCTTAGGGAAAGAAATTGTCATGTAGATTCATGCAGCAAAACTGAAACATACGTGGTTGGTATATTCCAGGATAATATACAATCTAGTTATGTACAAAAACTAAGGTACGTATTATTGCCCCCTATTTTACATAGATGAATAATCTATGTCAGAACCTGAGATTCGAAAGCTAAGGGCTAGAAAAGATTACGTACAATCCGTTTAGAAATGTATCAGTTCGTGTATAACATCAAAATTGTCAAGCTGACTTCAAATCTTACAATTGATAACAAGATTAATTATATACTAATTAACGTGAACAAGTTTTGTTGTGCTAATCAAAATTCATAATACTCGAAACTGACTAAGGCCATGAACACTATTCGATCTGCTAATATATTCTCTACTATCGAAATCACTCGTTGTTCGCAGAACTTGAGTTGCATGCGAATAATTTGTTAATGTGTCACTTCTTTTCGGTTCATTTCATATTTTGTTGGTAGCCTTGTTGCAGTTATCCGTTTCGTCCGGTGGCTCCATCAAGCGGTCCATCTTGGAACTCCGGCAAGATTCGATCTCGATCGAGGCTGTAGATACTTGACGAGATACGAATTTTCGGTATTTTTTGAAAATGGGCAGGATCAAGAGGAAAACTCCCGATATGGAGATGAAGAGTCCGGCCGCGAAAAAGGTTATGTTGTAGCTTTTCGTTACGTCGCAAATGTAACCTGAAAAATATATGAGTATGAGAATATCTATATATATATATATAATACAAGCCGAAAAATTGAATCCAGTGTACAGCAAAAAACATATTTTTTAAATTTCTGAAATTTGGTGGGAAGTTAAGTCTAATCATGTAGATTCCCATTAAGACGGGGTTTTTTTAAATTCCGCCGTTAAGGGGTTGAAAAAGGGTAAAATGTGTTTTTTGACGTTTCTCGCAAAATAATGGACTTAGCGATCCCGTTCTTCCACTAAAATGTTAAGTAAAATTAACTCTAGGAAGTAGTTTCTCAGTTTTTTGAAATTCCATCATTTAGGGGTGCAAAAGGGGTAAGTCTGTTTTTTTTATATTGGCTATTTCCGGCAAAATAAACGACTTGGCGATCTGTTCTTCCACTACAATGTTCCTTATAATTTTCTTAAAAAACCATTTTCTGCATTTTTTGATGTTGTATCATTTAGGGGTTGAATGAGGGTGAAATGTGTTTTTCGTATATTGGCTATTTTTGGCTGATTCTCGCAAAATAATGGACTTAGCGATCCCGCTCTTTCACGAAAATGTTAAGTAAAATTAACTCTAGAAAGTAGTTTCTCAGTTTTTTGAAATTCCATCATTTAGGGGTGCAAAAGGGGTAAGTCTGTTTTTTTTATATTGGCTATTTCCGGCAAAATAATCGACTTAGCGATTTCATTCGGCCACTAAAATGTTCCTTATAATTATCTTGAAAAACCATTTTCTCCATTTTTTAAAATTCGATCATTCAGGGGTTGAACGGGGGTGGAATAAATTCATACGTATACATATATCCAGTCTACAGCAAAAACCATATTTTTTAAATTTCTGAAATTTGGTGGGAAGTTAAGTCTAATCATGTAGATTCCCACTAAGACGGGGTTTTTTAAAATTCCGCCGTTAAGGGGTTGAAAAAGGGTAAAACGTGTTTTTTGATGTTTCTCGCAAAATAATGGACTTAGCGATCCCGTTCTTCCACTAAAATGTTAAGTAAAATTAACCCTAGAAAGTAGTTTCTCAGTTTTTTGAAATTCCATCATTTAGGGGTGCAAAAGGGCTAAGTCTTTTTTTTTTATATTGGCTATTTCCGGCAAAATAAACGACTTAGCGATTCCGTTCTTCCACTACAATGTTCCTTATAATTTTCTTAAAAAACCATTTTCTGCATTTTTTGATGTTGTATCATTTAGGGGTTGAAAGAGGGTGAAATGTGTTTTTCGTATATTGGCTATTTTTGGCTGATTCTCGCAAAATAATGGACTTAGCGATCCCGCTCTTTCACGAAAATGTTAAGTAAAATTAACTCTAGAAAGTAGTTTCTCAGTTTTTTGAAATTCCATCATTTAGGGGTGCAAAAGGGGTAAGTCTGTTTTTTTTATATTGGCTATTTCCGGCAAAATAATCGACTTAGCGATTTCATTCGGCCACTAAAATGTTCCTTATAATTATCTTGAAAAACCATTTTCTCCATTTTTTAAAATTCGATCATTCAGGGGTTGAACGGGGGTGGAATAAATTCATACGTATACATATATGGATACGCGGGCGAAGCCGCGACGGGTCCCGCTAGTTTTATTATAAAAGATTAGTGGTATCATTTTTATATTACATATTGAAATTCTGTATTCTTCTTTTCATTAATTTTTGTTCTGTTTATATATTTTTGAAACTTAATATTGTCATTTCGTCAAATACAGTTTTAAATATAGATCAATTCATGACTTTTTTGTATATCGCAGGTTTACGTACTTAAATGTTCGAAAGTATAAGCATTTTTGATGTAAAAACATATTTAGAAAGTAAAATATTCAGATTATTAGGACGTTCTACTTATACAATTAAAGCCACGTTAACGTAATATATCAACCCTCGACACTCAAATCGTACCTCCTAATGACGGTCCAATGAGATTTCCGAAACCCTGCACCAGCAGTAATAAACCGTACGCGTTCGTGAATCTCTCAATGGATATTAGCTCCACCAGTATGATGCAAGTGAGCGAATAATTAGCAGCTATGAAAAAACCAAACGCTCCGGAGAGAGCGCAGAGGAGCGTGTAATTTTGTGTGATTGGCATGAGGGCTGTAATGCCGCCACAACATGCCATGCAGAAGGCGTAGATGAGTCCAGCGTTCGCCCAACGCCTGTCGCCAACCCATCCAAGAATAATCTGAAAATAAAAGGAAGACATTATAGAAGCATAAACGCGAAATATTCATTCATTTCATTATTATTATAAAATCAAATTTTCTGTTTTTATTAACGAAAAAAATTTAATAAAATTTTTTGCTGGTGAAAACTGAAAGTAGAAAAAGCGTGAGTAGCAGAGAGATCTATCACTAAGGTAGCACTTTCCCCTCCTTAGGAGGAGCTGTGAAGGTGACTAAAACCTTTAAACTCTCGAAAAAACAGTCGAAACCAGCAAAGAAAACTTCCCTAACAACAACTCATTCTACAGAAGGTGTGGAGGTTCACAAAACCTCAAAAACCACGAAAAAAAAACAAGAAATGTTTGTACAAAAATGGCGGCAATTAGATAAAAAAATTCATACCGCCAAAAGGTCTTCCCTAACACAAACTTAGTCCAAGGTGCAAATAGGTATCTAATCAATTACACACGTATTGTAAATTAATTTTTTTTTGCCAGCGTCGAATCTACTCTGATAGAAACTCGATGTAAGTTTCTGATACATGCACGCAACTTAAACACCGACGAATTCACTCACCTCTCCCACCATATTGATGATGCCGATCATCGAGATGAGCAGCGACGCCTTCTTGTCGGTGATCTTCAGGAACTTGGTGGCGTAGTCGGACAGGTAGACGTAAGGCACGTCGTACCAAGTGTAGAGAAGAAAGTTGGAGAGGGCGAACACTAGGAATTTTGGATCGGCGAAGTGGGAAAAGTCGAACATGTCGACCAAAAGGTCCCACAGGTCCCACAGCGCGGCGAACCACTGATTCTTCTCTTTCGCTATGGTAGTCATGGAGTTGCGGTAGATATCTGGACATGAAGAGGCCCTCAGCCTGTAGCGGTTGATGTTGAGCATCGCACCTCGATACGACACCGACATTCTGCAATGAAGCGATAAAAAATTAAAATTCTGATCTAGTGGACCCATACAGAGGCAGTAAAAACAAATGCAGTTGAAGTCAACCGTTCACAATTGAACGTGTATTAAATATATTTGCGTTTGATGTATGTACAGTTCGAATTTTTTTAATGAACTTAGAGATTCATGTAGTAGGTCACAAGATAGTTCAATTCAGAACATAATCTCCATTTTTGTATTGGATAAAATATGAAAATTATCACGTAACCTCCAGAAGGACATGGATACATGAGTCCCAACTTCAACAGATTTACTTAATTATATTACGTTTCGGAGACACTAACCTGTGTATCCTGAGGTCCCTCAAGAAGGCGGTTTGTAACTTCCTTGGCGGCTTCTTCGGGGGTGAAATTCTCGACTTCTTCAGCCAGTTGATGTAAGCCGCATCTTCATTGTGATTTTCGGGGGAAGTCGCCTCGGCGTTCTTCGTCGCCACATATAACTCGTTTAACCTTCCCGAATCACTAAAACTCCTCGACGGCGAAAGTAAACTGGGATAGTTTTGCATCAGCACGTTGTATACATTCTTATGCGACGCCAGCAACTCTATGACCTCTATCGGTACTTTCTCGCCATTCTTAACGTATGTAGGAAGGTTGACCAAGGAAGAGCACAGTCGAAATTCGCTGTTGTCGCCCGTGTCTGCCTGCGTCGCTTCCATAATCGGTTGTAACACGCTCGGCGTGTTGGTGCTGTTGCTCGCCGAGAAAGTGTCCGCCGACGAACCCCTATTTTGCCGTTTAAGCTTCCTGTTCTTCTTCCTTTCTTTCGCCAGCTTCTTCTGCTGCTCGAACGTCCACGGTAGATCCCTCATGAGACCGCCGCAAACCGCCAGGTTCAAAAATAATCCGGCCAAGATCAGGGTGGTTCCCCTCCAGCCGTATTCCGCCAATAAGAACTGAATCAACGGGGCGAAGATGAATGTACCGATGCCGCTTCCACATACCGCCAAACCTGTCGCGAACGATCTACGCTTCTCGAAATAATAAGCTACGATGACGACTGAAGCCACGTAGCACAAACTCAATCCAAATCCGGCCATTACGCCAAACGTCAGATATAGCATCATCATGCTGTTGACCATGGAGCTTAAGATGAAAGCGATAGACGCTAAAATTGATCCGAATATGGTCACCTTACGACATCCGTATCTATCTGTTAAGAAGCTTGCTATAGGACCAGACAGAAGCGGCATAGCCATAAATAAGCCGCCCACGATCGCTGTTGTGCCGCGATCTTCGTTGAAATATTCCACGAATTCGGTGAAGATAACACCGAAGCTGAAGGTGATACCGTCCGCAATGAGATTTACCATAAATGACGCTGCGACGACAACCCAACCCCATCCACCATCCGGCGGTCTAGCTTCAGAATATTCCAACGATTCGCTGTCCGAGCTCGAATCTGAACTGCTAGACAAGCTATCCGTCGAGTTGGACAGATGATATTTGGACGAGTTGTCATTCAGGATCTCCTCTTTGTCAAACTGGACTCGCAGTGTGGGTTTATCATCGTCTAAGGTTGTATTATGATCCGATATTGGATTCTCGTATATGCTTCTGTTGATTTTCGGTCCGCCGTTGAGGCTGACGACGTCCACCGATCTGGCGGCCGCGTCGTGCGAAGCATAGTCTCCATATGCGGTACCTATTCGCGGCGCGGTAGAGCCGATAAGAGGTTGCGAAGTAGCACCGTTCGGTTGCGCGGTAGCGCCATTTGGTTGCGCGGTAACGCCATTTGGTTGCGCGGTAACGCCATTTGGTTGCGCGGTAACGCCGTTTGGTTGCGGGGTAACGCCGTTTGGTTGCGCGGTAACGCCGTTTGTTTGCGCGGTATAGCCATTCCGAACACTGTCACGTCTCACTGAGTCGTTAAGGTTACTGTTCCGGTCCATGTCGTTTTGGGCCATTCCTGTAGGTCTCTGCTGAATTGCCTGCGTAACGGCGCTAAGGTGGCTTGGCTCATGGACTTTTTCATACGTGCCTTGGTCGACCAGGGACGCGGACGATTTTCACTTGCTTTCAGTCGAAGTGCCATGCGGGGTAGAGACCGACAACTGCTCTTCGAGATCTACCTGAAACAAAAACAAGAGGGGACCAATTAGAATCACGTGTAACTATGATGGATAAACATCGATTTCGAGAACAGCTTCGAATGAATTTTACGAACGAATGAATATTTATTGTTCGACGAGACAAGGAACCTTGTGGACAGACAATCAATTTATTATTTGTGGAAATTGAGTCCTATTTTCCCAACCGCAATTAGCTAATACTCGGCAAGTTAAACGAATTAATTTGATCCTAGTTGCATAATGAATAAACGTTTCTCGAGCATTCTATTTATTGCGAATACTTCGAAATGTGATACGTTGTTATATAACAATATCATCGTATACAATGTGATTTAAAAAAAATTGAAATATTCAATTGTAATTCTTAGTAATCCATTTAGAATTAACTACCTAGTAATCCTTCTGAATAAAACTGCTTCATCAAATCGATTCTATTTTTAATTTGATAACATCTTATAGTCTAGTCAGTAAATACTTTTTTATTCAACTTTTTTCAACAGTCTCGGAAAAATATGAGCAAGGTGTCATTTTATTCGGAATAGCACGTAGATGATTTTTGAAAAAAATATAATTCCGCTCTTGAAAATCTTAAAAGTTCTGAACAATTTTTTGAAATTAAAAGAAAAACACCTGAAACTGTAAGACCAGTATTTATAATTTTTCCAGAGGGGTGAAAATAAGACCAAAAACGAGCCGTCTGGCTTGCGCAAGTCACATAAACTTGGTACACTTTGATAATAAAAATTATTTAACCATATTAAATATGAAAATTAAGGAATGAAAAAATGCAGTCACTTACTGAATAGGTGAATGAACAATAATCCAAAAAAATTTTCATCGCGGTTTTTCATCAGTTATGCAATAGCTAATTAATAATTCTTTGCTGCTTGAACATGAACATTGCAAGTGTGGTAATCGTTAAACTATAAATCTGAGATTGGTTTCCTTTATTTTTTTAAAATAATTTTAATGATCCTTTTTTTATTATCGGATGCTGTATGGAAATGATATTTTCTGAATTTCATCTCCTATATTGAACTAAATTCACTATGTTCATCACCATAAAACAAGAGGTGGGGTCTTCAGCCTCCCGGCTAGACGAAGTTTCTTTCAATGTATATTAAATAGCAGGAACAATTAATGTTTCTGTCTTTGAAAGTAAACATGCCGCTTGCCTTGAAAGGGTAGCCTAAGTTACGCTTACATTACGTTTTATCATTTGTAGGCCTAACTCCCATTCGCCAAGTTTCGGAAGTGTAACATTCGACTAGTAAATTCATTCTGAAGCTTTTAATGGTTTTCGGGGAAGGCAACCGAGGCTACAACCCCAAGGCCTCCACAAAAAATGGGCCCCCTCAATTCTTGTTTCCGATTATATTTAAATGTTTGTTAAATAATAAAAGAATCTATACTTGGTTTCACAATAAATTATTCATTGGAAAACTCGACTGAGAAAATTGACCATTTTATGTGGAAAATAATTTGGATGCAGGGGGGCTCCACTACTTTGTTGTCCCCAAGGCCAGGGCCGGATTAACCCTATCCGGGCCCCTAGGCAACAATCCTGTCCGGGCCCCAGGTCTTTGCAAGTTGATAAAGGGAAGTAACTTCCAGATGATCGACTCCAGGTATCCTGTTACTTCAAAGTCTTATGTGATATTACAAAAACATGGTAACTTTGACTTGATGCTGCAGCATCACCTTACCTGAGTCGTTAGCTTTATTGAAATGGTCTTAATGAATAGGTTATAGATAAGTGATGAATAATGATCCAGGTTACATGATGGGTTAGGAAAGAGAAATGAGACGGGACGCGGTTATTTTCAATTTAATCTTAAACGCAATAAAATAATATAAACGAAAGAAAACAGTCTTGTTAAGTAGTACGAATTGGAAAAAGTCAACTTCCAATATATTTACTGGTTTTGTACAGTTCAGTAAGTTTAAATAATAACTTTTCTAACTTTTTTAGAAACAAAATCGTTTAAAACATCTTGGAAGTTGACCCTTTCTAATACATTATTTTGAATGGCCATTATCGACAATGAATTCAAATGGTTCTGAGACATTGTTGAACGAAGACAGTTTATTAGATCTACTACTCGATACTAGAAGGTTCTGTATGTATAAAGTATTTCATCAATTGACAACATGCGTCGAAAGAGAGCAATAATATTGTTGAGGAATTTCATAAAATCTTCAAAAAAAATTTTCATTTGATGAATTTTTTTCTTGGTGCCTGTACGGGCACCCAGTCGATGTGGGGCCCCTAGGCAGTTGCCCACTCTGCCTAATGGTTAATGCGTCCCTGTCCAAGGCCTCCAGGGCCCTGTAACACAAGCCGTACAAGTCCTACAATTGTTAGAATACATTTTACACTTGTAACTTTTGCATAACACAACCCTTCTTGTAATTACCCGTACGGCACCAGTAATTACGGAAGAATCTCGACATATGTAAGCGTTTTCTGTAACACAAAGTTAACACTTGTATTATTGTGTTACAGAATTTGCAACAAGTGTAGATAATGTTTTACCTATCTTCAACCCTGGGTAAATGCACACTGTACAGTAGTATTATGATAAGTCCCGTACTGTCAACACGTACGTACGAATCTGTTCTAGGGATATTCGTTCAGAAAAAACATCGATGTTTCTACTCGATGTAAAACATCGGATCCTTGCATCGATGTTTTTCGATGCATCGCTTAAAAACATCGATGTTTTTCAACATCGAGTACTTTTTTCTTTAAATTTTAAGATTTTGTGCGCCGGTTTAATAGCATTGTATCAGTAAGAATAGTAAAATATAGCTTTGTGAGTAAAAATTACAGAGAAGTGTTTTATTGAAATGAATATTTATTAAAAAAAATTCCCTTTCACAAAAAAAAAGACCTGTAGGAGGCAAAATTTGGCATACATAAAAATAGATATTAAATTAGTTATATATATATATATATATATATATATATATATATATATATATATATATATATATATATATATATATATATATATATATATATATATATAGATATTATTAGTTGTTTTAGAACCATTAACAATAATAATTATAATACTAGTCGCAATTTCGCAGAAAACGAGTAAACTCAACAGCACCAAACAATCGTAGCGTAGATTCTTAATCGTAATAATCCGTAGCATATAACTATTAGTCAGCAGCCAGTGGTAAAATGAACGACAGAACGAGTGATAATTTCATTACTCTCTTATACCACAAGAAACAAGAACAAGATAGCCAAACCATAGAGATGTTAGAAAAGGTCTTCTTCTTCTAAATGTGCCAAAAACGTTCCGGATGTTGGCGACAGGCAAGAAAATTTGTACTTGGTGTTTGGAATGATTACTTTTTGGGTTTAGCTAAATTTTCTGAAACAAATAGCAAAAAAAAACATTCGATGTTTTGATAAAAAATACTCGATGCATCGAATAGATAAATCTTTGTCAAAACATCGAATCAATCCGATGCATCGTATCGTATACATCGAATGGATTCGATGCATCGATGTAAAATGAATATCCCTAATCTGTTCTTGCAATATGCGGTCAAGCGATTCGGAAAGTGACTATGAAGCCGTGCCTAAAGAATATCGTTTTAATATTAGGAAAGACTTCGTTGTTCTCATTGATAACGAATTCAACGAAAGGTTTCGTCTGAGCCGAGACCAATTTGAAAATCTCCTTCGGGATATTGGACCAAGGCTTGCAAATAAAACAGTTCGATGGTATGGATTGACACCACCGCAAAAGACATTAATTGCCATGCAGTGGTTAGGAAATGGAGGTCAGTATCATGGTGTTTGCGATATGCATGGGGTATCAAAAACAATTTGTTTTGAAGACATTTTACTGAGACGTCTACTTGAATAACCTAACCTAACCACTATCCCAAGCGTGTCATGACAAGTCTGCATCGAGTAGGAATAATATTTTCATTAAATATGTAGCTACATATGTACAAAATTATTTACTTTCTACAATTGTAGCCATTCGCATTGTGATACGGAATTAAGTAGGACTTGTAGTTACAGGCAGATCCCTTGTAACTTGTAGACTTGTTACAATTGTATGATTTGTGTTACAGGCCCCAGACCTCTGAATCCTGCATTAGTAAACATATACGAGTATATACCAAAAATAGTAATTATTACAAACTGTTTATCTTGTTTTGGAATTGATGACAATCATTAAGTACTATTTATGATATAGAATCATGAACAAACACCTTTATCTATTCTAGTAATAATTCGATTACAATGTTCACATATCACACATGATGGAAACTTTCATCTATTCCAAATGTCTACGAACACGTTTCATTCTTCTTATCTACGCGAAAACTATTTAATCCGTTTCTGAAAAATCCCCACTCATATCTAAATATAGTTGCAATTGAAAACTGCATGCGACATGGTCGTTCTAAGAAATCATAAATTTTCCACCGCATCTATATTTTCTATCGCGTCTATATTTTCCGCACTTACAGTGGCACCTGCGGCTTTCTTCCTATGAATACGCGTTTGAATTTTTGGCACCATAATCGAAAACTAAAATAGCCCAAGACATGTATATTTAGACGGTTAGAAAATTAGTAAATATAGTTTGACGTAAGAGGTACACAAAAACATCAAATTCGCGCCAGAGAGAAATGTAAATAATGCATCTTATTTCATACATAACTGAGATTGAAATCTCGCACATCACTTGGTGAAACATCGTGAAGAATAAAGTTTAAACTTTAAAATGAAACACACTTGGCTTAAGTTCTACTATATAAAAATATTTAGATACTGTATTTATCAGGAAAGGATAGTCGACATGTTTCGAGTTATGAACTCATTATCAAGACTGACTACAGGAGAGTATTACATGTTATTTTATAAAACAGACAAAAGCAAAGGTGATACCTGAAAATCAATTTGTTCGTTTACAAGGGATTATTTACTATTATGAGCGGAACTTATTTCGAGAATTTCGAGAAGGTCAAGGCGCTTTCCTCTGTTACCTGAATGCAACAATTGGGTTTTGTTGAAATCCAGGAAATGATTAATAGCGTGGTAAAATTACACAAAATATCCGTAATATGCAGCAAAAAGTAAAAACCTGTTGGAAATTCAAATTCAGGTAGTTGAAAGAATTGTCTTTAATATGTGAAAATCTTTACAAATGCAATTGAGCATTTTTCCGGAAAAACTTTGGTCGAAAATTTTTTTATTTATTTTTTCACTCTAATTGTTTAAATAATGAAAATGCAGAAAAATGTTCAAATCAAAAATTGTAGGCAATGCATTTACCTACAAAATTTAAAAAAGTTTTCTGATATCTTTATTAGTTTTTGAAATATACCAAATATTCCTAAGAGTATTTTTAAACATCATCAATTTTCAAGTTTTTAATTTTAAATGAACAATGACATGTAGAAAAAATTATTTCATATGAAATTTGCTACAAATTGAGGTATCTACAAGTACTTAAAAAAAATATTTTTGTAATAATTTTTTAAAGAATTATCAACGATTTTCCACATAAATCTCTCCTAAAAAATCGTCTTTTTTTTTTACTAATTTTCCATACTAAACATTAAGAAATTAAACAACTTAAGTATCTAACATTGTGTACTTAAAAGATAATGATTTAATCTAAAAAATTTATTCGAAACTTTTTTTTGCACCTAGATTTTCCGAAAAGATACGTACGATTTTCCAAATGCTCCCGATGAAATAAGCAAGTTCCAATAGTTTCATTTGTGGTTTCGATTAGTATTTATGCCGATAAATATTTTCTATTCAAAAGGTATTGTTGTTGATTAATTTGTTCAGAATATCCCGGGCTTTTTTTATCATTGAATTTGCTTTTCATGAAAATTCTAGCAATTTTCCACGCAAACCTCCTATAACTATCATATTTTTGTCCAATATTTTTAATCAAAAAATTATAAAAGTTAAAAATATAATTATTTAATGGGCTAAGTATTAAAGACCATGATATAAGTGAATAAATAGGTTTGAAAATTTTTCACTTTTTACATTTTCTTAAAGGTTACACGAAATTTTTCAAAAGCAAGCGTTACTGCTCATAGTCTTTCGGGAGTTTTATACTTCAGGTTCAGAAATTCATTGTGAATAATTGATGATTTTACGACGTAGTTTAATGAGTTAATATGTATAGACAAAAAATTTTTACTAAAAATTTAATTTGTTCTGCTTCTACACAGAGTAAGAGCATGCGCGTTGGCTCACAAACCGACGGCGCGTAGAAGCAGCTGCCAACGGCTTTGTTATCTGTTCTTTCCCTTTCATTGTATACACCTCTCTCTTTCATACCTGAGGCATAGGTGTGTTCATTTATATCGCGATCACTTCTATATACCGTTATTATTAAACTGGCAAAGATCTGAATAACATAATGAGCACTAAAAAAAGTTATGTTAAGTTTTTTAAAAGACACCTGATTTTAGTACTTATTGTAAATAATTGTCTATTATTTAAAAAATTTAATATATACAGAAAATCTATATAGTAGTTTTGAATGTATATACCTCAAAGTATTCATAGTTAAAGTTTCATTGAAATATATTAATTTCGAAAAAAGATATAATCAAATGAAGTTTGGAAAAAACAAGAAAAATTAAGCATATAAAAAAAAGGGATTTTAAAAAAGCATTTATTTAAAAATTAAAACATTGATCGCTTTGTTTTTGTAACAATAATATTCCATGATCATTTGAAATCTTATATCCAAAAAGAATTTTCGCTGTGACAATAATTAATTAAAAAGGAACTATAATTGTTTATTGACTTTTTACTACTCGTTTTTTTATAAATAAATGGATTTTAGAGTTAGAACATTTATTTTTTCAAACTTGAAAGTATTTTTAATTAAGAGTTCTGATTTTTCTCTACATTTTAGATTGGTTTATTTTTTTTTTCAATGCATTACAACCTCCAAATAATTAACTTTTAAATCGGGCCATTAATAAATTCGGCTCACGGAACATAAGCGCGCACCGACGAATTGACCTCCGCTGAAATCAATTTATCTCGTAAACTTTGCAATTTACAGAAAAACTTTTCAGACATATTTTGTACATCAATGCATCAGCTACAAATAAAAAAAATTTCACTCGACAATTTTCCGGAAAATAGCTTACCTATTTTTGTAAAGATTCTTTTATATTAAGCACAATCCTTTGGAATACTTAAATTCGAAATTTCTAGAGGTTTTTCCTTTTTGTGAAGCTATATGTGTACTTTGACCACGCTATAAATTTTATACAATGTTCGGAGAAGCCAGTGGTATTTTTATTTTGCAAAATTGACTTTTTATGTTCTTCAACACGAATGTTTTTATTCCTTCCTGTTTGTCCAATATAGAAAGCAGGACATTCGTCGCAAAATATTTTGTAAACACCATTGTTTTCTCCGATGTTAGATTTTTATTTATTATTGTCCAAGAATGACTTCAAGTTTCTTTTATTTGTGCAAATTGTTTCAACGTTATTTTTCTATAGTCTGTTACAAATTTTTGTAACAGATTATCGTACCTTCTTGGAATTCTCGAAATAAGTTCCGCCCATAATAGTAAATTACCACTTGTAAACGAACAAATTGATTTTCAGGTATCACCTTTGCTTTTGTCTGTTTTATAAAATAATATGTAATACTCTCCTGTAGTCAGTCTTGATAATGAGTTCATAACTCGAAACATGTCGACTATTTTTTCCTGATAAATGCAGTATCTAATTATTTTTATATAATGAAACTTAAGCCAAGTGTGTTTCATTTTAAAGTTTAAAGTTTATTATTTCATACATATTCACAAATCAAAATATTATACGTCACCGGAAAAGTAATCTTCTTCTTGATAATTAATCTTTGGATATATTCTGGCGATTTAATAATTGAAACGAGTTCATTGTGCACGTTACACTCCAGGCGAATAGAAACTAGGCGTAAAAATGATGTAGTAATGTAGGATTTATATTCACAACATCAGCTGTAATCGTGATACGTATTGCTATTTTCTGAAAGACACTCCTTTCAACGCAAGCTGCATATTTAGTTTCGAAGACATATATATTCTTCATGTGAACTAAAAAATATCTATCAAATTTTTTTTCTTTGAGTGATTATACATATATATATATATATATATATATATATATATATATATATATATATATATATATATATATATATATATATATATATATATATGAAAAACTTGGTTCTCGGAATGAACCGCGTAAAAGATTTGAAAAATCTCGACGTTTCGGCTCCTTTTGCTAAGCCATCTTCAGGAGAATTAGAAGGGAAATAATTCAGATACGTGGCCTCAATCTGCCTACTCCACGAATCGAATTAGGAGGAATCGAAAACAATACGATTGCGTGGTATCAACCTGCCTACTCCACCAACCGTACTGCTTCCTGTCAACTCTGAAGTCTCAACCTGCCTACTCTTCAGAGTCAGGTTGACTCTATATATACAAAAATATCAAAATTAAGAAGCTGATATCCAGGATATTTCGAATATAAGATGAGTATGAAAGATATATATCAAATAATGATGGAATACAAATGTTTAATTTTATAGACAACAGAGTTATTAATTTGATAACATGCTTGAATACCATGATTTTGAGCAAATATATGTAATTCTAGGAATGTTACGTAATCATTGTTACAAATATTCTCAGCAATCAATTGGTTAACCTTTTTTTTTTGTAATATGTAAAAGATAAAAATGGTTACTATGGGTTATCCTTAGGAATAAATATATACCATTGCGGACTTTTTGGTCGATCTTTTTAAGATATATATTTCCTTAGTACATTAATTTGATCTTCCTTATAGTCCAGTATTTGACGGTAAAAATACGGTATTACCTCAGAATTCTTTCGGACTGAACCAATTTTGATGAAAATTTGTGAAAAGGCGTATTTTACCCTCCTCTTCAAAAGTTATATAGTGCCGATGTGTGCTTTTTATTTTTAGGGGGTGAAAACAACCCCTTTATACAAAAAATTCAAACAATATGAATGTAAGAGTTATTTCTATTCTAATTATGTTTAAATAGGTGAAATTGATATTTATACATATTCTAGAATATATTTAGAAGAACATTTCAATTTTTTAACCCCTAAAAACTACCCCTTAAGACTAAATCTTCAAAAAATGGGTGTATAACAGCTGTAAATTGTTTTATGATCAATATATAATAATTTAATAATGTCTTACAGGTTGTCAAATTAATTTTAATTTTTGCAAAATATCAACCCTTAAAAACTACCCTAACTACCCTTTTATACAAAAACATTTAAAACTATCAGTTATTTATATTGACATTTTGTCTAAAAATTATTATTAAATATTCATACTTATTGTGAATATTTCACAATAGGTATGATATTTTGAAAAACATTTTAAATTTTCAACCTTTAAAACCACCCTTTAAGGGTGGTTTGATTTTTTCAATGATAAATTTATAATATTTTAAAAATAACTCAAATAAAAGATGTTAATACATTATATACATAATAGTATATTTTATTAATACATTTCATACATAATAGAATATTTTATTAATTAAAATTACAATATAGTTTATCATCGCAATTGGTTTTTTGAGCATAACTTCCCTAATTTTCAAGATATTTAAACTCTCGAAATGGCATTTTAAAGGTAATTCCTAGCGCTACACGACATGTGAGCATGAACTTTTTTGAGCCCTTCGTTTTTAAGATTTTACAGCTTAATGGGCTTGGCTAAGGTAGTTCTTGCGTTCACATGCAACTTTAAAACTGTAATATCTCAATGAATTATCATAGTAGAAAAATTTAAAAAAAAAACAAAATTTTCAGCGAAAAAAAAACTTGATTTTCGTATTCTTTCATTATTTATGTTTTTTCTGTAGTTTTTGAGTTATTTTGAAAAAAAGAAAATTTTTTTGAAAAATTTCAAAAATAAAGTCAAATTTGAATGCAATTTTTTTCAAATCTAGATATTCTAAACCGACCAAACTCACAGAACTTGTTGCTAGTACCGAGATGAAGTTATGAATACAGTTGTAACTGCTAATTTTTGTGGCTAATAGACTGATTTAATCGCTGATTTTTTCTCCAAAAAAGTGAGATGAGCAAATAGTTTTTATTATATCTCCGTTAATTTTCAAGCAAACGACCTCTTCTACAGCTCATTTGAAAGGGTTTTCCGAGTACTTTGAAAAAAAAAGTTTTCCTTGAAAAACTTACGTTTTTTCTGTTATTTAACGTTAAAGTGTTGAAACTCGGTTTTAAACGAACAAATACCCATATTCAATAAGCAATAACTCGCTTGCTATTGCTCCTAAAATAATTTTTCAAAAACCAATCGATTTGTTTTTCCAAAAGCTGCAATTATGATTTTTATCATTTTTTTGTTAAAACCAAAATATTTTGAGCAATGTCTAAAAAACCATTTTTCATTGAAAAATCAAAATTTTCAATCGCGGATAACTCGAAAAATATTACCTCATATAAAAAACTTTATGAAAACTTTTTTGCTTAAAATTAAACCCTCTATCGATTCGTGGGGTTTCTTATTTTTTTAAAATTTTACCCTTCAAAAAGGGGTGGCATTCACCCCCAGGGCAAAAGCACACATCGGCACTATATAACTTTTGAAATGGAGGGTAAAATACGCTTACTCACAAATTTTCATCAAAATCGGTTCAGTCCGAAAGAATTCTGAGCCAAAAACCGTCAAATACTGGACTATTAAAGGTTTAGCCAGTGTTTACGATTTAAGCGCACAAAAATATATTTTTCGTCTTTTCTGCACTATAATATGTATGTATTAACTGAGATTGTATTCTCGCACATAACTTGGTGAAACATCATAAAGAATAAAGTTTAAACATTAAAATAAAACACACTTGGCTTATGTTTCACTATATAAAAATATTTAGATACTGTATTTAGCAGTAACGAATAATCGACATGTTTCGAGTTATGAGCTCATTATCAAGACTGACTACAGGAGAGTATTACATCTTATTTTATAGTACAGACAAAAGCAAAGGTGTCACCTGAAAATCAATTTGTTCGTTCACAAGGCGGAACTTATTTCGAGAATTTCAAGAAGGTCAAGGCGCTTTCCTTTGTTACCTTTGTTAAGTTTTATACAATGTTCGGACAAGCCAGTGGTATTTTATTTTGTAAAATTGACTTTTTATGTTCTTCAACACGAATGTTTATAATCCATCCTGTTTGTCCAATATAGAAAGCAGGACATTCGTCGCAAAATATTTTGTAAACACCACTGTTTTCTCCGATGTTAGATATTTCTCCATTATTGACCAAGAATGACTTCAAGTTTCTTTTATTTTTACAAATTGTTTTAACGTTAGTTAGTTTTAAGTCATTCTTGGTCAATAATAAAGAGAAATCTAACATCGGCGAAAACAGTGGTGTTTACAAAATATTTTGCGACGAATGTCCTGCTTTATACTTTATTCATTATGTATATGTATTATGCATATAAAGCCTTCCTCTCAAATCAATCTATCTATTGCAGAAAACTGCATTAAAATCGGTTGAGTACTTAGTTTTAAAGTCCTAAGCGAACAGACAGCAGAAGTAACTTCATTTTATACTATGTAAAGATGATAGAGGTATCAATAACATTAAAAATTAAAGATTTTCATGAATTACTGTCGAATTTCGACCACACTGGGCGACAACTTGTTATAAAAATTTTACTTTGTTTGGAATTTAATGGGCTCAAAGGAGAGGGATTGATTTTGTCATACTTCAATATTGACAGAGGTCAAGCACGCAGTCAAGAATGGTAACCACTCCCATGTCTTTGGGAATTTTTCAAGGTTTTTCATGAAATCTGATATCTACATAATAGCACGATAGTAAGCTTAACGCAACAAAGAACGTTCAAATCGATAAAAAAATCTATCCTTTTTATTAATTTATTGGTCCTCGTAAACTTTTGCACTTTGATACTAGCATAAAAACTTAATCTCGTCAATGTCACGTGTTTCGGTACCTATCTCAGATATTTTGTGTAACTAGATTGAGATAATATACTAATTAAAATATAAAAAATTCGATTGTTGATGAAGATAATATGATATATTCATATGTATAATGTTTGCTTTGATTTCTCCATATCGCTTAGTTCTTTAAGGACGCATTGTAGATAATATTTTCTCAATGATAATGATAATGTTCGTAAAATTTTTGTATTTATCAATTTTCAGTTCTGAAAATGTTACGATAATTTTTAATTCCCTTTTTCAAACGTCCGCATGTATATATATATATATATATATATATATATATATATATATATATATATATATATATATATATATATATATATATATATATATATATATATATACAGGGTGTCCTAGTTTTTGAGAGAATCATTTTTTATTTATAACTTCAAAACCACACCAAATATTTCAATCAAATTTGGTATGCACGTACTACTCATCAATGTGCATTTTTTTAAATGCAATACAAGTTTTAAATTTTCCACCAGTGGCGTTCATGCAGAATTTGCCTTGCATACTTCAGCAAACATTTATGGTACGCCACTGATTTTTCTCAAAACTGAAATTATTTTTGAAACGAAGTCCAGTGATGCTGATCTACTCAACCGAGTTCCAAATTACAATTATAATAATACTACAAACTATACTAAAAGTAAAGAAAACTATTTAAAAAAAAAGAGTGTGAATCAGAATTACAAATAAATGAAAAACAAAATTAATAAAACAAGCATTGTTTCAATGATCTTTTGAAACTCTGCATAGATTCGCTTTTAATGTCCTGCGAAAAAGATATATATATATATATATATATATATATATATATATATATATATATATATATATATATATATATATAATAAATGTTATAAAGACCTAATAATATTTATTTATCATTTTTAATTTTTTAGATTCATGAAAGATTTTCTGCAGTTACCAGAAATGAAAATTTTGTATTTTGCATTGGTTCACGTTGGTCACTCCTTATGTAAGGACTTGTGACTTGGGGTGGCTTATCGAATGCACATTTGAAGAATATCAGTATCAAAACAGAAATGAATACTTCGAATTGTACTGAAAAAGAATAAATGGTACCTAAGTGATAAAGTTTATAGACAGTGAAGTCATAGATATAAGAAAATTGTACATCCATCAGTCGTTGATCTATTGTTATAGGACTATCAAGTTAATGTTCCCCATCCTGTAAATAAACATGAAACAAGAAGCAGAGCATTTAGTGGATGCAATGACCTTGGACTTTTTCAAAAGACAAACAATGAATTTGTTGCGGAAGACAGAGGAAAAAATATACAAAGAAAGAAGGAAAAGCTATGGAGAAAGAGAAGAACCCTAGTATTTATTTAAGAGGGACTAATTTCCTCTTGGTTTTTTTGTTTATTCAGGTTATTTCGTTTATTCCTTAGTTTGCAAAGAAAAATTTTGTTTACTTCTTTTAGTGTAAAGTATTGTAATGTGGGTGAACAAATAAAATTATATATATATATATATATATATATATATATATATATATATATATATATATATATATATATATAATATATATATGGTAATTATCGATATTACAACAGACTGCCCCGATTTTCTTGAAATTTCGGATCATAGCTTAGTTTGGCCTGAAAAAGACGAATACTTGTGAAGTCAGATTTTGTCGCTGGATCATCTTTTTTTTTCAAAAACTTGAGCTGACCTGACCTATTCTAACCTCACTAACCTAACCTTCGAATTCAATTAAGCATAGAATTCCTGAAAAGTATGAATTGGATTATAAAAAAGACAATGTTTTTGATGATAAAATTAATCTATTTCATGAATTCTATACTTTTTTGAACTTGGAGGTTAGGTTAGTAAGGTTAGAAAACATAAGGTCAGCTCAAGTTTTTGAAAAAAAAAAGATGACCCAGCGACAAAATCTGACTTCATATTCGGCCTTTTCAGGCCAAAATAAGCTTTAATCCGAAATTTCAAGAAAATCGGGGCAGTCTGTTGTAATATCGATAATTACCATATATATATATATATATATATATATATATATATATATATATATATATATATATATATATATATATATATATATATATATATATATATATATATATATATATATTATATCTTATTGTGTTCAAAAATTTATAATTATAATAAACTAATTTATATAATCTTCTATAATTTACTTATATGTTGACCAGAATGTTTATAAAATTATTAAGATCTCCCTATATCTATCGGAGGTATAAAACTGCCATAGTTTTCTTTCAATTAAAAAAGTTTGTTTGAACCACCAGAATTTTCACTATTATCCAACTGAAAAGCACCTAATTAGCAACTGAAGACGATCACATCAGAAAAAAGTTAAAACATAGTTGTATACACGCAAAATACTCCCCTTTAAAAAAAATAATAATAAAGTTTAAAAAAGATCAAAAATAGTTACAACAACAAAAGTGTAACTCACCGTTGTTTTATTATTTCCAGAATAAATCGATACTAAATTAACAAAAAAATCAGAGTAATAAATACCTGGGGTATCATGTCAACTTAAATTTTCAACACAATCGGAGCCTGTATCACGAAAATTATCTCGAAATGAATCTGGACCAGCTGTATATCCAAAATAAACTGTCAACTCTGAACGAACACTCGTCTACTCACTGAATATTTTCATCACACATCACTAAAAATGCATAACTGCGAGATAAACAGTCACAACAATGAAGTAGTGTTACAAGAATCAAAACGTCGACAAAATTAATTCGAATCATAGATAACGCACGATTCTAAAATAAAAACGCGGACGGTCGTTTTTTGAAGGACTGATCTTCGCTGATCCAGCTTTCGATTCGATTTGAGCATTCGAAAACATCGAGATTAAAACGGATATTTGGCTAGTAACATTGGCATGAATTTGTGACTCGTGAAAAAAAAAAGTGGAAACGCATAAGTAGTTATTTAACTGTTATCGTACGATCAAAGTCTCTCAAACGTTCAATATTAATTCTATTCTGATTTTTCGTTCCAATATTTCATTTCGATTTTCAACATAATCAAGAATCCTAAGCTTCAAAATAAGAATAGAAAGTAATCTATATATTAGACTTAAACTTATGTTTGAAACAGAGTTATTTCAAATTTAATAGTATATTATACAAACAAGAAGACGGATTGCCCATGGGATCACCGTTATCGCCTTTGTTGAGTGAAATTTTCATGAATAACTTAGAAGAAAAAATTTTCTATTCTGATAATAATTTAATTACTAACGTTTCATTATGGAGGCGGTATGTAGATGATATTTTTTGTATTTGGACCGGTACAGTAGGCAGTTAGATAATTTCCTTAAATATATAAATACAACTCGATTTAATTTACAAAAGAAGTAGAAAATGAAAACGGTACCTTGAATTTCTTAGCCGTTGAGATTGCTAGGAATTTGAATTCTCTTACTTTCAGCATTTATAGAAAGCCAACCTTCACAGATACTTTAATTCACAGCGACCAACAACTTGTGCTTTTCATTCGTTCATACATAGGCTGTTCACTATTCCATTATCGGAAACAAATTTTCAAACCGAAGTTAATACAATTAAATTATTAGCCACCAATAACGGTTATAATGAAAATCTCATCGATAAGCTCATTGGGAAAAAACGAATAAAGTATCTGTTGCATTCAATATATTCCAGCAAACTATTAATGGAGAACAAAAATACGCAATAAATTATGTGCCGAATTTGAGTAGCAACATTTATTTTGTAACAGACTATCGAAAAATAACGTTAAAACAATTTTCGGAGAAAACAGTAGTGTTTACAACATATTTTGCGACGAATGTCCTGCTTTCCATATTGGACAAACAGGAAGGAATATAAACATTCGTGTTGAAGAACATAAAAAGTCAATTTTACAAAATAAAAATACGAACGCGAGTGACAGTAAAGCACATAGTATGCGAGTGCACAAAATTTTTGACAAAACGTGATGAGTGCGGAGTGAGCGAACATATCGATGTTGCGTTAGGAAATGACCTTAAAGAACTAGAAAAAACACTCAATTTCCTCAGAGAAATCGAACTTTATGATCAGTTATAAGATATCAACTTTTTTCTAACAATTTTGCTAATATCGCAAAGTTCAAACCTGAAATGTATCAATATATAAGTATCACCAAGCCTGTAAATAGTGTACTGTGCTAATGACCCTCAGTGGTCGAAGCACAAGAATCTTAATAAAAAATAAAATAAAATAAAAATACCACTGGCTTCTCTGAACATTGTAAAAAATTGAATCATTACCTGGATTTCAACAAAACCCAATTGTTACATTCAGGTAACAAAGGAAAGCGCCTTGACCTGCTTGAAATTCTCGAAATAAGTTCCGCCCATAATTGTAAATTACCCCTTGTAGACGAACAAATTGATTTTCAGGTATCACCTTTGCTTTTGTCTGTTTTATAAAATAAGATGTAATAATCTCCTGCAGTCAGTCTTGATAATGAGTTCATAACTCGAAACATGTCGACTATTCGTTACGGCTAAATACAGTATCTAAATATTTTTATATAGTGGAACATAAGCCAAGTGTGTTTTATTTTAAAGTTTAAACTTTATTCTTTATGATGCTTCACCAAGTGATGTGCGAGAATTCAATCTCAGTTATTATATATTAATACTTGACGAGAAAACTTTGAACCCCTTTTTGCAAATATTGCGCGCACTGTGAGATTTGACATTATTTATTTATTTATTTATTCAATAAGGGGTTACGCTGCACATCAACCTTAAGGTCTATTATGCTCCTCATAAACTAATCCAAAATTTAAAATAGGGAGAGTTCAAGTATTACGTAACGCAATTTGGGGGGTGGGGGAGTCTTGCGCAAAACGTTACGATGCGTTACATGGGCGGAAGGGGGTTTCGAACAACGCGTTACGTAACATTTTCTTATTGAAATAAAAAAAGGGAACTTAAATCACCCAAGTTGGGAACCCTTTTCGTTCATGTTTTACGGGGAATCCCTCGATTGTATTCTACGTCAGTTTTATTCTGTTCTCCCTAGTTGGCTACCCTATCCGTTTATATTTTATGGGATGCCTCGACTGTATTCATCGTCATTTTTTTTTGTTCCCGTTGTCAGTTTTGGTTTAGTGTTTTAAACACGTAATACACAGAAGCACAATGCTGTAGCCAGTGTTGTAGAAGTGAGTTCATACTGTAATGTTCTCAAAAGAGGGAGATTTGCATCATCAGCTTTTTTTTCCCTATAAAAGCTCTCATGCTGACTTGTGTGCCAAAAACTGCCAACGAAATTTAAAAAACGGCTAAAGAAAAACTAAAAATGGTATAGCGCTCACGTCCGTGACTAGCAATATTTTTTGCAAGTAAATAAATGCGCTTACAAATCCTGCTGTTCCATCTTGAGGAGTGCATTGAAATCATTCTTTCCGAATAATACTTTCTTGCCGCCAACCTGCCGATGCAAAATCCTTTAGACCTCAAGCAAGCTCTGGGTACCTAGTCAGCTAAACAAAGGATCATGCAAGTTTTTACTACTTTTTGTGAGGTTGCCCGTTGATCTGTCACCTCCACAAGCAAATGCCGTACGATTTCTTTTGACCATCAGTACAATTACTATATATATATATATATATATATATATATATATATATATATATATATATATATATATATATATATTACTATTATATATATATATATATATATATATATATATATATATATATATTATATATAATATTATTTTTTTATTTTTAACTCGAGGGACCTACAGTTTAACGCCGGTTCCGAACGAAACTATGTACATTACCCAATAATTTTTAATCATAAATAACCACTAAATTCCGGACATACACAACACCCAAGAGCGAGGTGGGACTCGAACCCACAATCCTCGGTTTACAAACGGTATAAGGCGGTTCACCTCACCGCTGGTCTACCGAGGCCTCCACATATAATATATATATATATATATATATATATAATTGTACTGATGGTCAAAAGAAATCGTACGGCATCTGCTTGTGGAGGTGACAGATCAACGGGCAACGTCACAAGAAGTAGTAAAACTTGCATGATCCTTTGTTTAGCTGACTAGGTACCGAGAGCTATATATATATATATATATATATATATATATATATATATATATATATATATATATATATATATATATATATATATATATATATATATATTTTGCGAGTGAGAATAGGTACTCTTGTTTTGTTTATTATTAACGAAAACGCCTTTTAAACAAAACATAGGTATTTTAGCGACTTTCAGGTACTTTGCGCAACATATTTGTGACTTTTAGGTAAAAATGATCACTTGGGTGTTACGTAACGTTTAGGGTGGGGAAGGAAGGTTTCATGAGAACGTTATGGTGCGTTACATAGGGGGGAGGGAGGGTCAAAAATCTTCAAAAATTGCGTTACGTAATACTTGAACGCCCCCATAGATTTATCACCCCTTGAAATTTTACTGTGGAGCGCTCGTCATTAAGAAATTTTCTTCAAATTTTCGTAATCGCCAGAGATTCAAAATACCAATATTTGCGAGTATATAACAGAACTCGAAAACTTCTCATTATATAACTTTTTCATTTGTACACTGATAATACAACAAAACAAATCGAGTAGACCGTAGAATGTTGTTCCGTTGATTTATTGTTATCTTATTTTTTGTTTCGAACAAGAGTGCCAGATAATTATTGGACAAATACTAAAATCAATCAGACTACTTATTGAAGATAGATATGATAAATGCCTGATGGATTATGTAATTTAATTAAAATAATTCAATAACCTCAATCTTGATGTGGCGTCTGGAAGAAATTGAATTAAAGTGAGGTCATTGCACTTTTCTTTGTCATGTGTTAGTTGGTTTTAATGTTTGAAATACGTATATTAATACTAGACTGTTTCCAGAACCATCTCCGAGTTTGAAATCTGTGAAAATTTGTATTCTTTCTAATCAAACTCGTATTTATCATATTTAATTCATTAGTGGTATTTTTTTTATGAAAATAATAGAGAACTGTAAATCGAAAATCGAGAGTGAAAAGCAAGTGGTTTCAAAATTCGTTTCATACCTCCTGGATCAATATGTTTGAGGTTTTTTTCATTAAATATAAAAAAAAACCAAAAAGGCTTTTTTGCTCACGTGTTTTTTCATTGTAGATCAATGTTGGTCCTATCCAAACAAATTGTCAATTTATTTAGACTATAATAATAAATTTAGACTATAATAATAAATTTTTTTACAGTCCCAGTTAGGTCATATTTATTTTAAAATATGTTCGGTCTACTTGTGCAAAGATATTCCAATATGTGAATTATGTATTCAGAATTTCAATGACATTGTAGTTTTTGTCCTTCGCGTTGGTATAAAAGTCACCTTCACATTCTTTATAGAATCGATTTTCAACAAGAATTTAATATAAATAAATATAATCGAAAAAAAACTACCGTCTGGCTTTTAATTAAAACAAAACTGGCTTACGATGTTCCGTTCATTTCACAAACCATTAAGAATTTTTTCATCTTCTGTTAAAAACCTAATTTAATTTAATTTACAATATTTTGTTAATTTATACTAGCGCGTCTTTTGTTTAAAAGTAATTTAACTCGTTTCATTCATTATAAAATACTTTTTAATGACACCTTGAAATTATTATGGTTCATAAATAAAAAAGTTGAATCTAACGATTGTTTAATTTCTTAGTAGAATACATTGCAGTTTTTTCTTTAATTAAATGAATAAAGCATTATTAACGTAGGCAATTATATTTCGCAATGGCGGATATTGTTAAATTTTGTATTCTTATCTGGATAAAATGGTTTGCATAATATGAATCTTATTTTTGATTAACAAAGCTACGTTTGTATTCTGAAAGATCCTGAAAGTTCCAGCGATGTTAAACTTATCACAATCACCACAATTAATTTTATAAACTCCTGATTTATTGTTTTTGTGAAACTTTGATTTATAATTTTTTATATGATTTTTTAAGTTATTTTCGTTTTGGTAAGCAATGTTGATGTGCTTAAATAAAAGTGATTTGAGTTTTTTTCCTTGAATTTCTAATGTAAGTTAGGCTATTATATTTGATATCATCTCTGTTTAAAAGTGTAAATTGTTGTTATTAACCATTGTTTCAACATGTTTATCAATTTACATCAAGTATCGGTTATATCAATAAAAAATATATTGATTTGTAAAGGCTCTATTGAATTTAATTCGAAACCTTTATTTCCCCTATTGAATATTTAAAATTCTGAGCTAAATGATACGTTCTCATTAATTAAATGATTTGCATAATGAAAATCTGCTTTTTACAATCAAAATAAAGTTTATGTTCCCATGAAAATATCAAAAATTTTCATGCATTATAACTGAAATATTTATTGAAAATTGTTATCAAAAGTCACTTATTACACTAATTTTCACCAAGAATTGGCCTCATCAATCAATAATTTGACTTTGCACATTTGAAAAATGAATGAAATAAATTCATCGTTAACTTACATTATGTAAACGTAAAATCATTTTCATTCAACTATCAACCTAAACACAATCACAAAACGTAACAAATTCCACCAGAAATAGGAGAACAAAAACACAATAAAACTTCCACCAAAAATAAAGGAAAAAACGTTAAGACGTCCACTAAAAAAAAAAGGAGAAAAAAACAGTTAAACTTCCGCGTCTACAACATGTCACAAACGTTCAAGTACACCGACGATTCAAACAGCGTAGCCCGAGGACAACCTGCTAAATTGTGTTAGTAAAACTACAAAGAAATTAATCTTTTCATCCTTTTGGATCTATTATTGTACCCGAGATACGAGAGTATACTGAACTGAAATCATTTCATTTGTACTTGTATTATTATTATCGCATGATATAGGTAGTGTAAGCGATTGTGAGAAAGTGAGACGCACACTTCCTCCTTCGAAACTAACAACGATTAAAAATCAACATATCAATTCGTTAGGTATTTAATTGATGACCTATAAAATTAAATGGGCGATGAAGTTTACGTCGGACGAGCGTTGACATCTAGTTGGCCTGTGTTGTTGTTCTCTGATCAAGAAACAAAACACTGCCGTTCCAATTCACTTGTTTCTATGCGCGATTTCTGTAAAGATATCACAGAAATGTGCACATGTGTGCGACTTCTGTGGATAAATCACAGAAATGTGCACATGTGTGCGATCTCTGTAAATAAATCACAGAAATGAGCACATGTGTGCGATTTCTGTAAATAAATCACAGAAATGTGTACATGTGCGCGATTTCTGTGAATAAATCACAGAAATGTGCACATGTGTGCAATTTCTGTAAATAAATCACAGAAATGTGCACATGTGCGCGATTTCTGTAAACAAATCACAGAAATGTGTACATGTGCGCGATTTCTGTAAATATATCACAGAAATGTGCACATCTTTGTACAGACTCTTCTGGCTAAACTAAAAGCAAATATAGTTGTAACTGGATTACTAAAAATATTTCTTTAGATTCCATTTTATACTGTTTTGGTTAAAACTAATTTTAATAAGGCAAATTATGTAAAAAGTCAAGAGTAGCAAGTAACTCACTAGACTTTTATAATTTTTAATAAACTTTCCTTGTTCAAATATCATTATTCCATCTAGTGATAATAAATATATTAATTTTGCGTCTTCCAAGATTCTTCGGACATTGACACTGAAATTTCGCAACAAAGTATTTATATTAAACTGAGTGGGTACTTAAACGGACTGAGTTTTTAATCTTGGAATTCCCAGACAGGTATTTGAATAGTGTACATATCAGCAGAGGCATTCTTTAAATTTCCAAAATATTTATGTCTGTTGATCTCCGCTGTTTGACAGAGGTTTGGTTGTAGGTAAACCTTCTTAAGGAGAACACAATATTTTAAATTCAGAATTTTTAGAATATTGCATTTCCTCGTAAAATTATGTGAAATTTGCTTTCCACCTTGATAACTTTCAACATTTTTCAGTTTCGTCAATACAATCAATTGATTAGTTTCATATATTTTAGATAAATAAAGGTTTTAGATAAAGTAAGACGACAAACGTCTACATATCTACATTGTACACTATCTAGAAACTACACAGTATCTAAATCGCTGACTTTTGCTCAGATTGATTTCAGGTAATTTCATAGAGTAGATAACGATTCAGTTATTAGATTCAACACTGATAATTGAAAAATCAGTGTTACATATAGATTTTGAATTCAAACTTTTAATTTGAAATTTAACAAGGTTATGTAAACATATAAAATTATCTAGTCCATTATCAATGTCCCAGGAATATTGTAGCTAAAGTACTAGCGTTTTATGACTTTTTTCTTAATTTAATAACATAAAAAGGTAGTGGTAGCTCTGGGGGTCAAGGGGTTGAAGGGGCAGAGCGCAGTTCGACGTAAAAAACAGTCCCCCTCAATAAATTTGTTGACGTATTTCGGCGTTTTTCACTAATCTGTCCCTTCACACAGATAACGTGGGTTGGCAAGTTTTGAAATGAAAGCCCGGTATTATATATATATATATATATATATATATATATATATATATATATATATATATATATATATATATATATATATATATATATATATATATATATATATATATATATATATATATATATATATATATATATATATATATATATATATATATATATATATATATATATATATATATACAGAGGGCTACTCAAATTCGAATCTATGCATGGGGATTTCGATAACGGTAAGAGATAGGCGGATGGTTAAACGGGGGCAAAGTTGCATATTTCAGAGGTTAATTATATGAATTTAAAAAATCTGACCTAGCTTCTTTAGTTCTGGAGTTTTACAGAAAAAATCGAAAATGTTGAAATTCTTCTTTTCCTTTATATTTTCATTTTAGGATTTTTTTAAAAACAAATTGTCACTTTGCCATTGCAACTTTTTGTAGGCTATCCAAATATCTGAATAAAAATTATATATAGGGTATCGTATAAATTGGGCCACCCTCAAATTTCAATTTTCAAATATGGACATGTATTTTTTATTGCATTTTTTTGAATGCCCAGAGTCATATTTCATATTGTTGTAGTATTTTCATCTGAACTACAGAGTGTTTTGAAAGTATTGATCAATTACCAGTGAAATTTCAACATTTTTTTAGAATTTCACCTGTAATTTAAAAAAAATATCATAGAATAAGGTAAAGAGTGCCTAGTATTAGTTCAATATGTACAAAATGCTTTATGATTTAGATAAAAATAAAACGTCAATATGAAACATGGCTCTTGGAATTTGAAGAATGCAATAAAAAATACAGGTCCGTATTTGAAAATGAGAAGTTGAGGGTGGCCCAATGTGTACGATACTCTGTATATACATGTCATTCAGATATTTGGAAATGCCATTCTGATATTTGGAGTTGCTATGGGAAAGCGGAAAATTTGAAAAAAATTATCCACATGAAATGTGGATCGATAAAGAAGAAAAACTCGAGAATGCAACGAGGTCGAGCTAAAGTATTTCCCAAAGGCTTTCCGACAAATAGAAAATTATTATTCGATACTGTAGCTCGAAGCACGCGAAAATTCGCTTTTCTTCTAGTCGAAATTCGATACTACGAAATAATTTTCCATTTATGAGTGAGAATTTTCCGAATCTTGGAATTAGGCGAGTAATATAAAGCTTTATTTGAATTTTACGTGAGGGATTGAATGGGCCAATTGGATCCGTGACTTATTTCTGTAACGTACCCATCATTTATTATTCCTGACATGAAAAGCCATGACTAACAGAATAAATAAGCAGTTTTCAGTGAATTTCCTACGAAGGAAACTCGGTAATGTCAAGTTCAAGGTTGGAGGATTTTCCGTTCTTTTTTTTTTCATGAATCTATATAATGGGTGATTGATCCGTTCAATAGTTATTGATAAATGGTGAATCGTAGAACATAAATAGAAGTTTGCAAAAAAACTTTTGTCTCTTTCAGGATAATAAATTTTTTATAGCCACTAAACCATGCATTCATTTGAAACACATGAAAAATGAATGATTTTTCGTGATTGCCATTTTATCAGATTTAGATTATTCAAAAGAATATTGACTATATAATTTTTTTAATGCGAAAAATAAAGCACCTTCATCTATATTACCGAACATTTATTTCCGATTGCATGTAGGTAATTAAAATCATTACCAAGACGCAATCTGTTAATTTCTGATGATTCAAGTATATTTTCCAGTAAGGATACTTTAATTTCAATTACATATGTCCAAACTTGAAGAAATACGCAATTTTACACACTACAATTGCGAATAATATTAACATCACTTCCACTCGAAATAACTGACAAGATGTTTCGATCTTATTTTAACTCATCTGTGCTGTACACTCGTGGAGTGACCATTTTATATTAGGTTTGCACCAGTTTTCCATCTATTCAGATCACCAATTTTTAACCCTTTTGCCTCAACATATCGCCCTTTATTGTGTGAACTAGATTTATATCCTTCCCGGGGAAGTCAACCCCCCAACCAATTATTGGGGGGTTACGTATTTTATGCTTATGTATTTTAAACTTGTTACCGAGTTCAAAATACATAAGCACATACTTATTAACACATATAAAGCAGGTCCAACTTTGCTAATCGCATCCATTTTAATAAGCAAGTTTTCAAAGTTACGTTGCTTATTTCCTTATGGCAGGCTTGGAGGAGATAGGGATTTCGCCGCGGGACCAAACTGAAAAATATACGAGACTACAAGTGTGACGGCAATAGACTGACGCTTCACGCTGACTGACGAAAGGGAGCGTTCAAGTATTACGTAACGCAGTTTGGGGGGTGGGGGGTCTTGCAAAACGTTACGATGCGTTACATGGGCGGGAGGGGGGTTCGAACAACGCGTTACGTAACATTGTTTTCATATTTAAATAAAAAGAGGGAACTCAAATCACTCAATTTGGGAACCCTTTTCGTTCATGTTTTACGGGGATTCCCTCGATTGTATTGTACGTCAGTTTCTTCCAAGTTGGCAACTCTATCCGTTTATGTTTTATGGAGAATACCTCGACTGTATTCGTCATCATTTTTTTTTGTTCCCGTTGTCAGTTTTCGTTTAGTTTTTCAAACACGTAAAACACAGAAGCATTGCTGTAGTCAGTGTTGTAGATATACTGTAATGTTCTCAAAAGAGGGAGATTCGCATCATCAGCTGTTTTTGCCCTATAAAAGCTCTCATGCTGACTTGTGTGCCAATTGTGCCAAAAACTGCCAACGAAAATTAAAAAACGGCTGAAGAAAAACTAAAAATGGTATAACGCCCACGTCCGTGACTCGCAATATTTTTTGTAAGTAATTAAATGCGCTTCCGAATCCTGCTGTTCCATCTTGAGGAGTGCTTTGAAATCATTCTTTCCGAAGAATACTTTCCTGCCGCCATGCCAAATCCTTTAGACCCCAATCAAGCTGTCGGTACCTAGTCAGCTAAACAAAGGATCATGCAAGTTTTCACTACTTCTTGTGACCATCAGTACAATTACTATATATTATATATATATATATTATATATATATATATATATATATATATATATATATATATAATATATATATATATATATATATATATATATATATATATATATAAATATATATATATATATAATATATATATATATATATATATATAATATATATATATATATTATATAATATATATATATATATATATATATATATAATATATATATATATATATATATATATATATATATATATATATATATAGTATATATAATATATATATATATATATTATATATATATATATATATATATATATATATATATATATATATATATATCATAAAAAAGACATGAAACGAAAAACTATCTTGGGGTCCTAGGTCCAGCTTTGCCAATCGCACCCATTTTAATAAGCAGCTAAAATCAAATAATGCACGAGAAAAATAATGGTGGATAAAGCTAAAAATGTCTGTAAGGACAGGGCCAAGTCTGGAAAACGGCATAATTAAATGTAAGATTAGTAATAAAAGTTTATTAGGACATATCTGAGCCCATTTCAACATTTTACATTATGTATGATTATTTATTAAATAACAATAAAATAAACATTATACGCATGTATTGCGAGTGAAAAATCTCTTGTTTTGTTTATTATTTACGAAAACGCGATTTAAACAAGTAGATTGGTAACATAGGTATTTTAGCGACTTTCATGTATTTTGCGCAACATATTTGTGTAAAAATGGTCACTTGGGTGTTACGTAACGTTTACGGTGGGGGAGGGAGGGTTCATGTAAACGTTACGGCGCGTTACATAGGGGGGAGGGAGGGTCGAAAATCTTCAAAAATTGCGTTACGTAATACTTGAACGCCCCCAAAGTCACTCTTTTTAGTTAACACAAGCGAATATTGTATAACTTTCTCTTTCTTTCCGTTCTCTCATCCCTTCTCTTTCTGATCCCACTCCACCACGTCAATCGCCAATGCATAGTATGTACTCATGAACCCATGTACAAGCAACTCGAAAACGTCAGATGTGAAACATCGAAATAATTGTGTATAAGTTATATGCATAAAAGAACAGATTACGACAGGAATCAGATATGGCATAATGAAAATGAAAAGATAAAGCTTTACAAATTTGTTCCATAAAATAATGACTACGTATTGTAGGTTTATATTCAATTATATAGCGTGGCGATACGTTATCCTTTCGTTATATACACTCTTGCGTCTAATTTTTACATTGCGTTGACGACCGAGTGGACTAAGTACTGAACCCTGGTGTGCCGTATATCTGGGTTCGAATCCCAGAGGTGACTCCTAGCTTTTTTCAATTTTTTATTCATAATCTAGTAGAAGGCTCTTAGCCCCACATTTCAATATTGATTATTTCAACTTGGATTAGTATAAGTTTTCACTTCTGTCGTCCACCCCGACACGCACATGTTTCGTTTTCGCAAATTGTGGTACTTCTATATTATCCGAAGGAACTTCGTTTCTACCTGGTGTCCCATGACACCGTTTTTCTTGCTTATCTTATTTTTTCTATATGGCCCGCAACCATATCTAAAATTTAAGGTCTTCCCTTGACGCTTTGCAAGTTGGACACTCCTATTTAAGACCATCTACAATAAAATAATCACCAAAAATGACTACAAGATTCGTTTACAGGTATACCAACATAACAATAAAAACAATTCAAAGAAGCACTTATGCGAGCCCGCGAAATTTAAATTGCTTACGTGTTTTTTCATGAACAGATACGGCTTATTTTCAGTTTTTGAACAGTTGCCCTTTGTTCAAACAATATAAAATCGTGTATTTTAATATTGAATGATGGGAAAAATTCAGTGTTGCGCCAATGTGTTGTATTCACAGACGACAATATGACAAACTAAATCCATGGTTGCAACACGTTCATTCAACATGCAAATAAATAATTGTATGTTTACAATTTTTACTGCTGTACCAAATCTGCAAATAAATAATGGTCCATAGTATTTCAGGCGCACTCACATAATCCAACAGCGTTGACTAAACTGCCACTCTTATGAGAAAATCCAAATTTGTTGACTAATTTTCACTTTAATTTTGTGACAATTAAAACTGTAAGTATACCAGAAAATTTTTCTAGTCTGCCTTCTTGGAACAAATTATCTAGATGAGAATTACGCTATTAATTATGGAATTATAATATGGGCTTGTTATTTTTATCAATACGTATTGAAGATAATTCCAGATAGGGTACATTTTTTTTTAATGGTAAAAAAAAATCTGATAATTAAGAATTTTTTCCAATTGTTTCTTTTTTCAGTATAAATTATGTCAAGCCATTTTTTGAAGGAATTACGTTAATAATTAAAGGTATCAGAATATGTGCTAATTTTGATATTTAGTAAGGAATTAAGAAGTGCAAAGATAGTTCAAAATTAATTAAAATTTGATCATTTTTATTTGATGAAAATTCCTCATGAATTAATATTTTTATTGGGAATTTCTCATTTTCAATATGAAAATCATCATAGCAATGGATATTATAGAAAACTCATAAAATAGATTGCAGAAAATATGCGAATTTTTCGAGGTTAAATCAAAGAAAATAAAAATCCATACAACTATAAAAACGTCAGTGATTCTTCTGATAATTACAAAAATTGAATCACACTAGATATAACTAAATACGATCACTCAACCTTAGTAAAAAAATTAAGGAAATTGAATGCCCTGGAAAATATAAGAAACTCGAGGAAATAATTTCCTCACTTGCAAAAATTATGATTCATTATAAAAAACATTTAATATTCTATATTTATCGAAAAACAGACTCTAATATAGCAACACACTAAACAAATAGGAACCACCAATTCCGTGACATTTCAGAAATGCAATTTGTTATTATCTGCAAAAAGTCTTTGAAATCAAGCATTCTTTTCAAGCCAATCCAGCGCCCTTTTGAATTTTTAATTCGACATACCTTCGAACCTCTCATTTTTAGGGTTCCGTACCCAAAGGGTAAAAACGGAACCCTATTACTAAGACTTCGCTGTCTGTCAGTCCGTCTGTCTGTCACCAGGCTGTATCTGAAGAACCGCTATAGCTAGTCAGTTGAAATTTTCACAGATTATGTATTTCTGTTTCCGCTATAACAACAAAATAAAATAAATATTTAAGGGGGACTCCAAAAATACTAAAAAAAATAAAATGAATATTTTTGGGGAGCTCCCATACAACAAACGCCATTTTTTGCCTATTTTTGTTCGATATCAATAATGGCAACAAGTAGGCACTCGCAATATTCACAAAATACTCAGTTGTATTTTTACTTTAATAATAAATAATAAAATTAAAATAAAATAAATATTTAAGGGGGCTCCCATAAAAAACGCCATTTTTTGCCTATTTTTGCCCGATATCAATAATGGCAACAAGTAGGCACTCGCAATATTCACAAAATACTCAGTTGTATTTTTACTTTAATAATAAATAATAAAATTAAAATAAAATAAATATTTAAGGGGGCTCCTATAAAAAACGCCATTTTTTGCCTATTTTTACCCGATATCAATAATGGCAACAAGTAGGCACTCGCAATATTCACAAAATACTCAGTTGTATTTTTACTTCAATAACAAATAATGAAATTGAAATAAAATAAAAATTTAAGGGGGGCTCCCATAAAAAACCGCCATTGTTTGCCTATTTTTGCTCGATATCAATAATGGCAACAAGTAGGCACTCAAAATATTCACAAAATACTCAGTTGTATTTTTACCTCAATAACAAATAATAAAATTGAAATAAAATAAAAATTTAAGGGGGGCTCCCATAAAAAAACACCATTTTTTGCCTATTTTTGCTCGATATCAATAATGGGAACAAGTAGGCACTCGAAATATTCACAAAATACTCAGTTGTATTTTTACTTCAATAACAAATATAAAATTGAAATAAAATAAAAATTTAAGGGGGGCTCCCATAAAAAAACGCCATTTTTTCCCTATTTTTGCTCGATATCAATAATGGCAACAAGTAGGCACTCGCAATATTCACAAAATACTCAGTTGTATTTTTACTTCAATAACAAATAATGAAATTGAAATAAAATAAAAATTTAAGGGAGGCTCCCATAAAAAAACGCCATTGTTTGCCTATTTTTGCTCGATATCAATAATGGCAATAGGTAGGCACTTGAAATAATCACAAAAAAAATAAATAATAAAATTAAAATAAAATAAATATCTGAGGGGGCATAGTCAATGGTACGGAACCCTTCGTGCGCGAGTCCGACTCGCACTTTTTTGTATTTATTTCAATTTTAGACAGTTTATTTACATACGTAGAAGATGGACGTTTGTTTAACACCGGTACCCTGAATGTATTTTTATGATAATACACATTTTCCAAATATTTTCATTACGACAAGTCTTTATTTGGATTATATGTTAAGGGAGACTTATTTATATATAATAAAAAACGAGAATCTTGTATCATGTTCAATGTATATTTGTTCAATTTAACATTGTTTATGTTGTACAAATTCAAGGCTAGCTAGATTTCAATTTATATAAATAATATTTTTCGTTAGTTTTGGTAAAAACAGATAATGAATATTGAAATAACAACATATTAATACGCTAGAAATAAATTTCGTCTTCATCTCAAATTATATGAAATCTCAAAATTGTTGTAAAAAAGAACATAATTCAAGAACAAATACTTAGTAATAAAAATTGTACACGTACTACTGTTTTTTAATTCAAAAAATGCCCATAAATATTTAAAAATCATTGATGATTCGACAAAGGTTTATTTTTCTATAATAAAAGCTTAAATGATAGTGAGGTTCATGAAGAAGTAGTTATGACATCAATTATGTCTTTAATATTTCTTCTAACGAGAAATAGTTAAGAAAGAAAGTTGAAGAAATAATCTAAGCACTATCAACACTTATAACACTATTACCACTAGAAGAACTACCACTAGTACTGCTGCTACTGTCTTCACTATCACTATCACTACTACTATCGCTAGAATTCGAGCTCTTAATGCCACTCTCTTCTTTCTTCTTCATCATGATCTTCTTGTACTCCTTCACCGTAATCTTCTTCGGCATCATATCCCTCAGAAATTCATACTTGTCGTCGTTCTGCACGATCTCTGCCAAAAATTGATAGTGCAAGAATTTGCTGGTGCTTTTTTCCAGCTTCATCTTGTGATAACCGTCGATAGCCAGCTTCTTGATGAAGAGTTCCGTAGCCTTCGCCATCACGATTATGGAATCTTTACCCACGTTCTCCACGTCGGACGAGCTCTTCATTATCGTGCACACTCTCGTCAACGGTAGCACAGATTTCGTCGCCATTTCAAATTCGATTTCTTCTAGTCTGCGGAGCATCAAAAGAAACAATGTGTAAAAAAAATTAAAAATAAAACGGAATAAGAAATCGTCAACAACATACGAAACTTTGGCAAGGAAATCGTCTTCAAAGTTAATCGTTAATTGAAAATATTTAATATCAATTCAAAATAAAAACGTTTCATCCCAGAAGGGGATACATGAAAAAGTTTATTCATAGGTTGGGAAGTAACAATATTATTTCAAGACTAAAAATAGAAGAAATTATTGAATCAGACTCTCATGAACTATATTTCTCCCAATGAAGTTATACATAAAGGAATAATAAGGTTATGGACATAATAATGAGCGGCCGAAATTTTTGATCGTCCCCAGTACTTGCTATATGTTGTATCTTCTTCCTATTCTTTATCAACCTTCTCTCATCCACTCCTGGACATAGTCCTCTCAGCATATCTTCCAAGCTTGGCGATTTTGGGTTTTGTGGTACCAATCTCTGCCAATAGCTATCTTAATGTCGTCTTACCATCTTCTTTGTGGTTGGCCTCTGCTCCTTTCAGCTTGTCTTGGTCGCCAGTGAGTGACTCTGATTATCCATCTATCGCTGCTTTGTCTTGCAATATGTCTACCAATTTACTGGAATTGTGTTGTTTGTAACCTTTTAACACTCTTTATTGTTAGGCTCTTCGTTTATAAGCCGTATGTAGCCACTGGTAAGATCGTAGGCCTTTCTTTTTAGGTTTATAGGTATACTACTGTTGTTACCCAGGGTGTATCGAAGTTTACCAAATGCCTTCCACGTCTAGTGATTTCCGCTGTTTGATTTGGTTTTCTTAGCATGATTGTATGGTCAAAGTATGTATAGCTGTTTACCATTTGATATTTATGTTGTCTAGCGATATACGAAGGTACATTCAGCTCATAATCTTCGTTTTACCTGTATTCACTCTTGATTTTCAATGGCAGCGTGGTTGCATCATTTTCATTACCTCCACTGGGTCGCTTGAAATTAAGACGATATCGCAGATGGCTGAGATAAACCTTGTTGATCTTAATACCTTAATACCTTTCGAGGCCCATTCAAGGTCCTGTGAAGACGTCCTCTGAACTAGCGATAAATAGTTTTGGCGAGATGGTTACCTTGCCATACTGCTCTGCTCATTTTTATTTTGTGGTTGGTTATTTTTCATCTATATATTGATGGAATGTCGTATACTTATAGATATTCTTGAGTATGGTGGAGCATCTTGAGTATATTCTCGCATTTTCTAGAGATTTGAAGATTGACCACACTTAATCGTGTTGAAGGTTTTGTGGAACCGTTATGTTTCAATTACTTTTCACGGATTCAAAGTTAGTGCCAAAAGGCAAACGAAATATTCATGTGGAAAGTTCTATCTGGGACACCCTGTACATGCATATTCTACTAGAGATGAGGAATTCATAATTTATTAACTCATGAGAATATTAACAGAGAGTTGAACTGAAAGATATGAGATTGATAAAAAAAATTATTTATCATCGACTACTTTATGTTTTCTGCAAATTCAAGTGGCAATCCTCAAAAGAACTTATACCTATTTATTGATTTCCGCCCATTTTTTTTTCAGTTATTTCAGTTTGGAGGCACGACAAAGAATAAATATGTCATTACTAAAATATAACAAAAATTTGGTGAAATTAGTCCTGCTGCAGATTTTGATTATATTTTTCTGGTTATATTTATTTTTCAAATACTCTTATCGAACATCTGTCATTTACGAAAGAAAAATGTTTGAAAATCAGGAAAACATCATCGTCCAAAAAACCGAAGAGATTAGTACCATGGATCCCAATCTGAGATTTTCCTACGACAAGAACTCAATCAAATGTTACAGATATCCTGGAAAAACTCTGGAAGACATATCTGCGATGAATGTTAGAATGGGAAAGACGATATTTTTTCACGAAACATCCTGCAGTTCGTACATTAACGATAAAATAGTGATCAACTCCAGACAAGCTTGTGCCGTCGAATCTGCGGCATTGATGAATCCAAATTTTGACGTTTACTTGACGTTCACTTCGCCAGGGGTGTTCAAATTCGAAGACACCGAATCCGATAGATTCTTAGAAGCGCTGCTGAGTTATGACAACGTCAGAATTAGTCATCTGAACTACGAAAAATACACAAAGGGAACACCAGTAGAAGAGCTATACAGCAAAGGTGCTATAGAAGGTAGTCAATATGCCATGTCGCATGCCAGCGATGTTTTGAGGTGAGAGGTTTTTAGGTCAGACTGGTCGATCGTTCGAGACAAGATTCAAAGAACACCAACAATATTTTTTGAAAACTAAAACGGATTCAACGTTTTGCCGTGAAAATCACCACCCGTTTTCACAAATAGATAACTTCCAAATTACGCACAAATTACTTAAAGGGACCAAACTAACTTACCTAGAATCATTGGAAATTTTAAAACTCAATAATAATGCAAAAGATATCTTGCTGAACGACCACATTGACTTGACATATTCTCATAATATATTTAGTCTATTCAGA
Organism: Cynegetis impunctata; assembly: GCA_030704885.1. Taxonomy (NCBI): domain Eukaryota; kingdom Metazoa; phylum Arthropoda; class Insecta; order Coleoptera; family Coccinellidae; genus Cynegetis; species Cynegetis impunctata. Next base: position 481,377 of record JARQZK010005072.1, read on the forward strand.
GAATAATTATTTTCTAAGAACGTTTTATTTTACCAATTTGAGAAACGCACTTAGATTAGCCCTTCTTGAAATATGTTGATCTTGTCTATTTAGGTACCTGCAATAATTATTTCCCACCCGTGAGCGCAAATCTATAATTATGTATTCGGTTCTTAACTCAATCTGCCCGATGATGGTGTAGTGACCGAAATTGCAATCGCAGTTTTATATTTTTCAAAGTATTTTTGTGATAGTAAACGTAGTAAATTCAAGCTTTGTCTTCAAGAAAGCATGATTGAAAATCCAATTTTATAAAATTTTTCAGCTAGTACCTACTTGGTACTAACAAAAAAATTAATGTTCGAGTTCCAGCATAGATATCAATAATACTGTGTAATATCTATCCTCGCAACCAGTCAAATTTTGGTAAAAATTTCAGAGCCGAGTATGTATAAATAATATACTCAAAATATCAATAAGAATTTCCATCTCTAGAATCAGCTGAGCGTTAGGTTAGGTTGAAAACCAGCTATGCGTTAGGTTAGGTTAAAAACCAGCTATGCGTCGGTTAGATTGAAAACCAGCTATGCGTTGGTTAGATTGAAAACCAGCTATGCGTTAGGTTAGGTTTGAAACCAGCTATGCGTTAGGTTAGGTTAAAAACCAGCTATGCGTCGGTTAGATTGAAAACCAGCTATGCGTTGGTTAGATTGAAAACCAGCTATGCGTTAGGTTAGGTTTGAAACCAGCTATGCGTTAGGTTACGTTGAAAACCAGCTATGCATTAGGTTAGATTGAATACCAGCTATGCGTTAGGTTAGGTTTAAAACCAGCTATGCATTAGGTAAGGTTGAAAACCAGCTGTGCGTTTGGTTAGGTCGAAAACCAGCTGTGCGTTAGGTTAGGTTAGGTTTCTGAAGGAATTATGCTGAGAAAAAATAAACTCTTTCTAGGTATCTCACATTATGGAAATACGGCGGCATTTATCTGGACCTCGACATAGTTGTTATAAAAAATCTAGAAACGCTACCGCCTAATTTCTCTGGCTGCCAGTCTGAAATTGAAGTAGCCGCGGGCATCATGGGCTTCCAGCCAAATGGAACTGGTAACGGACATGAATTAGCGGAAGAATGCGTGTTGGATCTCAAAAAACACTTCAGTGGTACTATATGGGGAAATAATGGACCGGATGTAGTCACAAGGTTTGTTTACAAATTAAATTACAGTTAAATATCTTGGCATTTAAAAGTATGACTCCAGAGGTCGAAAAGACACTCTACTGTGATTTGTTGTGTTTTGTGGACATTCGTATACATTAACATTAGTCCTGTTTTCACAGAAAATAAGAGGCTATTGCTTCGTATTGAAAGTCAACCTTCAGATGATGGATTCGTTTTTTAAATTGCTTTAATGAACAATAAAACAGAAACGTTGATCTTTATAGCTTTTCATTTATTTTACTTATAGTTTAATATTTTGTTTGATTTATAGGTTAGTGAGGAATCATTGTAAAGGCAAGAACGTCCAGGATGTCTTCAATAAAGTATGCGACAATTTCAAAATTTTCCCTCCGGAAGCATTTTACGCAATCGCTTACCCATCATGGAGATTATTTTTAGACGACCAACAAGTCGAAGGAGTTAAAAATGCCACGAGCGAAAGCTACATCGTACACGTTTGGAATAAACTCAGTGCATCTACGAAATTGCATTTAAATTCTACCAGTGCTTACTCCTATTTCGCGAAAAAATACTGCCCGAGAGTGTACGAGCAATGTGATAGTTATTTTTGAGAAATCAAAAAAGTCCCAAGAAGAATTCCTATATACCACAGGATACTACTAGATTATATAAAATTAATAAATCGAGCATATGCCAGATTTCAAATTCTGATATACTGCTGCTAGAAGATAAACCAAGGAATAGAGAGACTTTTAACAATCTACTAGTATAAATGATAGCTCGGATGTGGTTCTCCGAGCTTCTAGTAGATGGCGTCAGCGATAGTCATGTACTAACTACGTTTGTCTAAGTATGGTATTTCCATTATGTCATGATTTGTTGGGGAATAACAAATAAGCAAAGCCATAAGTTGGAGCTTCTTCGACACTCGACAATTTTGATACCTATAGTTCAACATAGAATTTAACATATATATATTCATAGTTTTTCAGTACTTCAAGTTGAACAAATATAAAAAACATGTTCAACAAACTGATAATGATAGTTACAAGTCGTAACGCTTTCAAATTTCCATAGAGCAAATTGATGAGCAAATATTCTGAACCTTTGTTATTAATAAAAATATTAACTTGTGAACCATTTCAAATTTGAACTTACTTACCAATGATTCGAAATAAAACTATACTTGTTCCCATTCAAAATGATTTGCAATACGAATATTCATTCTACCTCAGAAAAATGTATTTCCAATGGTTCCAATCAAGAATTTTGAAAGTAATATATTCACACAATTTTTACGAACGTTTGTGCGTTTTCGTTGTCACTGGTGACGACCTTGAGGAACTTCACGTTTGTCTTTTGTTTCATTAATTCACTTAAATAACATAAGGATTAAAATATTGAACCAAGTTTACCAAAGGTATACGTAGAGTAATAATGATTGTTGAAACATGATAGTTGTATACGACACTCCAAATCGGTATAGTTCATAGCGAGTTATTAAACATGAAAGTATTCGCCATTAAATATAGCGAATACATAAAATTTTGAAAAAGGTAAGTTCCTCAGGCAATTATTTTTTTTTTATCAGATTATTTTTTCAACATCATCCAAGTGCCAATCATATCTCGTGATCATAGATCATGAGGAAGACATAGAAAGATATATCGGTACCACAAATGTCATCCGACTAACAGTGACGTAATAATGAAATTCAATAAAAGATAAGCAAAGCTTATTAATTAACAAATGTACGATTGGGAGGAGGAAGTGACGTCAATGATTCTTCTAACTTTTTCGAATATATATATATATATATATATATATATATATATATATATATATATATATATATATATATATATATATATATATACAGGGTGTCCCACCGGGAAATAACGCGATCTGTATATGGAAAACTTTACATAGAAACATTTTGAAAATTTGATAGTATACTAATGTCGATAGGGGCAACTCGACTAAAATATTTTCAAGACGGTGGCACTTCCGGTTATACCGGAAATAGATACCAACTTGCTTACTTTAAATGGGATACTCTGTATATTAATACGTTTTTGGATTCTACGCAAGATTCTAGGCAGATTTTATGTATTATGTCCTATACCTAAATCTAAGCGTTTTTGACATATTTAGGTTTTTATGTCAAAAATCACGATAGTAAGCCCTAATATAATTATCAATTGTTCCTATAAGGAAGCCCTTATTACTAACTTTAGTTTTGACTCTTTGTTGAGAAAGACCTACTCTAATAGATTTTGTATAATATTTGGATAACTAGTCATATAGGGTGTTCAAAAAATAAATCCTAAAATGAGATTGAGAAAACCGTCAAAAATCAATTTTTTCAAATGGAAACCCCCCATTTTTTTTATTTTGTAGTATTTAACATTTAAAAAGAAGGTAACTTTGCATGAGGTTATCTATACCTAAAATTTGAAGTTTTCGAAATACTGCCAATTTAATATTTTCATATGGCGATTTTGCATTTAATCGTTAAACAATTAGATCTAGGATAGCCACGATCGTATTTGACATTTCAAATCATCGTAATGGCACCCCGGTTATATCATACAAACGAATATTATTTAAACTTATTTATTATTTATGGACAATGTGATAAATTATTTCAAGAACATTTGCGACCCGATATCCTCATAAACAAAGACCATCAGCAAATACTGTTAAACGAATTATAGAAAACTTCAAGAACTTTTGATCCGTGAAGGAAAAAATGTACAAAAACAAACCAGTTGTTAATAATGAAAATATTGAAATAGCAATTTTGCGATATTTTGAAGCATATCCAACAAAATCTTATTTTGGATATGCTTCAAAATATCCCAAATCCACTTTTGCCTTCGCGGATCAAAAGTTCTTGAAGTTTTCTATAATTCGTTTAACAGTATTTGCTGATGGTCTTTGTTTATGAGGATATCGGGTCGCAAATGTTCATGAAATAATTTATCACATTGTCCATAAATAATAAATAAGTTTAAATAATCTTCGTTTGTATGATATAACCGGGGTGCCATTACGATGATTTGAAATGTCAAATACGATCGTGGCTATCCTAGATCTAATTGTTTATTGTTGATTAAATGCAAAATCACCATATGAAAATATTAAATTGGCAATATTTCGAAAACTTCAAATTTTAGGTATAGATAACCTCATACAAAGTTACCTTCTTTTTAAATGTTTAATACTACAAAATAAAAAAATGGGGGGGTTTCCATTTGAAAAAATTGATTTTTGACGGTTTTCTCAATCTCATTTTAGGATTTATTTTTTGAACACCCTGTATGACTAGTTATCCAAATATTATACAAAATCTATTAGAGTAGGTCTTTCTCAACAAAGAGTCAAAACTAAAGTTAGTAATAAGGGCTTCCTTATAGGAGCAATTGATAATTATATTAGAGCTTACTATCGTGATTTTTGACATAAAAACCTAAATATGTCAAAAACGCTTAGACTTAGGTATAGGACATAATACATAAAATCTACCTAGAATCTTGCGTAGAATCTTGCGTAGAATCCAAAAACGTATTAATATACAGAGTATCCCATTTAAAATAAGCAAGTTGGTATCTACTTCCGGTATAACCGGAAGTGCCACCGTCTTGAAAATATTTTAGTCGAGTTGCCCCTATCGACATTAGTATACTATCAAATTTTCAAAATGTTTCTATGTGTAGTTTTCCATATACAGATCGCGTTATTTCCCGGTGGGACACCCTGTATATATATGTGTCTATATAAAACTGTTTATTTTTCACTTGTATGTTATTTGTTGATTTTACCTTAGATACGGTTGCTATAAATACACTCATTATGCCCTAGGGCGTTATGAGCGGGCGTTATTGATCATAACGCCCGCTCATTGTACGAGGACAACTGAAGCAACTTTCATTGATTAAATACTTAATAATCCTTGTCGTATACGACTCTGGATTTCTCTGGCAATGAATTATTCGCAGCTTTGGCTGTATTTTCTATGATATTCTTGGGTTAATTCATTTTCATTTCCATTATTTCTATAAGACTACACAAAGAAAGTAGCAATGACATTCACTAAATTTGATGACAAAAATATTCACAAACGTCAAAATATCAACAAATGACATGTCTACTATGAGAAGGAAAATGGAAAGTATAGGAGCAATGAACCGATTTTAAAATCGATTTTTCATTATAATAAAATAATTTTTTCGTGAAAAATAAAATCTGGTATGCACCACTTGCGTTACTAGATCCTAATGCCCATCGGGCGTTAGGATCTATATAACGCACTTGGTACATAAATAACTATTATGGTTCTAGCCTCATAAAAATTACTTGTATCTCATATACTCCTTAGGCTCCTCCCTGATATAACTATAGCAATATTTCAATGTGAAATTTAGTCCAATTTATTGTTCCAATTAGTATACCGATGGCTGTTGAAAATGGTTTGAATTTTGGCTAGTTTTTTTGGTATTTCACTCTGTATGTATGTCCATAATAACTATGAGTATGATTTAATGACAAGAAATAATTGATTTATCTTGATATAACTTACAGATTTGAATCTGTAAGTTTACGATCCCTTTAGTCATAATGTTACTTCAAAGGAAGATTTATTTTGTTCTGTTACGTAGGAGGCTGTGATTTTATATCTAAATTTTGTTTTCGAATTTGAACAAATTTTCTGAATAAATTTTTTCAATAATGCCGATAAATGGTATGTTAACTGATTCAACAAATACCAATTTCGTCTATAGATTTACTTATACTGATTTTTTTCAGCAATTTTTTTTAATATGAGCTTCTCACTGAGAACATGCTTATTTTCGAAGCAAAACAACAAGACTCTAGTTGTGGTACTAATTTTTATCATAATTTCTTGGACGCATCTGTTGTATCAACCATCATACCGTATTCTTCGCATCCACGAATCAAATGAAACATTAGAGAACAACAAATCCATCGAATGCTACAGATATAAGGGTGAAACTTTACCCGACATCTCGATGGAGAATGTCAGAATGGGAAAGTCGATATTTTTCCACGAGACCTCCTGCACTTCTCTGATCAACGATAAAATAGTGATCAACTCCAGACAAGCTTGTGCCGTCGAGTCTGCGGCGTTGATGAATCCAAATTTGGACGTTTACTTGACGTTCACTTCGCCAGGGGTGTTCAAATTCGAAGACACCGAATCCGATAGATTCTTAGAAGCGCTGCTGAGTTACGAGAACGTCAGGATTAATCATCTAAATTACGAAAAATACACAAAGGGGACACCGGTAGAGGAGCTCTACAGCAAAGGGACTATAGAAGGTAGTCAATATGCCATGTCGCATGCCAGCGATGTTTTAAGGTGAGAATTAATGTATTAACATCCTTTGTCGAATTAACATACAAAACAAAGTTCTATGGATAAGCCGCGGTCAATATTCGCAGAATCTCGACGTTTCGACCTCTGTTGTTCCACTATCTTCAAGATATTGGAACTAGGAAGTGTTAGAGACAAATTCACTGTGTAGTATCTGATTCTTCATCAACCCGTTGAAACTAAGTAGCAGGCGGGCTGAGGCTTCTGAATCAGCTGTTGAAATCTTTTCGAGTAGGCAGATTGAGACCACGCAATAAAATTTTTTTCATAATTCCTACCTCGTGATGAATAATAGTTGACATTGAAGAGTAGGCAGATTTAAGATTAGATGGAGACCACGCAATTAAATTTTACCTTATATTTACTTGAAGAGTGGACATATTGAAGAGTTACGGTTAACTAGTAGTAGCTATTAGGTTGTTGGAGTAGGCAAATTGAAACCAAGCAATCAAATTGTTCCTTATACTTCCTATCTCAAAAATGATAGTTTACTTTGAAGAGTGGGAAAATTGAGACCACGAAATCAAATTTTACTTTATATTTACTACTTGAAGAGTAGGCACATTGAAGAGTCACGGTTAACTAGTAGTAGCTATTAGGCTGTTGGAGTAGACAGATAGAGACCAAGCAATCAAATTGTTCCTTATACTTCCTACCTCATGAATAATAGTTTACTTTGAAGAGTGGGCAGATTGAGAGAGCAGATGAGAGAGTCACTGTTAACTAGTAGTAGCTATAAGGTTGTTGGAGTAGGCAGATTGAGACCAAGCAATCAAATTGTTTTCATAATTCCTACCTCGTAATGAATAATAGTTGACATTGAAGAGTAGGCAGATTTAAGAATAGATTGAGACTACGCAATCAAATTTCACCTCATATTTACTTGAAGAGTGGACATATTGAAGAGTTACGGTTAACTAGTAGTAGCTATATGGTTGTTGGAGAAGGCAGATTGAGACTAAGCAATCAAATTGTTCCTCATACTCCCTACCTCATGAATAATAGTTTACTTTGAAGAGTGGGAAGATTGAGACCACGAAATCAAATTTTACCTTATATTTACTACTTGAAGAGTAGGCATATTAAAGAGTCACGGTTAACTAGTAGCAGCTATTAGGCTGTTGGAGTATACAGATAGAGACCAAGCAAACAAATTGTTCCATATACTTCCTACCTCATGAATAATAGTTTACTTTGAAGATTGGGCAGATTAAGAGAGCAGATGGGAGAGTCACTGTTAACTAGTAGTAGCTATAAGGTTGTTGGAGTAGGCAGATTGAGACCAAGCAATCAAATTGTTCCTTATACTCCCTACTCCCTACCTCGTAATGAATAATAGTTGACATTGAAGAGTAGACAGATTTAAAATTAGATTGAGACCACGCAATCAAATTTTACCTTATATTTACTTGAAGAGTGGACATATTGAAGAGTGGACATATTGAAGAGTGGACATATTGAAGAGTTACGGTTGACTAGTAGTAGCTATATGGTTGTTGGAGAAGGCAGATTGAGACCAAGCAATGAAATTATTCCTTATACTCCTTACCTCATTAATAATAGTTTATTTTGAAGAGTGGGCAGATTGAGAGAGCAGATTGGAGAGTCACTGTGAACTAGTAGTAGCTATAAGGTTGTTGGAGTAGGCAGATTGAGACCAAGCAATGAAATTATTCCTTATACTTCCTACCTCATGAATAATACTTTACATTGAAAGGTGGGCAGATTGAGACCACGCAATCAACTTGTATCTTGTACTTTCTATGGTCGAATTACAAATTCCAAATTCTGTTATTGATGCTCTTTTAAAATAATCAATCAACATTCCAGTGAGTAAAGTGAGTGCAAGTTCATAACAGGTATTCACATTTTTAAAAGCGTATCGATTCGCTTGAGTAAACAATTTTCGAGTTATGAACGTATCAATCGAATATTATTTTGTGTTGCATGCTCAAAATCGGCCTAATTCAGTAAAAACGTACTCCTGGTATAATATTTTACAATATGTTTATACAATTACGGTACAGAAAATGCTTTCGTATTCATTACATAATCACGTCGAAGCTTTATGCAATTGTTTACTTAGATGTAATCTGCAAGTTGACTATAGTTTTAAATTCCTGATGATCGTTTGGCAAAAAGAAGCCGAAACGTTGAAATTTCAAATTTCATACGTGATTCGTCCCCAGAACCCAATTGTTTTCATCCTTCACAATTGCCCATTGAAAATAATTGAAGAATATAATATTTAATATTTTCTTGCTCCATCTAAATTCACAGTTTCAAATGATAATTTTTTTCGTCAGGTATCTTACACTGTGGAAATATGGCGGCATCTACTTAGACCTCGACGTTATTGTGATAAAGAGTCTCGAAACGCTACCGCCAAACTTTGCCGGTTGCGAAGCGGAAAATAAGGTGGCAGCCGGAATTTTAGGTTATGAGCCCAGCGGCGCCGAAGGCCACAAGTTGGCGACAGAATGCCTGATGGATCTCAAAGATCATTTCAACGGAACCGTATGGGGTAACAATGGACCAGGTGTTGTCACAAGGTAAAATTTGTCAAATATACAGTATCCTTTCGCATTTTGCCTTATTAACTTATGAAAAATGACGATCGGTGCTATTCAAAACAATGCTTCTTTAAGGAGCAAATCTTGTTCAAAATTTGGTGGAACAAATCCATATTCTCATGTTCTATATATATATATATATATATATATATATATATATATATATATATATATATATATATATATATATATATATATACAAGTAACCGAACTCATTTTAAAAACAATAGGCGAGCAAAATAAATTAAAAATCACCGCACCGGCATAAAATTCAAAACAAAGTGATCACGATTAATCACGCTTCAGTCTTCACGTGCTTACTACGTGCACTGCAATAGAATAAATAAGGTCGAATATCGTATGCTTTGAACCGAGCAGCTAGTTCAATCGGTGTTGCCATTTACATGTGTTTTCCTTTTCTATTGCAATAAAGTATTCATTCGCAGTATTCGCACCGTTGTTTGCTTTTCTGTGGCATGGCATCATTGGCTTAATGAACGTTGAAAATATACCTTTTTAAGCCTCTGCAGCGTTGCCACTGTTGATATGAAATCTTGAAATGAATTAAATGCAGTAAGCAGTAAATGTAAATACCTTCTATCGTAATTAATGAATTATATTATATGATGTAGGTTGAAAGGAAGGTAGGTGTATAAAATAATATATATATATATATATATATATATATATATATATATATATATATATATATATATATATATATATATATATATATATATATACATACATATACATATATATAAAAGTAATAATACGTTGGGAAATTCATTTGGAAAATAAATCAAATAAACCCTGCAAAATAGCTATTTTCAAGAGACTCGACGATATAGAATTCCCATTCATCCTTCAAAGGAGGACCGTAATTTTTCGAAAAAGAGAGAGAACTACAATATTTTGTTTTTCTGAATATCTCACTACCAGACCAGATAAATGACTTATTCTGATTAAATGACCATGAGATTATACGAACAGTTTGGGGCCATTACTCGAATTCAGACAAACATTTAAATATAAATTTAGTTGTACGTATCCCTGAAGTTCTTCAACATAATTGTACTTTCAGGTTGGCGCAAAAACACTGTAAAGATGAAAAAACTAAAACCGAAGACGTATGCCAACAAAAATGTGATAACTATCGCATATATCCCGAAGATATCTTCTATCCCATACCGTGGCGATCTTGGAAGCAATATTTCGAAGAAAAATATACGGGAACGGTGATGACTGCCACAGAAAACAGCTACATCATCCACGTTTGGAATAAGTTCAGCTATTCCACGAAAATACCTAAAGAGTCTATGAGTGCCTACGCTACGTTCGCCAAGAAATACTGCCCCAAAGTGTTCCAACATTGCCATGAGTATTTTTAAGAAAAAACCTCAATATGTATATATATATATATATATATATATATATATATATATATATATATATATATATATATATATATATATATATATATTATATTCCAATGAATACTAATGAGGAAATCGAAATATAATTTATTCCCGAGAATTTTTTATACAAATAGACGTAAGTTTAATTAAGAATCTTGTTTTATTCTCGAGCATATTCCAAGGAAGCCTCCGTACATGTTAATCAGAGTGATATCAAAACATATGTATAATTATAGATGAATTCAATATATATATATATATATATATATATATATATATATATATATATATATATATATATATATATACAGGGTGTCTCGGAAATAACACGCCAGAGTGACACTGGAGGTATATTGGTTTCAGGTCAATCAGATAGCATCAACATGACCTCAGTAAAAGTTTTCTGGTTTTCGAGATATCGACACTCTTATGTTTTTTTGAAAAATCTATACCTTTTGGTCATTTTCTCGCCTGTTTTGAATATAAATGAGTTCTAACTCATGGTTTTTTTTTTCTTGTGCTATCATCAATATATGGTTGAGACAATCGACCTATCATTTCATTAAAAACTAGCTCGCTAACCTCAAAAAAAAATCAAGTTGTTTCAATTTAATTTAAATCCGAAAACCTTAAGTAAAGTTTGACTCATTACTGTGAAAAAATATTGTACCAGACAGAATCAGCAAATGATCTTAAAAACTAGCCTATTCAATGCTCTTTCGAAAACGGTATAACATTTGTGGTTTTTTTCTTTCAAAAGTCTGAACATTCCAATTTTTGTCATTGAAGTCGCGCTACTTGCGAAATACACTGCGCCGCAAATTTAACGCATACATTAAATATTTCCTAAGTTTTGACTGAATATTTTCTCAGGCGGTGATCCGATTTGAATAAATTTTTCATCAATTTATAGCTCCGTTCTTTGAGAAAATGCAATAGTTATAAGATGAAAAAAAAAATGAATAAACTTATTTTACAGGGTGTTTGAATAGCGACATATTTTCGTCGTCCAAGTTTACATCCTTCTGCGGGCAATAACGGGTAGCTCAGGCAGAAAAAAAATAGACGGTTTGTTTTTTCAATCGTCTGTTTATCTTGAGCAACTCGAAAGATATTTATGTTTTTATAACCGCCCACACTTTTCAAACAAAATTTTTTAAAACATTTTTGTTAATTTGCGAAGAAGGCTGTGTATACAAAATTTCTTTGCAAGTAGAAACTGTGTTTATTTGGTTTTGTATGTCTCTCCATACTACAAGCCCCTTCCGAATCTTTTCAAAATTACCAGTGACTACCAGTTTAGAATGGGTTTTTCCTACTTTACTAATTTGTAACCATCCTTCTATTTACCCTTTCTAAGCAATTTGCCATTTATTTATTTCTTGTATTCGATATAACGGAGAAACCTATTTATTAGTTAGCATCAAGCATCTGAAGAATATGAAGTTTCACGGAAACGAGGGTCATGCGTTATTTTAATTTGTGTATATAAATAAATATGTATATTGTTTTTATAAACCATTGTTTTGATACCTTTATTAATTTACATCATGTTTCGGCCCAATCAATTCAAAATAAATAAATAAATAAACACAGTTTCTAATTGTAAAGAAATTTTGTATACACAGCCTTCTTCGCAAATTAACAAAAGAGTTTTAAAAAATTTCGTTTGAAAAGTGTGAGCGGTTATAAAAACATGAATATCTTTCGAGTGTCTCGAGATAAACAGACGATTTAAAAAACAAATTACTCAGAAGACATGCGATTATAACACCGTCTATTTTTTTTCTGCCTGAGCTACCCGATATTGCCCGCAGAAGGATGTAAACTTGGACGAAGAAAACATGTCACTATTCAAACACCCTGTACAATAAGTTTATTCATTTTTTTTGATCATCTTATAACTATTGCATTTTCTCAAAAAACGGAGATATAATTTGGTGAAAAATTTATTCAAATCGGATCACCGCCTGAGAAAATATTCAGTCAAAACTTGGGAAATATTTAATGTATGCGTTTAATTTGCGGCGTAGTGTATTTCGCAAGTAGCACGACTTCAATGACAAAAATTGGAATTTTTCTACTTTTGAAAGAAAAAAACCACAAATGTTATACCGCTTTCGAAAGAGCATTGAATAGGCTAGTTTTGCTGATTCTGTCTGGTACAATATTTTTTCACAGTAAATAGTCAAACTTTACTTAAGGTTTTCGGATTTAAATTAAATTGAAACAACTTGATTTTTTTTTGAGGTTAGCGAGCTAGTTTTTAATGAAATGATAGTTCGATTGTCTCAACCATATATTGATGAGAGCACAAGAAAAAAAAACCATGAGTTAGAACTCATTTATATTCAAAACAGGCGAGAAAATTACCAAAAAGTATAGATTTTTCAAAAAAAACATAAGAGTGTCGATATCTCGAAAACCAGAAAACTTTTACTAAGGTCATGCAGATGTTATTTGATTGACCTGAAGCCAATCTACCTCCAGTGCTCCAAAATTCAAGAACAGGTATGAGTCGCTGTGGAGGGCGTTTACAATAAAACTGACAGCTGGCTTGTCAGGCAACCTTCACTTCCAGATAGGTGAGGGTCTCACAGAGATAGTCCAGTCGAAAAATAACGGTCAATTGTTTTTGTGCATTCTACACCACTTTTTTTTCCACAGCTACAGCGATGGAATCGAAAACTCCTATTATAGGGCCAAAAAAAAAAACTGGACCATAATTCCGTCCGGCAACCTCCACAATATCATTCATTAGGTCTTCCTTTACTCAAATCATTAATCAGAATGAGGTCATCGGTTTTTGCAAACGGAATGTTTCTCAGCGCCTGCACTAGTAATGGTTTCTCAAAAAATTTTATTCTAAATAAAACTTGGTGCGTTCAATTTGACCAGATTTTATTGAAAAATGTTGTTTGCAATTGAAAGACCCGGGCTTCATTTCATTTTCTTTTCATTACTGTTTTTTTGAGGTCATCTTCATTTCGTTAGATTATACAGAAAATTATTTTCGATAATTCCCATTAAAAATTGGGGCCAACTCGTCAAGACGTTATTGAAATTAGTAATTTGTAGACTGAACTGCATAACTGGAAATATATATTTTTTTTAACTCGAGGGACCTACAGTTTAACGCCGGTTCCGAACGGCCAATGTGCTTGTAAACTATGTACATTACCCAACAATTTTCAATCATATATAACCACTAAATTCCGGACATACACAACACCCAAGAGCGAGGTGGAACTCGAACCCACAATCCTCGGTTTACAAACAGTATAAGGCGGTTCACCTTACCGCTGGTCTACCATATTTTCAAACGTACAATAATAACGTCATTTCTCGATTGACAGGATCATCGAAAAGTTCTATTTCTCCGCCAAGGAGGAGAAGTGTTGCTATGCAACACTTTTCCGGCCGGCGGCAGGAAAAGTGTGTATGATGAATTAGTAACTATGAACAAAAAATTCTCAAATTCAAACGTCATTTTCACTTTCAACCACTTCTCACCAGGTTGCGAATTATAACTATCAATTATAAAAATTTAATATTTATTTTGATAAATAATTGAATGATTTTAAGCAAAATCAAAAAAATATATAATGTAGGAACATTTTGTTCTATGCAACTTCATGTTGTCCCTACTTCTACTGTCAGAAAATGTTGTCTTGCATATTTGGACCCTTGAAATTGCGGTATGTTCACAAAAAAAGTGCAAGTGTGCTCACTTAAACTTTAATATCATAAAAGATAAACTATTTACGCATTAACGTAAAATGAAAATCGTCTTAATCGTCGTTAACTCGCTTCGGGCTTCGGGTGCTGACTGAGCGATTCCCCTAATCGTAAAACGTAAACAAAAATAATCGTTTCTTCGAATATTGATGAATTCCCCTATTAGATAATTATGTTAGATTTCAGAAATGCCAATAGACTTTATCTTGATATGCCTTTCTTCCTTAGGAAAAGTAATTAAAGTGCTAATATCCATAGAAGATTGAAAATTTTCTATTATAGGTAGAGGCAGGCCAAAAAAATGCTAAAAACATGCAATATGCTAAACTCAAATTTTACATGCTAACTGAGACAAAAAAATGCTAGATTTAGCATTAAAAATGCCAAAACGGCAACACTGAGTATGCTATTGTCACTATTTCATTTTAACATTGATAAAAAATTTCATATCTTAAATGTTAAGTTACAGTACTTCTTACGACATATTGTATATACCGTGAACTACGTGCAACGTGCAATTGACTACATAATCATTAGAAGAAGAAGATCTGCGCTACTTGCTTGCATGTTCTGTACTTTAAACAGCATTATATAAACAAGCTCGAGTATATTTAAACGTGGTAGGTACCTCGGTACCTTGCGAAAGGTTGTTTTCGAAAGCTGGCGCAACACTCACTGCTTCCAGAAATCGCTTAGCAGGCAAAAATTTGGAAAAATTGCTATTTCTGGGAAGCAGTACTAAAACATACTTTTTTTCGTAACATTAAATTTTTTATTATTATTATTCTTTACTCATTTTAATTTTGATTTTTTATAAGAAATTAATTGTGATATACCTATATATTTATATATATATATATATATATATATATATATATATATATATATATATATATATAAATATATATATATATATATATATAAATATATATATATATATATATATATATATATATATATATATATATATATATATATATATATATATATAAATATATATATATATATATATATATATATATATATATATATATAATTTATATGAATAAACCATTATTATTATAATTTTGTAATTTTCAATGAAGACTATTAATACTTTTTACGGTTTTTACTTTTAATTTTCCAAAAATGATTCGATACGAGTAAATATCGATACTTTTCAATCGAGTATCGATACTTGACGACCGATACAGTATCGAGTAAAAGTATCGATACCTCAATGGTATCGTTTCATCCCTATCCAATATTCATAACGATCGTAAGTGGATAGAATTATGTGCGTAAATGTGAATCGATCCAAAAATGGATATTCAGATTTTTATGAATTTCAAAACGTTTGAAAATAAAATAACATATTTCAATCGGAGAAGTGTCACTTTCATGGCTCGCTTTCAATTACCCGCCTCACTGCGTTCGGCCGGTAACCTCAAGCTCGCCATGAAAAGTGACACTTCTCCTCCTTAATATACTATTAACAACTTTTTTCACTAACACTTTTCGATATCTTGCACAGTAATGTCACTTTACTCTATAGTGGATTTTGCATATTGGCCGATTCTGTGCTTATTGAAAGCTTTGACATTTGTCTGTAATGTCATCTTATTAACTTCACAAAAAGTCAAAGTGTTAGTTTGAACATCAAATAAAAGCAGTATCTCTTTGAAATCAATATGTAAATGATTTATTCAAGTGAAAGAAAGAATTCAAATTCCAACAATAGCTAGATATTGCGTTAGCAAAAGAAGACAAAAGGAGGACTCGAATATTCTCAATGAACTCCATCCCAAACAGGTAACTAATAAATAGTCAATGGTGTGTGAAAAACTGAAGAGAATTAGAGAAACAGGTAGGTACTAGGACTCAGAATTATGCAACCAATAATGAGCTAAGGTTAGATATTTTGCTAGAAGTAACAGAAAATAAACATGTCAACATGCCAATTGTCATTGAATCTCGATATAAGTAAATACAAAATATACTTGAAAAGGAACACACAAAGAATTCAACTATACAATAAGTGTAATGAATTTTGCGAAATTATATGGATCATATTAATAATAATAGAAACTTCCCTCACAATATTGTACAGGGTACTGCAAAATGATCTCCCACATTTCAATATTTGATAAAAACGCCATTGTGAATGCTATTTGAATTTTTTATTCATTAACTGAAATTGTGTGCTATGCCATTTGTTTTTATTAAATTTAGAAAATTACAGAGTCCAATTGGAGACAGTTACACAATCCCAAACGCCAAAGGATCCAACAGCTCACCAAACGGTAACACGTGGGCTGTGAAGTGACCTTTCATGGAGCTGGCGCGGATTTTCTGGTGCCCAGCAGTGAAAATTCTGCTTATTCGTACAGCCAGACAAATGGAAATGAGCTTCGTCACTCGTTATTGAGATCTCATATTGTGGGACGTTTTGAAGGATACCGTTGGTGCATGCCCTGCGATTTTCCCAGTGCACTAAGTTCTTGCACAAACATCATTTTGTATAGGTGGAACTTCAGATCGGCGGGTAAATTTCTTCTCACAAAGCGATCTGACAAATGAGAAGAAGCAGAGGTATATTTAGAAGCTGAACATAGGAGATCGTTCAACTGCTTCTCCTACAGCTGCAACATTTTCAGGTGACTGAGCACTTTTTGGTCTTCCAGTTGCTTTTCTTTTTGAGGCTGAAACTGTGGCTCTAAAATTTGGAACCTATACCAGTATTGTTTCGTGGTCTGGAACCGGTGATTCGAGGACAGTGGCGGTACAAAATGTGGGAGAACATTTTGTGGCCACGTTTTGTTTGAATCGTAAATACAATTTTAGAATGGTCTACCTAATATTCGATGATAGAATGACCAAAAAAGTCTCCTGACCTAACACTTAACGATTTTTTCTTATGCGGACATATGCAATCCAATGGTATACAAAAATCTTTCTCCACAACAAAAAAGAATAATGCCGGATAATTTTTATGACAGACTGGGTGACCTTGATGAGATGACAATGCATTTAAAAGTCAAAGCTTTCAGTAAGCACGGCGCTCTATTCGATAACGATTCTGAATTCGAATTCCAGAATTTTAGAGGGTTGATCTCTGATAAGATCTGAAAAAAATATGTTGCCATCTTAAAGAACAAAAGTAGGTTATCAAATAACCTCAATAACTCAACTCTCTTCAATCCGTCTAAAGAAATCTGTAGGAGTTCGAAGGTAACTTTTATTCAATTTAATGATACTAATCTTTCTTCTCAGCTATCTCAACTTCTCATGGACCACTCACAGAAATCGGAGTCATTTCCGCTACAGTGTAACAAAACACTGATTTTGTTACTACTTTTCCTTTCTATAATTTATTGGATACATATGACTAAGACGCCTTCATACCGTATATCCCACATAAACAAATCGAGTTATATTTTGAAGAGCAACAAATCGATAGAATGCTTCAGATATACGGATGAAACTTTACCCGACATCTCTATGGAGGATGTCAGGATTGCAAAATCGATATTTTTTCACGAAACCTCCTGCAATTCTCTAATTAACGATAAAATAGTGATCAACTCCAGACAGGCGTGTGCCGTCGAATCTGCAGCATTGATGAATCCAAATTTGGACGTTTACTTGACGTTCACTTCTCCGGGAGTGTTCAAATTCGAAGACACTGAATCCGATAGATTCTCTGAAGCGCTGCTGAGTTACAAGAACGTCAGAATTAAGCATCTGAATTACGAAAAATACACAAATGGAACACCGGTAGAGGAGCTCTACAGCAAAGGGGCTATAGAAGGTAGTCAATATGCCATGTCGCATGCCAGCGATGTTTTAAGGTGAGAATTCATGTATTAACATCCTTTGTCGAATTAACATACAAAACAAAGTTCTATGGATAAACCGTGGTCAATATTCGCAGAATCTCGACGTTTCGACCTCTGTTGCTCCACTATCTTCAAGATATTGGAACTAGGAAGTGTTAGAGACAAATTCACTGTGTAGTATCTGACTCTGCATCAACCCGTTGAAACTGAGTAGTAGGCGGGCTGAGGCTTCTGAATCAGCTGTTGAAATCTTTTCGATTAGGCAGATTGAGACCACGCAATCAAATTTTCTTCATAATTCCTACCTCGTAATGAATAATAGTTGACATTGAAGAGTAGGCGGATTGAAGATCAGATTGAGACCACGCAATCAAATTTTACCTTATATTAACTTGAAGAGTAGGCATATTGAAGAGTCACGGTTAACTAGTAGTAGCTATTAGGCTGTTGGAGTAGACAGATAGAGACCAAGCAATCAAATTGTTCCTTATACTTCCTACCCTATGAATAATAGTTTAC